>VZTG01000575.1:98360-161942 GCA_013397845.1 Melanocharis versteri | reverse complement strand
CGCCGCCCCCGCGCCCCCACCTGACCGCCCCCGCCCGGCTCGCACTTCCTCTCGCACCGGAGTTGCCCGAGCCCTGGAAGCCGCATACCTCGGATTTCCTGCCGCCGCGGGCAGTTATTTATTTTATTTCTCCCCCTGGTTTCGCCGCCGGGAGGCTGCGGGCCGGGGCCGGCCGTGCCTGACAAGAGGATGTCGGTGCCGGTTACCGCCGAGCCTGGCTCGCAGCCATCCCGCTTAGGGCAGCGGAGCGAACAGCTGCCGCTGTCGGTTCGCGAGCATTAATAAAAACCAGTTATCTGCTCCCACCTGCCCGCCAAACCTTCCCGAAATATTCCCTGACCCAGTTTAACCCCGCGGGTGCCGCTTCACCGCCCTTCACCTCGCCGGCACCGAAGGCCCGTCCGTGACCTATTTTTCCCCGGCGCGGCCGGCTCGCTGCTGTGCCCGCAGCGCCGAGGCGNCACAACCCGGCACGGCACGGCACGGCACGGCACGGCACCGGCACGGCACAGCCCGCACCGCCGTGCGCTCGCCCCCGCGGGGCCACACCGCAGCTCCCCCGCACGGCACCGAGGCCTCGGACACCATCCCCCGTGCTGCCGCTGCCACAGCGTCCCCTCCCCAGCTCCTGCGGTACCGGGGGTGCTGCTGGAACCGGTCTCGCACCGGTCCTTTGCCACTTCTTTCATTACACCCTTCTGCCTTTCTCACACTATTTGAAGGGAAAAACAAAGATCTCCCCTTGTCCGTTCTCCCGCACTTCCCTCTCCCTACTTTTGATGATTTCGGTCAATCCCCCGTTAAGAGACTCAAACGTGTGTCAGTCCGCTGCCAACCTCAGCCCATGTAATCCTGCCTCACAAACTCACTGATACATCTTTCTCAATCTCAGCTCAGCACAGCTAAACTCATCGTCTTTTCCCAGCCACTGATCCAGGCTCTGCTCCAGATTACCTTCATCTCAGAAGTTTAAACATTTTAGCTTTACTGGCTCCTTTCTCTCACTTTTGCCAGCAGGGCGATTGCTTTGACCTCTTCCTTGCCTTTCTAAGCATTGCAGGGACCTGGTTTGGTTCGGTTTTTTCCCTCTCCCACTTACTAGGATTACTCTGAAGTGCCCAAAATCCATCCTGTTTACTAATACCTCAGGTTTAATACCTTGCTTCTCAACCACGACAGTCTCCATATGGTAGGTAGAAATCAGGTGCTAATGTTATCTTCCTTTCCCATCATTTTAGCCACTTTTTACCCCCCTTTTCATTTCTTCATGTTCTTATTTTCTTAGCACAGCAATTCCAAGGGTTCTCCCACTGAAAGCCCTATACACCTTACCACTTCCTAATTATCTGCATACATCAAATACATACTTCTATGCTTAAAAGCATCTTGAAAAAATAGCTGAAGAATAATTTAGCTATCCTATTTACTTTTTATAAAATTATATTAATCAACAATAGCCCATGTCTGTGTCTCCACTTAAACCGTAAGAGAGAGGTTTTTTGTGTTTTAAAGCCAAGATTTCACTATGGGCATTACCACTCTCTAAAATAACAGATGTCTTCATTCCCTCTCACATCTTTTCACCAAAGGCAATAACAAATTCTATATTGATTAACAACACAGTTTTGACACTACCACTTCAAAAATCCATTAACCTTTACTCTTTCGAGTGCATAACATAGATTTACATTTTAAATACGGAGCTGAAATGAATACTTACTTTCTATGTGTTCATGCAAATAAGCTTCTTTCTGACCTGCCCTTTTTCATCTGCTCCTTTAGTCACACTAGAGCTCCTATCTCCCCTATTACACTGGGGCTTTTTCTAATGTATTGTCATTTTTTATGCTAATTAAGTAGTTGCTGTACCTGGAATTAAATACACTGCTGGTGTTCACTAATTGGAAATTGTCTCTTTATCTTTAAAGTTTAAAAGGATGCGTTTTTCACCATGCATTATCTTTGATTCTGTCCAATTGCAAAGGTTTCTTATCAATGTTTTGTCTCTCTGACTGGCATTTTCATTAATCATCATGGTATTTCCCATGTTTGCATTGCAGACCCCTACAGCACACATCCATCAGTTGTCTGAACCATCACAAGCAGAATGAATTCTGCAATATTTGCATGTGCAGGTGTACATAACTTATGGTGCTACTGAGCAAAATAATTCTAAATGAGTTACCTAAGGTAAAAACCACATCTGCTTGATGAAGGGTAGGTGGCACCCCCTCTACCTGTGGGAACCAACAACACACCACAGGATTTTCACATTCTGGGTATGGCACACGTTACAGAGATTCTCCAAATTCAGGAGGGTTGTGAAAAACAAGTGGATAAAGCTCCCTGGTGCTCACAGAAAGGGACTAAACCTTTGGTGTCCATGTCAGAAACGTCCTTGAGTCATTCACAGGCACCCACACACATCCCCATGGGCAGCAGCCCTGGTGCAGCCCTGCTCCCAGTGCTGCTGGCATCATCCCGCCGGCGTTCTTGGTTCAGACTGAACACCACGTAAAACCAAAGGCCTTTTCACTCATATTCACAGCAGTATTTGGGACACAATATTTAAGTCTTCTGGCTGATCAAGGGTAAAAAATGATGCACTATTTACTTGTTTTATTAGTTGGAGACACTGCAAATGAGAGCTGTAGAAACAGCTAACATTTACTGCTTTTTAAACTTCATTTAGGTGATACAAGAACAAAACAATGCGGCTTTATGTATTTTGGCAAAGAAGGATGGATGGGAAAAAGACTGACAGAGCAATTACAGGGAACTTGAAACATGCCCAGAGTCAACAAGCTGACCTAACATTTGTCCTTTTAAAAATAAATACTCAGAATGAATAGTTTCAGCTCAGCAAACCATCTCTGAGAAAGGAAAACAATCATCCTAGGTGCAACTGGTAATCCTCAAAGACCATGTCCTATACTTGTCCTTCAGTTATGGGAAAGGAGGAGTGCAAAGCCCTATTCCAGACCTTTAAAACTGACACGTTTGTATTGCATTCTGTGCTTCCTACTTTGAGTCTCATTTAATATTTTTGTTTAAAAATCTTCGAATCTTCAAATCAGTAACAATCAGAAAAAGCCTGATGAACACCTCAGCCAGAATCACCTACAGGATGTGAGCTCTAGCATGTGCTCTCCAGTGCCACGATACTAGGAGCCAGATGGAAATGATTTTACACTTCTGCTCACTGGGATTTCTCCATGAAATGTTCTAGGGTGAATAATGAATGTTCAGAAAGATTGCAGGCCTCTCTGCACTGTTGAGATAAGGGTGCCAGCTTTCCTTGCAAACACAGCATATGAGTTTGTTAAGGTCATTTGAAATTCTGTCCCATTTTCAAATGTTTTTTTTTTTCAGTTTGAAGGATATGCACTGTAAATCCTAGCATGAACTCTATTTCCACTTAGCAGAGATAGATTTCACCTCTTGTTTTTAAGGAAGTAGGACATTGTTTTCACTTATAGATGACTTTTTTTTTTTATCTTGTAGAGATAAGAGTAATCTGAAGTTTCCAGTTCAGTGCAAGTTCTACAGGAACTAAAAAATATCATTCCTCCAGCAGCAGTATTTGCCTCCTTTAACTCAGGTTTTTTCAATCTTGCAAACAGTCAGATAGCCACCAGATTGAAGTATTTGCCTACAAACCGTTGTCTAATCCACAGTGGCAAATTTTGTCATCTTATGTAAGTATTTTCCAGGAAAATTTTTCCATCAGTGCTGGAACTGAATTTGATATAATTTTATACCCAAAAAACTTACTCAAGAACAGCAATTTCCACAGATAAAGCTATTATTTTGGGAATTTCAGATGGACCATATGCTGTCTGTCTAGAGACAAACAAATGTAAAATCACATCAAATTATTTGTCTACACACTACATTTAAACTGTTGTTCTCAAAAGGGCAAATGGAAGAAGAAAGCAGAAGCACAAATGGAAAAATGGGAGAGGAGGATGTCAAAAGGCAGCAATAGGAATAAATGAAGCTGAAAGGAGACTTGGAACAGAAATCTGCAGTTCATCATCTCGCTGTCTTCACCTTGCTGCCCACATACTTAAAAGGCTTCAGATTCAGATTCATCTCCTGGTGGGCCTTTCATTTTGTCAGCTCCAGTCTGCTGCTGGAGACAGCTCTCAGACAGAAGTTTGCAGGAAGAAAGACACTTTGCTTTGCTTTACCTTATCGATTTGAGAACGTACAGAGGCAGGAAATTTTATTCTGGCTCAATTATTCACAAAAAGCAAGCAGAGACTTGTCAGATTTCGAAGGGAGAAAAGTGACATATTGAGAAGACAGTGACAAAATAACCCAGAAAATAGGCCTACATGGGAATGGTTTACCTGCCTACACTATCACAGTATGCTCAGCCCAGAAAACAGTGTCTGTGCCTTCTAGCAAAGATTTCAGAATGAGAGCAATACTCACTGGCTACTAATTTACAAAGCAGAAACCCACTCCCTTCTGCTTAAAATTATTTCTCCCGCACTTTGTCAGCAGGGTCACGTTGACTGATTGTCTAAATCCTGGGCTGAGAACTCCCTGGGCAGGAAATGTGGAAGGCAGTTACATCCTGTCTATATGTCTCCTCTTTTCTTGCCTAATTCAAATATTTTTGCTTTCTAAGTGCCTGGGTGACAAGGGGCACAACTTAAAATAATAATTTCTATGGCACAGGAGTTGATATTTCTGAATGTCAGCAAGGGCAACAGACTTTTCTGAAATTTCACATCAAGACACTGATGATCTCCCAAGCGATCAGCACCAGATTTTTGGTCAAATTCTTCACTTGAAATTCTCTAACACAACCTAGCAATGCTGAGAACCCAAGACTGTTTCCTGACCAAGGCTCCCTCCACCTGGAACACACTCACTGCTGTTAATTTAAATTTCAGTCAGTTTCTAATGCTTTTATAGCTTAGTGTTCTGTTTACAAACTATAAAGAATATTGCTTATTTGCTCATGCAATTTAAATATTGAAAATAAGTTTTTTAAAAAAAACCATTTAATAAAAGCCTAAGCTTCCAAAATCTCTTTGTTTGAAATAAGCTTAACTTTCAGAAAATGTCTGTGTACATAGCTGCATGTTTTATTTGAAACACTAGAAAATGTGAAGTATTATTTTTGTTGGTCCCGATAGTAATGTTCTCTTTAGTATAAATAATTCAGAAAAATACTTTTGCTTTCTTATTAATTGGAAAAAAAATGACAATGAAAATACCCTGACCTGAAACCTGCTGGGAAGTAAGTACTTTTCAGTAGTACAGAGCTGTCAGTCTAAGGGCAAACAAAGCCATATGTTTTTCTTTCAAGCCTGTTGGAAAAACTACTGTGTTACAGGCATGAAAACAGCACTTTTATGTGTCACTAAATACAGTTTTTAAGGATTAAGTTTATCCCATTGTCAGTATTTCAGCTCACAAAGTATTTGGAATGTGCATTTCATTTCAATGCTTACATTCCCTTTGTGAGTATTTTCTCTTATGCTACCAAGAAAATACCTTCAAAATCATTGTACTGCATTCACCTCAGAAGTCCCATCTTCATTACACAACTACAGGGGCCTGCAAGCCCTACTTCTCTTTAAAATCTGATTTATGATTCTATTTCAGTTTAACACTGAATCTGCCACGAGCTGTGACACACATGGATTACAAACATAAAATATTTACTCTCTATTAAGCAGATCAGCCATGACAGAAGGCAGTGCTGAAGTGTCACAGAGTTTGGGATGGCTACACACTCTTCTCCATGGATCAGCTACATGGATAGAAAAGCCTGGCCCATCTCCAGGCTTGTCCAGATTTTTCCCACTGGAAATACTTCAGTCACTTCAGGATCAGTATCACTGAAATAACTGGAGCCCAGTGATTCTGAAATGCTGGAGTTGATAGTTATACTATTAATTAGGAAAAAACAATCAACAAACCCCAACACATACTTTTAAACCCTTAGTGTAGGCTGTCAGGAGGAATAAACCAGGTCTGTGTAAACAGAAATCATTTTAGCTGTTACACCAAGCTCATTAAATTATCTCAAGCATCTGAATACTTAAGAAAATGCCATTGCATTAATGACTCCCACTAGTTTCAGTCTGCTAAGCAGGAGATCATAGTCTAAGTGCTAATACACTTTGAACATACACACAGGGAGCAGCTGAAGAGACAGAGATTTAAATAGAAAATGACCTGGTAGGAGTTTTCAGTTCTGATTTTTACTGTGTCAGCAAACCAAATAGCCAGCAAAATTCATAATTCATTCTGAGTAAGTGTTAGGAAGTGCTTCAAGTGAAAAGCTTGTGGTGGCTTTTTTTCCTGATTTTGCTTCCCTATGCCTATAGAAAAATTAAACAACTTCATAAAAGCCGAATTTGTGAAACTTTATTGACAGTAGGTGAGTAAGCAAACTGGAGGAGATGAAGTGGAGGCAACTGAAATGAACAAAGGCCATAAAGCTCCTGGAAAAAAGCCATTTGTCACTCAAGCTCTTAGAGAAATTCCCTTGTCGGATCAGAGTAATACATCTGAGTGTTCAGAGGAGCACGCTGAAATACTGACCACTATGGGCTTCATTACTTTCACTCACCCACTCAATCCTATTTTGCTTTAATTCCTTTCAGGAGGCTGAGAAAGTCACCTTGTCTAAGTGGTCAACCCCTGCTGTTTGCCATATCAGCTACCACGCAAACTCCAAAAGTGTTCATATTATGCCAGGAAATCCTACCTCCTCCACAGGAGCCAAAGAGTCTGGAACAATAACACTCTATACAATATTCAACATTTTTACTCCTCTAACTTCAGGAATTTTGCCAAAAGATGGAGTACTATTACTCAGAGAACTTCTGCTTCAGTGTCCACATTTCAGCTCCGTGCAGTGACACTGCAGTCAGCCAGCAAACTGCTCAGCCTAGACAGCAACAAATATGCTCTTACCTATCATCTGCCATCTTATCTTCTCCATCTTAACCTTTTTAATTTGGCCAATTATACCTTGCTGTGGCCATTAAGCTAAAAATATTTATCTGTAAATGCTACCTGCTTGCACAGGTACACACAGACTTGCATCATGCTGCTCTCATCCCACGTTCTTCTGTTTTCATTTTTACACTAAGGCAGTGTATATCCACGAAAAACATTTATATACTCTTCCAGAGAACTGAAATTCCTGGAATATTTCTCATGAAATACACTTCTTTAATAAAATAAAGTTAATTTCACTATTAATTCTCTTCTTTCTACAAGGATGAAAGTTATAACAAATTACCATAATTCCAGGTAAATTAAAACCATCACTGGTGCAGAAGTCAATTCTCACAGGGTTCCAGAAAGGCAGGATGAGGTGTTTGTCTGATGGAAGTGGTTCTGTGTTCCCTTACTGCCATTTGGGGTCTTTTGCCTTCAGAGTGAGATTGGTGTTTTTACTCAGACAAGATACAGGAATGAGAAAAATCTGCCATACCTGGAATAAGGAACAGACAAGTGCTGTACTGAGCAAGATCAGATACAGGCTGATATCTACCTCAAAAGCACTCCTGAAAGTATCTACAAAACTGAATGTATAGAAGAGGAAACTGCCTTGGTTAACATCACAGAATCCTCCCAACGTACAACTAGTAGAATCAGCTCATCAAAAAGCACAGTTCATCTTGGCTTTATCACACACAGCTTCACCTAAGAAGGAAGCACTGAAGAAAACTCCCGAATATGTCTTGATTCTGGCTCAACATCCATTTTGTAAATGTTCCTCGGAGTGAAGCCACCCAGTTTTAGAACAAAAGAAGAGGGCATTTAAAGACAAGGTACAACTTCACCACTTCAGACACGTGCACATTATTTGCCTGCTCAACACTCTTGTGTGAACTCCACGCATGGATATCAACAGGAATTCTGTGTCAAAGCTTTCAGAGAGAGACTGTTAATTTGTAGGAGAAAGGAAAGCTAATGACAGCTAATTAAAGATTCAATTTTATGTCCCAGAAAAATTTTCCTCGAAGATTCCAGGTTTAGACTTTTCTGGGTTTGTTTGCTTTGTTTTGTTTATGCAGCAGTCTACACTGATGTAACCATTCTTGCCATTTATTTCCATGATAAAACTAGGAGAAATAACTCCTAGTAAGAACCTGCAAAAACTAGTCTGATAAATGGACAACAGATATATAATACACATATCATATAAAAACATGTATTTTAAATACCTTTCATGGATCACCACCTTTAAAACTCTGCTCTCCTACTGTATTTTAAAATCTTAAGTTAGTTAAAAAATCCGATTTAAATTTTTTTAGGAGGAAAGAAGCCAATCCAAGTGTAAAAGCAACCCCATTAAGTGTTTAAAGGTAGCTCTGCCACCCGTATCTGATACACAGCTAGCAGACGGAAAAATCAAATTATGGATTTATTCATTACACATTTGTAAAAGGACACTCATCACACAGTATTCCAGCAAGCCTCCACCTTTCAAATACTGTTTACAGTGGATGGAATGGTTGCTGTTAGACCTTTAAGATCCAGGTTTAAACCAAACTGCTTTATGTCCTGTAACACACTACAATCTCCATGACAATCTCTCTTCTGCAAAGCAATAGCTTCATTTATTTCAGGGTTATTTGCTCCCTTGCTTACCTTTGCCTAGAAATTCATCTACTCAACTAAAGAAGAAACTTTTCCTAGGGAAACAGAATGGAAAAAAATAGCTGTTTAATATCCACTGGCACAAACGACAGTTCCAAACCCCATGCTCGTATCTCCAGGGATTTGGATTTATTGGCATCTTTACTAGCTGGGTCTTGGAAGCCTGCAAAGCTGGCCAGGAAGAACAGCGTGTATATATTGAGACAGAAAACTCTGTGAAAGACGGACATTTTTAACTGATGAGTTCTGTTTTTCCAAGAGGATGGAGTGAAGAACTGTAAATAACATGTTGGGCAGAGGTTGAAAAAGTTATCTAGCTTTTTGTAGGCAACTTTAAGACTTCATTGCTCGCTGCATTTCTGGTCTCAAGCCAATCACTACGAAGTTTCACTTGCACAGTTAACTCCTCGCTTACCTTTGGTCCCAGAGTTGGTGTTAAGGTTGCATAAGAGAGTGAGGAGAGCAAGTGAGAGAGAATGAAAGAACAAACTCCTCTGTACCTACTAAAAGCATTCTTTCAACTGAAATGTTAGAAAATCAGTGGACAGGGGATGGATGAGTAGAATTGCATTAACTTTACAAATGGAAAAACAAGGGACAAAGATGGAAAATGGCTTGTTACCAACAAAAGAACAACCATCAAGGGTAAAGTCAGAAAAGAAATCATTTAACTCTGACTGTAGGGACAACTTGTATTACACTTTCCTGCTTCCCCTTCCCCCAGTGGAGGCCATTTACCATGCTAGACAAGAAAAACAATGGACATTAATATGATTACTTGACTAAAATATGTGGATTTTTGAAAAGCTACCTTTTTCCACATAGAAGCAGTCTGCCTATTTCGAACAAAAAAACCTCAGTAAATTCAATAGAGTCAGTCACTAGTCTTTCATACATTCAGTTTCATAAAAGTAACTTTCAGTCATGGTTTGAGAAAAGGGCCAGGCTATCACCTTATCACGCATTTTAATGAATCAACTTGTCCAAAATTTAAATGTTCATTAAAAACCAAAAAAACCACCCCCAGTTTCTAGATTTGATGCAAAAATAACCTTGTAAATAAGAATTATTTACATAAGAAATATGCCTTCCTGAATCTGCAGGCAGGTAAGACAATGATTTTTTTTCAGTAGGAGTTCCTCTATCCTGTGGCTCAAGGAACATTCAATGATGAGTGCTGGAAGCCTCACACCTGTAACATTATTTTGCTCTGCAGAAGATACAGTGAAGGGAAATGGAGAAAATTAGCAAAGACCAAAAAGGAAGAAAAACAAGAAAAAGAGAATGGGAAAGCACTGATTTGTTTTTTCAGTCTTCGAAACTTTAGCTTGTACTGTAACCATAAAATATCTGCCATTTATGCAGCTGACTGTATTTACAAATTAAGGCATATGATCATAGAATCATTTGGCTCAGAAGGGACTCCTGGAGGGCTTTTCATTTATTCCCAGCAGTTTTCCACACAAATATGTCTTCACCAAACCAGAAATGGTTTCCCCACACAGAAGAAGAACAATAGCTTTATAATGTCATGATTCGGGAATGCAGGAAAAGCTATGAAATCCTTGTTAAAATTCCTGGGGCAGCAGGCCAGGCAGGCAGAGTGTCAGCTGCAGCCCCTGCGAGGCAGAGCAGCGAGGTCTGAGCTGCCTGTGCCCCAGGAGAGGCTGGGCTCTCCAGCCCTCTGCAGCACAGGCTCCCCACAGCAGGAGCCTCCTGAGCACAGCCAGCGCTGCTGACAGCACCAGCTCCCCAACTGCCACAGCATCTCACCCAGCAGCTTGCTCTCCCCAGCACCAGGAGAAAATATGTAGCAGAGAGATGTCTTTTACTCAACATCTAAACGCTTCCCAGTCGGTGGAGAGCTGGCAGGAGGAGCTGTGTTACTGAACAGCCCTTTCACAAAGCAGAGCACTGCTTGTGCTGGGCCTGCTCCTGCCCAGGGAAAACACTGACATTTCATGGCTATTACACGGCCATCTCTTGAAGAGATTAAAGCAATTCTATCTGCTGAAGTAGGTAGGAATTTAACCATCTCCTAACCAGATGTCCCTATCTATCTACCTACCCTAAGCGCAGAAAAGAAAAATAAGTAGTAGAAAAAAAATTAGACTATTATTATATGTTGTCATTGTGGTATTGTTACTGTTTTGTTCAGTGCAACTACACAGTGTTAATAGTGGAGGTCACCTTTTCTAGACACTTTTTTCTGCATATTAAATGGTACTAAGTCTAATAACTTGCTTCAAGCATTATCTAGTAGCTGGAATCAGAGTGGTTTTGGTTTTTTTCTAATGACTCCTCATGGTTTCTGTTCCCTTATAGTTGGATAGAAATGGCATCCAAAACACTCAGAAGAACAGCAAAACTGAATAACTAAACCCTTGTGATTTCTGGGATGTCACTTGTGATTTCTTTTTTTTTTTATTAATTTGAGTTCCCAACCCCTCATACTCATTTTCACATAAAGCGTTAGAAACACTAAAAAGACCATCATTTTTTTCAGAACCAATCATGACCAAACTAAAACATAATCATTAATTTTCTTAGAGCCCATAGACATGATTAAACTCTAACTCTCCCCATGCTGAGGGCACAATCTCAACTCAATGGATGCACAGTAAGTTTCTTCAAGTTTTTTCCATTTCCCCTTAGTCTGATTTAAATGGCAGTAGTTTGGTTGGAAGGCTCATGTTCCACATAGCAGATGTCTGGGAGCTGGAAGCACATTTGCCAACCAAAAAGAGACACATCAACTACGAGCAGGAGGAGAGTAACTCACATCTCTCACCAGCCAAGGACAGGAAGGAAAGCAGAGTGGTAAGATTTCTACAAAAGTGGTTTTAGTCTGCTGTTTCCTCCAGTTTCGAGTACATGGCAGGAAACACTGAACCTGAGGTTTCAGTCAGTTGTCTCAAGCAACCTTGAAGAGCTGCCCCTTGGTACTGCATGCTACTTGGGGGTTCTTCAAGCCAACATTAGTTTAGCATTATGTATATATATTATAATTTAGCATTAGCAAACTCACACTGGGCAGAACACACGTCTAGAATAGGTTCAGAGTGCCACTCATGGATTTCCCTCTTCCCTTGGATGACATATAGCCAGTTATCTCTAACAGAGACATGAAATTCTGTAACAAATCTTTCATTTTAATCAAAGGCATGAGAATCATTAATGCTGAGGTCACACTTCAGGAAATGGGAAACACACAATGGCTGTATTGGATCAGAAGAAAATCCCATATATTCACTCAATGCCGTATTTTTGACAGTGACCAGCAATGTATATCTATGGGAATGTATAAAAACAATTGAGGCATAAAATGAAACTTCCTTGACAGAACTGCCCAACTTCCAGGAGAGCTGAGGCATATTATCTGTTTGTTCCCTATATTGGGGACTTCATGAGAGCCTTCCTTTCTACATCTCAAATTCACCTGTATGGCTGTGGTCACACAGAATCCCAAAACAGCACCCTGCTCTCCTTTCCAGAATCAACTTTCCTCTTCAGACAGACAGACGTAACTCTCAGCCTGGAACACAACGAAGGGAAGAACTTGCTACACAGAGTAGCAGAGGAAGCTCCCACTGGGTAACACCACGCTGTGTAATAAGAACTACCTTTAGAGACTTGCAGCACCAAATTTAGACTCCAACTACTCAGTGTCCAGAACTTGCCCTTCTGCTCAGCAGAGTCTCCTGACAGTGCCCAGTCACACTTGGCACGAACAAAGGCAAAATAAAGAGAAATCACTGCTGCCTCCAGCTTCAGGCTCTCAGTGGATGTCCCCACCTTAATTTGACCCTGCTTGCTCAGACCACAGAATGAAGAGCTTTATACATACAGAAGAGAATAAACACACTGTGTTGCTTTTGGAATTAAAAATAGAACAATTATCCATAACAGTCTGCAGTAGGACTTCATGCACATCAATGTCTACACTACAGTGTATAGCATGCATGCACAGCTTTTGTCTGTGGGGAACAGTTACCAAAGATGGACATCAGGATCTTTATTACAACAGATGATTATTACCACAGAAGATGTGCCAGGAAAACACAAATAGTGTCTATTAAACCATATGGAGAACTTGCTGGTATGTGGAGCTCAACCACCAAAATGCTTCTTCCACAATCCCCACCCACCCACAGCCTGATGAATGCCCATCATCTGTGCACAAAGTTTAACTTTGTTTTATTAATAGTAGCATGAAATCTGGATACATAAGAAAGCGCCCTACTATATAAAGCAATATATTGGGATTTTTTTTCTCCTGCTGAAATAATTTCTAATTTAGTTACTATAGAAACCATTCTGCAGCCATCCTAAAAAAAAAATCTCTGTATATATTTACACTCACACTGAGAAAAAGAAGAGGAGAAAAGCTGGAGTGTACCTGTACATGCAAGAGAGAAATGGCCAAACAAAACAGATTTGACAGTAATTTATAGGAACACAGCTAAAACTCCTTAAAATCTAACAGCAATATTCACTCATATGATTGCCATCACTAACAAAGCCATGAACATGCAAAAACCTCTGCTCATAGAAAATCAGGGCCTTTCTTCTCTGCTCGGGAAACAAATAGGTACAATAATGCAGTAACACTATTTTTTCTAAGAACTGAAAAAGGGAAGTTCTGAGCATCCTGACATTACTCTAATATGTCAGATGAGAAGAAGTCAGGGCTAACTGAACATGCCATTTTTGCTCATTTAAGTCGCAGATGAGTGACAGCTAACAAATTATACAACAGCCCGTGACACACAGATCCAGACCAGCAGTTCTGCAGTAAAATTTAACAAGAGACAGCTTTACCCAGGTTTATTTCTTTTCATACAGTGCTGTCATAAACATTTCATAAATAATTCTACTAGGAGTATGCATGATTTATAAAATGTCTGGGAGAAGCTGCTAGCTTTCTCTCTTGCACTCTGTTGTTTGCACTTGTGAAATTGAGTCAGCTGTAATTTCAACAACCCTAAATCTTCCCTACAAGAGATTAAAAACACCAGTGCTACTTGCTGCAGAAGAAAAAGGTATTCCAGTAGTAAAGTATCTACAGAAAACCACTGAGACATTCATTTAACTCTTTTGTATCATGAAGGCCGAAGAGTTCTCAAAAATAAAACCAAATGCATTTCGTGGAAGCAAATAAACACTTTGGGTAAAAGGTTTCTGTTGGAAATAACCCTGGGGGACACTAATATGCTTAGAAAATCTTAAGGCTGGCCATTTAATTTCTAGGATTAGATGAGACTACTTTTGTAGAGTGCTAGAATTTGTGTTTTATCACCCGAGTGTGTATGTGAAGACAGGAGCTGGGACAGTGGGCTGCAGCACCATCTGCACAGGGGATGACACACCAGAGCGTGCTCTGAGCACTGACCCAGATGGTGCAGCTCGGTCTCTTCCCCACTGCCTGCCTGGGAGCTTTGCACCAGAACAGAATAGCTGTGGTTTAACCCAGGCAAGGTCAGCACAGAGCTGAGAGGTTGTTTTCCAGGTTGTTCACAGATCTAGGTTTGTCCAATTCTGGAATGTCAGCTGACACCACCAGCTTTTTGTCATGGGCACTTGTAGCCCTTTCCCTCTCAGATCTGGATTTTCTCACTGTGCTATGTCTGTGTCATCTGTTCTGGATTAATGCCACATGCTTCACACAATGTTACTTGAAGAGGATTTTGAAAATATAGCTGGGTAGAAAATGAGACCACCAAAACATTTTATCATGCTGAACTCGTGCCTGTTACCAGGAAGACTAACCTACATGCATGCAGGAATAAGTCGAGACGTCCCCACAGCTGAGACACTGCAGTTCATCCCCAACCCAAAATTTCCAAAGCCTGGAGACAGTGGTCTACATGGAGGACTCCAGACTAACACTACCTTTGTATAGTGTGACAGACACAAGTTCAAACTGAGAATATAATTTACAAATACCTTTTATCTTTTCCACCAGTATTCCCAATATACTGCACTGGGCCAGCATATACCTTTTGTCAAAGGTGGTCTTTTCTTTCAAAGTGTATCTAATTTCTGATTAAAGAAATCAACTATGGGAATTAAGTTTTTGTTGATTTACAAAATAGTATTATTATACTGCTGTCTAGTATCTATACTAGGACTTTTCATCCTTCAGAGTATAAAAAACATCAGTATGCAGAATAAGAAATAATTACTTTCTGAAATAATGCTAGAAAATTCCACCTAGGAATATAGTGGAATCTCTTTAAATTAAATTAGCTAGCATTAGCATTCAAAAACTAGACACGATTTAGGTCAACCACTGATCTCTCTTAATGTAGTAATTCACATTTTCAAGTAGAAACACTCCCTTATACACACCTCTCAGTTCCCTACTGCTCATCTTCCTCATACATTAAAACAGAATACTTTTGACACTTAACCCTGCAGTGATGAACAAGTCAGCCTTGATCATGCAAAGTTCACACTTGGCTTGAAGCATGTTGAATAATTCCATTAATTTCTACAAGAATACTCTGTGCTATGTGAATCTGAGTCCAAGCATCCAGCAGTGTGAGGGGCTAATCACAGCAGGATTTTTGTAGGGAAAACTGGCAGACAGTGCAGGGAAATAACCAGCACAAAGCCATGTGGCCATCAATCAGGTCACCACTGTTTAGTCTGCCCTATCAGGCTGGGCCCTGCTTTCAGCTGGGATAGAGTTAATTCTATTCCTAGTAGCTGGTACAGCGCTGTGTTTTGGATTCAGTGGGAGAATAATGTTGATAACACACTGATGTTGTAGTTGTTGCTAAGCAGTGCTTACTCTAAATCAGTTTCCCAGGCTCTGCCAGCGAGGAAGTGCACAAGAAGCTGGGAGGGAGCATGGCCAGGAAAGCTGACTGGAACTGGCCAAAGGGTGGAATAGAAGTGTGTATATAAACCAGTACAGAAACTGGGGGGAGCTGGCCAGGAGGGGCTGACTGCTGCTGGGGAACTGGTTCATCAGTCAGCAGGTACTGAGCAGCTGCATTGTGCATCACTTGTTTTTCTTGGGTTTTATTCCCCTCTATTTGTTATCTCCCTTTTCATTACTATTATTATGATTTTTTACTTTATTTCAATTTTTTAACTGATCTTAGTCCATGGGCTTTACCTTTTTTCTGATTCCCCTCCCCACGCCGTGGGGGTGTGGGAAGGGAGTGATCAGGTGGGTGCATGGTATTGAGTTGCTGGCTGACAGTACCTGTTAATCAAAACTTCTCTCCAGAAAGATGTAATGATACAGAAACCCTTTTTGCAGACTGACCCACGAATGAATTTTGAACCATGGTCAGTATTCCTTAGTTGTTCAACCCATCTGAGGGATTATAATCAGAGAAGAGCACTTACCTTGTACTTAACAGAGGTTTGAAGAGAGGTGCTAATTAACACAACATACAGCAAAATGAAGATAGACATTAACAGATATAAAATTGAAATAAATTTCACTATTACAATATTAAAACACTGAATGAGAAAGCAGAGACACAAAATTTTGTCACTGCCATCACAGGCACCACATAACAGATATGGACTGTACTCAGCCCAGAATGACAAGCAGAGCATCTCCAGCTCTCACCATGCACTGCAAACCAGAACTGCTAAAGAACCCCATCACAAAAGAACAAAAGGCACAAAACCCTGGGACATACCACAGAAAAGCCAGATACCAAAGACAACAGCAGTGTGTGAGTGGCAATCACAGCAGGGAATTTGACAGATAAATGCCCATGGAAGTCTCAGGCTGTCAGTGAGAGGCACAGATACAGGGACAGTCTCTGGGACAGTGCTGCTGCCTCACTGTGGGACTCTTTCTGCTGAGCCAAGCTACAGAGAGGAGAGCACAAGAAAGCTCCTTCCAACTCAGGAGATTTCTTAGAGCAAAGAGCACTATTTTTCCATCATGAGAAGTGCAAGTTGAGTTGAGAAACAATAAACAAGAGGATAATTAAGATGAACAAAATGAGAATTTTTAAAGAGGGCTCAGCAATCAAGTATATGGTAAATGATGCATAACTGAAAAAATGCTGGTGCTTCTCTCCCCATGTTTTCAAGCTCACCAGAAATAATCCTTCTATTGTGGTTCCCTTCAAGAGAGATATTCACCCAGTAAATATCTCTGTAATTCTCCTTTCCTTTAGCTGCTCATGGCTTCTTTAACAAGCCTGTGTGGAATTTCACATCCCCATCCCTCTGCAAACCTTTCCAATGGGAAACAGGTGTTGCAGGGAGGGCTGAGAACGCGCACTGTGTTTACCAGCTGTGTAAACTTACGTTGAAGAAATTGGTCTTGTTCCTCTCGCAGAAGAGGCCCTGTGCAGGCATGTGCTTCAGCTGCTGCCAGGGCACCCCGCTGCCCAGCAGCACGTCCCGGGCCCACTGCAGGTTCTGTGGACAACAACGGGCACGTCAGTGTAGCCAGGGGATGGAGATGCCACCACAGGTAAAAGTACAAACCAAAGTATGCTTTTATTTATTAACCTGCAGTGTCTTTTCTCGTTTTCCACGTGCTTGATGTTCCAACAGTATTTGTTCTCCCCACACACTCTCCGGAAGCATTCCCAGCTCTTCCCCTTGGAATACCTGCCAGAGCTGAGGCCTCAGGCTTAAACTGCAGCCTTCTTTCAGTGGGGTGGTGAATTCAGACCTTTAATCCCTACCCAGCTGTTGCCCTCCATGTAAGTTCATTTAACCTCCCTGGAAATTCCATGACTGTCATCGAACTTGGTTAATAGTGCTCAGTGAATTACCAAGAAAGTATCAGCAGGGGACTAAACGATAGATGACAACCAAAAATTGATAAAAGCACTATCCTCTAAGAGTTCAATGCATGAACTCTCTTGTGTAGCTGAGAACTAGGGACAGCTGTTGGCTCCAGCCAGAATGTTACCAACAGATGGGACAATTATTAGTCATGAGATTTCACCAGTGGAAGCTTTGCTTTACTCCATTTTTTATTTCAGGGTTTGAAAGTGGCATTTGAGTCGCATTTGACCAGCTTTTGTACAGAAAACTTCACAGCAGAGGACATGAAAGAAAGAGGAAGATGTTTGGTTCATAGAGACAAATGAGAATGTTGCACTCTGGCTTGTGTTCTGTGGACTGGAACTACACTTCTGCGAGTCATAGATGTGATTAAATCATGTCCATCCAAGGAGCGTATTCCAGCTGTAATACCCTTTTTGTGTGTATGTGTGTGTGTGTGTTGGGGTGGGGGGTTATTAGAAAAGTTCTTCTCCTGTGTTCCAGATTATTTCTGTTTATGAGACTCTGGTGAAACAGCAAAAGCTCTGCTCAATCATCAGTGCCTTTGTGCTAATGACAGTAATCACACAGAAATCTCCAAAGTCTTACCAGAACTGGAGCATCCTCTCTAGCAAAATGCTGATTATAGATTCACGTGCAGGAGAGCTGAACGCTGGCAATAATAACCAGATATTTATGGGTGTCAAAACTCCTTCATTCAAAGAGCTCATAGAGGTACTTACACAGGACCTCCATGATTATAGTGTAGAATAACCAAGGGGATTTGGATAGCTTTCTTTCGGTATGGAACAAATACATATTCACTCGTAAACATCACAAGGTACTTTCTGCCTGGTCATGGGAATCAGTAAATTTAATTATTATCACTGAGTGTCAAATTTAATTAAGACTGAAGAAAGGAAAGGGTGTAAACTCAGCTGCATACTAACTTTCTTCTACATAACTTCTTTTGTAATATGTATTTCTGTAATCCTGTTAACCTAATCCTGAAAAATACTTGGAAATACATAGAGAAGAAAATACAACACAAGAGAACCTACAAAAATCTGATCTTCCATGGAAGTCATCTTGTTTTGAATAAAATCAGAATCCATCAAAAATAAGCTTATGGTAACATCCAAGATCCAGGCACATAAAATGCTTTCTTTTATGCTAATCGTAGTCATCAGAAATGTAAGTTAATTCCAAGTGTGAAAATAAACTCGCCTAATGTGTGGTAATCTGAATCTCACAGTTAAAACTATCACATAAAAATTCAAGGAAAACAAAACCCTTGAGAAAGTTACCATCCCACCACAAAGCTTAAATCTAAAATCCCAGTCTAAAGAAATGTTACCTATGGATGTATTCCCAAATGGAAGTTTCACAAGGAAAAGGTTAAGAGATCATTAATTGTATCATTAATTGTAGCGTCATGCTCTGGTGCTGGGATGTGCTGTGCACATTACACTGACCATCCACAGGCATGTGCTTGGTACACATAATTCACAGGCTTTTATTGAACAAGATGATGGCAGTAACCCAGCTAGGAGGAGAAAAGATCATTCAGACAAATGGGGCAATTACACGGTAACTTCACACAATCAAAACTAATAGGAATAAAAGACATAGTTACAGATTTTCCACTACCCTTCTCCTTAAATCAGCATGATCACTCATTCCCAGTAATATGCCTGAGCAGGTCTCAACTCATTAGATTTCACAGAGTCTACTCTGCTTGGTTTTCAGCTGATGAAGTTATTAGGAGTGGGTGAAGGGATCCAGGACACAGCAAAAAGGATTTATTCTTCCTGGCACACTGCTTGCCAGTCTGAAATGCTGGATTTGGCTGTCTGACTCAGGGCAATTATGAAATACTCTTTCCAGTTCAGCTGTTGCCTCCCACATCTTTATCACCCCAAGATTCAAAGACAAGATGACTGACAGGGTACAGTAACTTGCAAAAAAGCTGAAGTAGAAAAGGAAAATCTCTTAGGGTCGACCAAGTGGAACTCTGAGTCACCTGGGATGGATACCCCTTAACTCAATGGTGTCACCTTTACCTGAATTGGAAACTCCACAAAGTGTTTCTCAGAGGTGAACACTCCAGTGTACTTTAATCCTTCCCTCTGTTTTCATTTACAGTCCATTAGAAGGCTTTGTCTCAAAAACCTCCTCCTACTCCTACATCAAATAAAAGCAAAATAAAAAGACTACTGATTTGAAGGGTGGCCTTTTAAATGAACTGTTATTACCACAGTGTTTCTACTTGAAGTGGTTACATCTATTATGCTTCCAGATTATGTCTGTATCTAAGTATATATTAAGCCTACATACACATAATCGTGTAATTTTGACATGCATGTATTATGCCAGGTTTGACTAACTCCTCATGTCACTGACCTTATGTCACACCCAACATTCATTTCCCCAGTAAGGGCTCCGCTAATAGCAGACATTATAGAACATACAAACCTAAAAACTCACATGAACAGTATTTGTGAGCAGATTCTTCCAGGATTTACAGAGCACTTTTTATTTTGAGATTTAAAAAAGCATGTAAGTAAATATTTTTATTTCCTGACAACCTGCTGGTTACAGATTATCAGACCAGTTCCATATACTGGTCCATAAGGACCACAAAGCAAATACTTTTCACAAAGTTACACTGACAGTGTCTTGCCAAGTCCTAACTTCTCCTTCCAAACTGTGCCAACATCCATTTCAGAGGTAAAAATCACAAAAGATGAAGACTTTACTTCAAGACAATGTTAATGGGAAATTAAAACTACTGCCCAAAATGGCAATGAAGTAACTTCTGAAAATACAGCTGTACTTCCCTGCACATTTACTCCAACTAAAAACAGCTATGTATAAATTGCTCTGATAACAGACTAAAACAAAGAAGAATAGACTCCAAATATTAAGTTCGATTTTGCAGGGGAAAAAAACCCCAACAGAACATGTAGCCAAACAAAATGTTCAAAGAGCCTGAAAAGATGTTTAAAAAAGCATTCAACACCTATCTTCACTGATCTCACAACAGCAAAACCAGGAAAACTGTAAAATGGGAGAAAACAGATTGCATATGGAAAACTTGTTTTTCTATGCACTATGGAGACCTGCCAATCCTCTCCTTCTCCCAGCCAACCATGAATTTTGGCCATCAGTCTAAATTCTTCATGCAAATTCCTGGCACTGGAACATAAATGCTGAATTTTCCAAGATGGTTATATGCATTTAAAAATTAATTTCAGTTTTCTAAAATTTACCGCTCTGCCCTCCCCACCAACATAACCTGATGTAATTTATCTCATTTTTTAAATCAGGCTTAACATGAGTATATGTGAGCATAATTCTTACTCCAGTTACTGCTGAAAATGCATAGATCCATTTTGTGTTTTAAGTTCATGCAGGAGTATAACTTCCACTGAAGACACAGTAATGTGCCATTAAAACACAGACATTTGACACTGCTCTACAAAAGAACCTGAATGAGTCATTAAAGAAAGAAAATGTAAAACCCATGTGAAAAAACGTAGTATACATATACCAATAAGAAGATTTTCTGGGGTTTTGCAGTGCCAAGTGGCTGTTCATTATGCAGAGAAGTAACAAAAAAGGACAATAAACCCCAAAAATGCTCATTGAAGCCAGCCTGGTAACCACTAGGCTCAAACAGGCAGGATTCAGTTTTTCTGAGTTCCAAGAGGAAACAGATTTAGACAACAATGTGGATTTCACATAGAAATCCATCACTGAGTTGGTATTTATATAAGAAGAGAGATATAAAAAGCAAAAGAGAAAGCTTGATCAGGGAAAAATAATAGAAGAAAATATTTTGCAAGTAGTTCCTCAGGCAAGGACATGCTATTTGAACCAATAAATTGAAAACAGGCAGCTTTTTTTGTTGAATGTTGATACAAAATCATGTCAGCAACAGTAATGACAGATTGCAGGAATCTATGGCTCTTATTCATGATTAGCTCCATGGAAAAATTAACAACTGTTACATACAAACAGCGTAAGAATGTTTTCAAAACAAGCTCTCTATAAAAAAGGGTGATATTTTTCTGGATAATCACTCTACAGACAAATGGAATATTCATCACCTTCCAGGAGGCTGGTAAGACATGCTTGTGCTCACTTTGCAGTGACACTGATGACGTGTTTTCTGCTACGAGGCCAGGGGTACAATTTGTTTCCCTTCCCTACTGCTCACATGAGCTTCAGTACTGGTGGGGAAGAAAATTCAGAGCAGCATATGACCTAATACAAGACTCTCAACTATAAAATCTGTGAATTCAAACCTTGATTATGACACTTAGTAAAAGAATTCCGATAATTTCAATGTACTATTCCTATACATTTTACTAACAAAGACCCAGGATACCCAGAAAGTTTATCTGTGTCACATGATGTGTTTACACAATACTGATTAATTTCTGCTTCCAAGTCACTTTTCAGTTCACTTATTCAGTAAAATAAATAATTGCTGTCATTTTTATGAGAACATCTTAATTTATGTGACATATCTAAAATGTAATTCTCTGCTGAATGACAGAAAATTACTTAGTTCAGTAATAAAAAAAGAAATTTTCTCCTTAACTGACCTCACACGCGAGTCAGACAATGTAGGAGCTGAACAAAGTGTAGTTCCATTCTGAACTGCATTGACCAAGCTGCATTTTAACCCTGACACTTCTGAGGCAGTGCCAGGGGCAGCCCAGCTGGTGTGCCCGGGCTGGGAGCTCACCTTGTGGGTTTTGCTGTAGGTGTAGAGGTAGGCCAGCCTGTAGAGGCTCTTGTAGTGCTGGGGGAAGCGGCTGAGGCACAGGCAGAAGGAGGAGATGCACTGCTCCGTCAGGAACTTGCGCTGCTCCTCCAGGTCTGCGGGGAGGCCGGGAGGAAACTCAGCTGCATCCTCTCCACAAGGCTCAGCTTTCTTCCTGCAGTCCCACGGCGAGGCAGGGGGGATGGCAGCTTTGAGGGGATTGCCAGAAGCACACTGAGGATCCAGCACCAGTTTTTGGCCAGTAGGCTCAGCAGGGTTGTAAGATTCCGAGCTCTCCAGCAGCTCTTCTGACTTTCCTGCAGCTGGAACAGTAAGAGAAAAGTGACGTGTAAATTGCCATCTCCAAATGGCAAATGACATATAGAAAATGACAAAAATCAAATGTGGCAAAAGGTAATCCTTTTCTTCATTAAAGCATAGATAGAAATATTGAAAAAAGAAAATTTATGACTATCTGTGATGTTCACTGAATAAATAATCTGCAACTCCTTGACAGAGCCACACAATGATACCTCCATTGTCTTTGTTTGGGTTTTATCCTGAACAATAGTATGAATTCAGCACACCTTACACAATGCAGGATTTTACATACTCTTGGAAGATTGAGGAGGAGGAGGGGAAAAAGCCAAAATAAAAGAGTAAATTCAGTAAAATTTTATTGCAAAGAAAAGAAGAAAGAACAGAAAATTAAAGCCACCCTCCCAAGTGAAATGTATTATTCTTAATAGTCTGCCTAGAAGAACACAATCCCAGAACACAATATGGGCTCGGGCAGAATGATCAGCAGCAGCTCACCTGGTCTTCTGCATAATGTAGGACCTGCAGTTCCATGTTAAATATTTTTGTGATTAACTTGGTAACTTACAATTCAATTGACCTATTTTTTGTCGAAGGATACCAAATCTTACTTCAGAAAGCATGTGTTACAGTGGAAGCTTCCACATTTCCTGTTAGCTAATCATTATTGCTGGAAACACACATGCTACATGCAGACGAATTTCTTTAACTTTGATTTTTAATCATGGAAGTTTACCTTGTCTTTGTCTCTGCTAGGATAAAAGGGCCTCTTACATTAGATGTTATCTCCCAGCAGAGAGTGTAGAGATACTCTAAAAGGTACTTCATCCTCAAATATAAAGCTGCTCTGTAACTTTTTCTCTGATAAGGCTGAACTTTTGAGTCAAACACGTTTTACAGAACTCACATTTTTCAAAATGTGCTTGCCTGATGTCTGTATCCATTATGATTTTACTGTACAGGTAGCGTTATGGGAAACAACATCTGTTCTAATAAACACCAGTAAATTAGGAATACATTTGATGGTTTTTCTGACAGACAAATGATGACAATAACACAACTCACTGCAAGCCTGAGAAAGAGCCATGTTTTTAGTCTAGTAGCCAAAAGACTACTAGATTTAGTGATCATGGAAGTACTATTTTACAAAACTAGGAACTGGCATCTATTTCAGCATGTTAATGCAAACACCACCACAAGCTTCCCTAGTTTAGGCAAGACTGAAGTAAAATATTTTTAAAAACAAGAAACGAAGGTAATGCAAGCCTGCAACAAAAAGATAACTGCTTGGCACTTGTTCCTAGTGAGATCAGGGAAGTGATTCAGGACTATCCTCATAGCATGGTCTCTGGATCTCTGAAATTGGAAAAGTGTGAACTGGCAAAGAAGGTTTAACATCCCACAAAAAGCCACAGCCAGGAAAGGTGGACAACATTTACACATTGGTTTTGTTTGTCTTTCCCTGTTGAAGTCCAGCCTCTTTATCTACTGCCACATCCAACTGTACAAACATTAGACAAAGGGAAATTCCAGCTAATGGATTTTGAAACCATTTTTCCAGTGGAACACAGAACACTTAGTACTATTATATATGGAAAAATCTAGTAGAGAGCAATCCTAGCTCTCCACTGGAATGAAGTATACAGTGGAATAAAGCATCTAATTCTACTTCTTCTGCTCTTCCCTGAACTGAATATTCAGCTGCTACTGGGACAGAACAAAAAGGGCATCTATTCCTGGGAAAAGTAAAAAAGTGTTGTTTGAGACTGTATTCAAATAACTACTCCTTAAATTATTTAGAAATTTGAAACACTGAAGAAAAAGCAAATAATAATCAAAAAGAAGGCAAGTTTGTCAAAGGGCCACCACAGACAGCAGTTTATTTTTTCTTTGTAAGATTTAACAGATAGAACAAATTGGGTTGGTGGCCACATAAGTGAGGCACAGTTCCAAATTTAAGCTACACACATAGAGGCAGCAATGATACCTAGTTAAAATTCTTAGTCACAGTGCAGCATATTTCAGTGCATCTGCAAGCCAGGAGAAACATTTTAATGAGCCTATTGCAGCTGACATTATCTATTAAATCAGGCATACCCTTTTCCTCTGCAGATCCCAGGGTCTCTTTGCTGAGCATCAGTGGATCAGCACAGGTAGTAGAAATCCTCTTTTCTGTGTAAGTCTTCTTCAGGCTGTCTTGAGAACTGGCAGGCTCATTAAACATATCCTGTGTGGAACTGGAGTCAGACAGCACTGCTCCAGTGCTATCCTGACTCCTCTCTGCAAAAGAGATAAAGGAGGAATGCACCACTTCATACTCTTCAAGCTGTTACTCATCTCTTAGTAACAGCCACACAAAGCTGTAGCCACTCTGCAAACTCTTACAGCTGCCATATAGGATCCCTAACCACCACCAAGAAAAGGTATTTAATTCTCACCACATTTCTGTCTAGAACATAATCCTTGAATTTGATTTCCCAGGTTTATTGTACCATTTGCCTTGAAAAGCACCCAGTATAATTTTGAACCTGACACAAGCAAAGTTTAATTGACAAGAGAAAACCATGAAGAACAATACTGGTAAAAATTACTCATGAAGGAAAGAAAAATCAGTACAATTAGAGGGCAAAGACTTACAGGAGTGATCTCTGATGCCAACTATCCTGCAGGTGTAAGATGCTATCCAACACACCTTCTGAAAGGTGATTTGATATGGCAAATAAACAACACATCAAAGAACTGGGCCTAACACAGACAGGAAAACTGGACTTCAAGGCAGCAGACAGAAGAATAGGAGAAGTGACTTTACCTTGACAGAGTGGAGCAGTGGCTGCTGACTACAGCACAGTCACAACTAAGCTGTTAATCTGCACAGGAACAGGCATCGTGACTTTATCACGGGGGATAAAACACACCTCAGAGCAGGCAAGTGAAAACCTCCCACTCATGTCTGAAACCTGCCAGATACAAGCCAAGCTCTTTACATCAAGGGTTATCAGAGGAAACCCTGCACGACTACAGAACACAGCTTAGTCTCTCTGACAGAAGGAGGCCTGCACATTCCCACTGAGATGGGAAACTGGAGTTTTTCTGTATTGTGCCAACGTAATTCAGTATTCAATATAAAATTCCAATACATGCAATTCCCTTTAAATCTGGAGTCCACAAGAATGATTTCCAATTTCTTCTTAAGACATGGATACATGATCCTATGATCTAGTTAAAGGTGTCATTGCAGGGGTGTGGGACTAGATGATCTTTAAAGGTCTGTTCCAACCCAAACCATCTTATGATTCAATACAGAAATGGCATAACCAGGAGGGGGTTACATCCATTGTCTAAGGTAGTTCCACTGCACTCTGATTCATTAATTTTATTGATAAGATCAAGAAAGAAAATTAACAAAGTAAAAGTCCTTGCTTCAAGATGAGCGGATAATTTAATTAAATTTCTCCTGTTCCATCTGAATTGCACTTGTTCAGGAGAGAGCTAAGGGCCTCCTATGAATTTATTTTATCAAGATAAATCCCTCTGCAAACCTTCAGCTTGCAGATCAGGTTCTGCTTATTAGGATTCCAATGAATTTAAACCAAATTTGATGCACTCTGTAGGCTGTTCATTACCACACAAAGAAAACCTTCCCTTTCAGTGAACAGATCTTAATAAAACTATATCTTGAAAAAGAATGGGGGAACAGTATTTGCTTCCTAATTGGAAGCTATACAGTTGGTTAATGATGACAAGTTTTATACAGAAAGAATATAATTATAAAGAATGGGAAGAGAAGGATTCTGAAGAGAGGTCAGTCAAGCTTTAAATGACTCATTTATAAAGCTTTAATAACTTTCTGTGGTACAAATCGATACTATTGAACTCCCAGTTGACATCAGGAAAACCATTTACAGTAGCTCCCTTGATATTTTTTTAAAAGAAGTTTCTGTATCTGTGGCAAAGAGGCTGAATTACTCATCTAGGGGAAAAAAAAATTGCAGATTTCCAGATGTTGTCACAAGCCTGCAGGTCAATTCTGATGCGTGGGTTATGACAGATGAAGCATTAGAATGTAAATCAAGGAGTGCCAGACCAATATGCCAGGGTGAGATCAGATCACTGGGAAATTACAATAATTTTTCATCATGCAAAGATAGACAATGATTCAACACATTAAATTTCAAATGTATGCATGAGCTTTTCCTTATGGGAACAAATGTAAATACCTCCTTACAATTAGCTAGCTATTTAAATTTGAAATTTCTGCTTAAGTGAGTGTGGGTCTAGGTAGGGATGTTCATTCTCCTTTTCTTTCAATACATTAACTATATTTAAAAAATAATGATATTTACATTGGGCTCCTTAATCACTGGAAATCAGAGGAACATGACTATTGAGACAACTTTCTATTATATTAGATATTCCTTGAATGCAGCAGATGCTTTCAAACTAAGTGAGCCAGATGGAAAACCCTGGAGTACTCCAGAAATTAGCAGCAGCCACCAGTTATTAGCACTAATTTCTCAGAAATCACAGAGGATGGGTAAAGTCCCAGGGAATGTAAAATGAAGTGTAGTGCTTAGCTTTACAAAGGATGAAAGGTCAAATCTGTGAGCCAGCCAGCCTTCATTTGCCACAGAATTATTTGTGCATAAATGAAGAAATCCTTCTCTAAGCACCTAAAAGATAACACGATCAGGAGTGGAAAATGTGTGAGTGGATCCCAGCACACACATTCACACGTACCTGTGAAGGATTTGTGATTCTCAAGCCAGAGCTGGCCAGAATGTCAGGCTACTCTAAGCACACTTCAGCAAAGCAGCACTCTTGAATGTGTAATCAGGAACTCCACAGAAAAAATATGTAAGAGTCTTCCTGTTCTACTGAGCACTAATGAAAATTAAACTTAATTATGGTGTCTGTATTTGGGACCTACATTTTAAAAAAGACACTGAAATAAGGAAAATTAATTCAGAGGAGAGGATAAAAAATGAGAGATTAATGAGATGACACATGAAAATTACCAGGAGAATTGGACTTCTCTTAAAAAAGATGAGGGAGAATTTCCAAATACCTATGATTAACCAAAATAAAAATACGATAATTGGCATTCATATTCATTAGGCACAGCGCAAAAGGCAATAGGTTTTAATTGCAGCAAGAAAATTGACTTTTTTTTCTTCTCATCTCTATCTTAACTGCTACATACAGCTAGAAAATAGCATAGTGAACCTATAGAATCACTGTAGGCTTTCGAAGACAGGCAGACAAACAGCCATCATTTGTTAGGTTACCTAAGATGTTCCTTAATATAATAAAAAGCTCTGTCAATACCTAAGTGCTGCAGTATGTAATGCAGAACTTCTGGCAACTGCACCAATTCACATCCTACCTCTGGTTTTCCAAAGAGAAAAAAAAAAGGCATATTTTGTACACAGGAAAGTACTATGCTCTTCTAGCCTAACTCCCAAACACAGCTCTTTTTTATAAATATATATATGCTAGATGGACACATAGCACGCATTTTTCCATTTGTTGTGCTATGAAGCTTTTCCTTTATCTGATAGAGCTGACTGCAGTTGAGACAGTCATTAGTGTTACTCTACCTACGTGCCAAAGACTGCAGTGTGTGAGGCACGAGAATGAATTCCAAATTCCCAACTGCTATCAACACCTGCCCTTTTGAATGACACAAATCCATGGGGAACATCAGAGCTTTTTAATCATTTCTGCTATAATTAAAGACGATTTAATGAAACCCAGTGTCATTTAAGAGTTAAAAAAATACCGGTTTTTATATTTTGTTTACCTATTTCCTTCGTTTCCCCACCCAGCAATAGCAATAAGGCCAGCTTTTCAAAAAGCTGGGGTGGTCCCTTGTTGTAAGAGATTGGCAAATCAAGGACTAAATATTCTTTTGAGGTCCCTCCCTGTAAAGTTTCCCATTACTTCAAAAGCTAAGATAAAAATACAACTGGGTATTAATGTCCCAAAATTATTATCTGTAGAGGAAATGAAGAGACTAGGGAGAAAGTTCTACTAAATTGTGCATAAGTAACTGCAACAATATTCCTATGAAAAATATTATCTGATAGTAGATGTCTCTCCTTGGTATTATTATATTTTGTTTCAATACTTCATCGCATCATTCCTAAGTTTGAGGAAAATTTCAAACAACCTGATGAGCTGAAATCTCTATTTGATGTAAAGTTAAATATTCCATGTTTATCTCTAAACATTTCAGAAAACGGCGCTTGAAAGCAATTTTTTTTTTACCTCATTTCTCATAATTTCTCAACTTGTGACATTTCATTTCAAATCTATGTCAGATTACATCTCCATCTCTGTCAATGGGTGAAAAAGAGCAGCTTTGGACAGGAGATACAAAAAGGTCAAAAGAAACTTGTTAACTTTCCAAGACATTAGTAAAAAAATACTAATTATTGTCAGAAAGATGTCATTGGGAAGAAAGAACTTGTATATTCATCTGTACTGCCAAGACCTTTACTGCATCACACTGAGGTCCTGTCAGTCACACAGATGATTAAATCACTGTCATTACTGAAACACATCTGCCACAGATGTTAGAAAATATATCTGAAGTCTGTTTGCCTTAATTTGATGCTTAAGAGCATTTTAACATTAATCTTATCCCGAATGAAATAGGTTTACTGTGTTGACTTCAAAAATCCCTACGCCCCACTATTCCCCCACAGCAGGAACAGCCATGAGATGTCACTGTCACTGCTCCCTCAGCACGTGGGCACAGCCCCTGCACACCACCCCATCACCAGGACAAAGCTGTGGTGAACTCTGGACAGCCTAAATGACTATTCAACTCTAAAATGCAACAGGAAAGCAGGGCTCAGTACTGCAGCAGGCATCACCCTGTGCCAGCATCCTCCCACAGGAGCCCTGTGCACCATCCACAAGCCAAACTGAGCCCCCTCTGCACGGGGAGAGGGACAAGGAGGGTGATGTGTCACAGTGTGAGTGACCTGACCCAGCAGCCAGACAATGCTAATGACAGAGCTCTCACTGCTGAGAATGATGATCAGCTACCAACTGCGGGACAAACTTACAGGATTTATTCTCAGGGGAGCTGAAGCACAGCTTCAGGTGCCAATGGGAATGAGGTGTTCTGCCTTTGACAATTATTTACTATGCAGCTCAGTAATCCTCTTTTGAAACTTTCTGGAAGTTAAAAGGAAGAGGGAGAAGACCTCTGAAATATCTACATGCAGGAGTAACAGGCTCAGAAGGCCAAGAGAGTACAACTCACTTCTGAATAATATCTTTGTCTGTCTTAAACATCTGAAGGAAAATGCGTGTCCAGTTATCATAACAAGGTATCTGAATCATGGTAAACGATCAGCTACAAGTCAAAAATCAGAAATGAGTGGCACAGAAAGCTTTTCTACAGAGCTCTATACATATGCTAACTCAATTTGCAGAAAAGAAAAATCCTGCTGCACAGTTCAGAGCTTATGAATAAGAAACTATACATAACTAAAAAAAAAGTCTCATGCAATAAAGGCGGGTTGTTCACAGGCTGTGAAAGTACAGACTCTCTTTGTCCTGCCTGGCACCATCTCTCCCCTCTTCATATGAACATATGAGCATTTTTCTTTACTGGTCTGCAGTCAGAAACATGATGTATCACAGAATTCTCGTTCTGCAAACAGATTCCATCCATAACGGAAGACAACATTTAGCTCTGCATCAAAAAGCACTTGCACATTATTAAAAACAAAAGAATTGCAGAAATTTGCATGGGAGTAGGTTAATTTGAGGACAGCAGTTTAAAGGGAGTTCTCTTTTAACATGAGTCAAAGATGAGAGTCTGTGTTTTGTCTGGCTGCACTGAACACAGAATGTGTTTCCATAACTTCCAGTCCTATATTGCTGTTCTGTCTTCAAGAGCAGAGCACCAGAGTATCTCACCAAGGTCCCATTGATTTGGACAAATGCTTTTTACATAATCTCACACTACATCTCAGTGTGACACTTGTACTAATCAGAGAGAGGTTAAATTGGGGAAAGTAAAAATGGAGCACACTGCAATAAACTGGGGGTGATTCATTATTCATGGAGTCCAGCATGCAGTGCCCATGAACATCCAGCACCACGTGCCAGAACAGGACACGCACTGCAGACCCAAAGGTTTCATTTTTAACTGCTGAAAAGAGAGAATTTTAAGGGCAATGCTCCAAAATGCAATGTGGATGTTCTTTCTATGCACAGAAGCATCCATTCTGTCCCAGAAGCTGATTTAGCATGAGTGACAACCTGGTGCAAGAAGTTGCTCAGAGATCACCTTTGTCTCATCAGGATGCTGAGAACCCCCGTTTACAAACACTGTGCATCTTTGTAACATTTGCAGAATTACAGACCGACAAACTATGGAGTGAGACTTCTCCCACAGCACGAAGCAAGGAGCCTTTCCCAGTGAGTTTATCATGCAGGTTCTGCCAATTATTAAAAGCAAGCCGTGACAGGTAAAAGCAGGAAGAGAATGCCTGGGGAACAGAGATTTGTGTAAAGGTTAGAGGCAGCACGGGCAATATTGGTTGCAAAAGCAATTAGGCAAAGACAAACACAAAAAAGGACAATTAAGCCTAACTACACATGACATACTACATGACATGGATGAAGACTTAACACAACATTTTAACACTGCAAAAGCAAAGGATACATCATCTGCACACCACCACAGTAACATGGAATTGAGTATCAACACAACAAAGGCATATTACAGCAAAAAAGACCTCCTAAACAATCTCCCAGTCTACTTTTTGAGAAACAGATACCTTATTCAGGTTTGTTTGGTTTTTTTGTTTAATACTTTTCCTGCTTTCTGAACTAACTCCATTGCTTTTACTGGAATTGGTCTTTACTGACTACATACATCCAGCCTGTATAGAGGAGGACAGAGAGCATATCTGTTTTGCTACCTAACACTGGCCATTTAGCTGTGTAAATACAGTAACATCACAGGTAATGAAAGTCTGGGTGCCTGGCAAGTTCCTGGGTTTTCCTGTTTCCTAATTTGCTCTTAGAAAATCAGAGTCTGAACCTATGCTTCAGACTTGAAATGCAAGTTTTCACTTTGGAGGGTCATAAAATAGCAATAGGCAGGGGTGATGACAGGAAAGACAGGATTAACAGAAGGAAAGAAAAGATGTTGCTGAATGGAAGGACAAGAAAAGAGAAAGGAAGCTGCCCATTTTACACACATGACAGCAGCAAGTCAGCCAGCAAATAACAGCTGCCACTCAGCAATACTTTTGTCTCCTTGAAGGAGATATGTGCCAGCAGCTGCCATGAGGAAAAAGAAGTGTAGTTACTTTACAAGCTGTATTTACTGGTTCCTTTCTCCCATTTTCATTAAATACATGACTTAAAACTAGTATCACCAGCATTCACTGGATCTGAAGCCTTTAAGTGCTCTCAACAGTGATTTCTGCATATCCCAGTCATCATCTTCCACCAGCAAAACGTGCTAGAGAGCTACAGAACTGTAATGACACATTTAAATAAAATGTATTCAAAATAACTCTACCCTCACAGCTTCACCTATTTACAGATAAATGTTTGAAGATCAGAATCAGTATTTTCAAGAAAAGATGTTTGGCTGTACAGCAATTCTCTCCAGCCTGTAATGAGATAATTTGCTGCTTTAGAAGGCATCTTGTTAAATATCTTGTTAAAAAACCAAATTAACAACCCTACCAAAACCCAAACCCACAAAATTAATAGAGTAAGTAGAGTTCAGAAGGAACTGCAAGTGTTCATCTAGTCCATTCCTTTTTCCATCAGGATAAATTACATCTCCATCACGCGTGGCAAACAGCTGCACTGCCACTTTTTAATGACTTGCAGCGCTAAAATATTGCAGGGTTATACAAAACCAGTATTTCCAAAGACTACTCTAACACTGTTTCCTAATGTTCAGAATGAAAATGCAATTTAAGTGCAATATCATCTGTTCTGTCTTCCACGAACATGGGCATCCTGGGGTTTTGCCTCTAACTCTTTGTACAGCTTTCAACACTATTTCGGTTACTCTGCTGTCATGTCTCCCTCAAGTCTTCTCCTCCACAGACAAACAATCCCAATTCCTCCTCTCTTTCCTCATGGGTCATGTTTTCTTGAAGCACAGAACACAGAAATGGTCAAAAAAGGTTTCAAAGGTCAGCAATGATGTCAAATAGCATCTTGCTAGTGGTAATATATGAAAAGAAGTGTGTAAAACTGTACAATACCCTTACTTTACTTATGCCACATATGATCAACCATATCAATACAAGAGTAAATAAGAGTATTGTCAAGCTTCAGAAAGAATAAATACCTAGGCTGAATTTAGGTCAACTTATTCATTCCTGAACAACAATATAGACAGTTTCATTTCTGTCAGAATGGTTAAAAATAATCTAAAGAGTAGTCAAATGATGAGTATTTTCTGGCTATTTTTAGAGATGGTACAATGGAAATGCTGGCACCAGCTTTCTTCAGTGATGTGATTATGTGTAAGATGTCAAGAGCATTTTACTTCAAAAGTATGTATTTTAATACAAGTGAAATGCAAATGCATGCAGAAGAGCACAGTATATGTAATAATATAAAAGTGGAAGACTTCTGAGCCTGTTAGCTCAGCCTGCTAGCTCTTCCATCTGTAACAGCCCCAAGGCAAATATTTCAGTTTCCTGGGGTTCTTCAATATGCTGTATCCAGGGTTTAGTTGTGCCAGCAACTTACAAAACATTATGAATGATGCAGTACTCTGCAATTCTCCTTGTCATGGTTACATACAGCCTTCCTGAAGATCACCCAAACTCTGCTTCTTCCAGCAGCTGACATTTGGAATTGCTTTGACAGCACAAAGCTCAGTCCCAGCTAGGCTCAGCTTGCAGGAACTGCTCCTCCAGCCCTGGCAGAGGCAGATGTTCCTGCTCTTGCACCTTCAGGCTTGGCTCAGCAGCCGCCTCCGCTCCCACCGGCCGTCGGCTGCCGCAGCCCAGAACGCCTGACTGGGAGAGAAGCTTCTAACGACACACACTGGAATATTTATCCAGCCTATGGCTCTCCTGGGAGCACTGAGACACTCCTCAGGACCTAAGCAGAAGCAGTCTCAGGCAGAAATGCTTCTCACAGGGAATATTACTTAAGAAACATTTAAATATTTGCTCCCTTTTATATGGTTGTGTCAAAAGACATCAAAAAGCCCATAAAAGAGCCTGATCACTACATAACCCACTGACACCTCCACACTACAAATGATCTCGAAACAGTCTAATGAATTACTCCCAAGTGAAATGCAAGCAATAGCAAAATGAACATTTCTCTGTTCAATATAATGAAAGAAATAAAGGAGCTTCGGTCAGTTGCACCAAGAATTACTTGTTGAGGAAAAGCAATAAATTTGCCCTGCAAAAATTTCAGGCACAGGAACATTTGTTTCAAAACTGTGTCAACAAAGTTATTTACAAATCTCCGTTCTTCAGAAAATGACAATAGGAAGCAGCCCACCCTCCAGAAATAAATTCATATAAAGCAGAGCATTTCTGTGGGGCCTGGCACATTCTACCAACACTAAGCTAAACACTGCAGATATTTTATTCCTTGAGTGCTGATACTCATAGATCCAGATGGATAAACAAATGGCTGGAAGAGTAGAATCAGAATCAAATTCCTAGCCAAATAATAAACTCAGGTTACTTAAATTGTAACTTAATTTCTACTATATATGCAGTTGCAAAATCTTCATTAACACTACGATACCACCCCCCTTCTTATATTTATAAGCCAATTATTTATTCTATCACTTTATATTCTAAAAAGATGAGTTGCTAACCAGTCATTATAAATGATAAAAATTAAAAGATGAAATCTACTGGACTGTCATGCAAATCACTTCGTGCTGAATCACAATATATTCAAAATAGTTGCCACCTGCCTCCTTCAAAATATAGTAATACTGGCTTGTGTTGTCTTTTTACCAATTTGTCTTGTTTCAACCAGTCCAAATTTTCACCTGGTCATTTCACATAGGCCGAAACAGCGTTCAGTCTTCTAAAGATTGAACCCACATCTTTCCTAATGAGCTCTGAAGAAAAAAAATCACTGAAAATTCAGTGAGCTCATATTCCTCCTACCAACGTCACTGTTTTGACTGAGTGACAGGCACCAGCAGTGGCAGGTGACAACTTTGAGGTTTGAATTTAAAGCTCTGACTGTACATTGATTCTATTTAAGGCACTGAATTTATAAAAGGATAATGAGCTTCAATATTGCCCGTGTTACCACAGACCCCTCACCCTCCTTGAGCAGTTTGATCATTGCTGGTCAAACCCCCCATGCTCAGAGCACCTCCCTGCTGGCAGTATTGAGAACAGGGACTGTACCGTCCGGCGTTGCCTGCTGACGGGGTTTTTTACATTTGACGTAATCGTGGTCAACTGGAGTGGCTGTGTAAGGTGGGGATGTCAGACCTGGACCCGAGGAGGAGGGGAGGGAAGTCCCAGGGCCTGGCACTGTTCCAGCTGAGGAGTGAGAGTCTTCATCTATCATGCAAGGCTTTTCTCTGGGAGGGCGAGAAGAAAGGTGAAGCGTTTATACAGCTGGAACATACACAAAGAACAAAAGGACACTGCATCTTCTCACAGCATTTCCAATAGAGCAATTAAATCTCACTAACAAATCCTAAATAAAGGGTTTTTAGTACATGTTATATTCCTCCCTTGTCACTGGTCAATAGTAAACTATTCTTTATTTTGTAGTTGTTAATGAGACAAATGATAAGGACTAAAATCTCTCATCCAATAAGTGAAGGTAACTTGCGTTCACATTTTTTAACAGTTGGTTTTAAAAATCAAATTTATGAATAAATAAAAACAGTGGCTTCGAAATGGATCACAAGATCAGAATTGTTCTGTTTTCTTCCCTTCCCATTCCCTCTGTGCCGATTATTAAGACCTCAGAGTAGCATGTCATCTTATTCATGATACCTGAAAAACTGCAAACATTAGCATAAATTTTATTCACTTTGTTTATATTTTATTCAGCTTCACTTTAATAGTTCATAATAATAGTTTATATACATTCAGAGGATACAGCTGGAAACTAGCACTCACTTTTCTGCAACTTTTGGGGTGTTCTTCTCCTCACCCCTGGCAAAGGGTCCCTCAGAAGCTTCTTTCATGAAACTAACCAGTACCTCTGCATCTACTCCAGAGTCTGGTTTCCCCACAAGTTTCAAAATAGAAGCATGAAGTCGAAAATATACCTAAAAAACACCGAAGTCCATTTGGTCAGTAAAGAATTTGTAGCTCTGTAATCTATTATAAATAGTATTTTCTTTATAGACTCTGCAGGAATTAGTTAAGAGAGCAACCTGTCACCTAAACTTACCTGAATTGAACTTTCCCTGCCTTTGAAAGTTGTTTTTAAATTACAAAATCTGAACACTATACAAATTTTACAACCACAACCTATGGAACACAACAAAGCAAGCAGAACTGGCCTCCTTGCAAGCAAGTAACTGCTGAGTATGTTCTAGATCCACTGCTTTTACCAGACAGCACAGTGAAAGCAAAGGTCCCACCTCACGCGTGAACTTGTGCTTCCATTGGTACGAGATGCTTCTGAATCCTGTCAATGTTTGATTTCCATAAAAACCAATGAACTGTGTGCAGCAAAATTCAGAAGTGGAATTGCTACCCACCTGTCCAAACTGCCTTTGAAATGAAATCAGCCTGAATAACCGGCTCCATTTTACTCTCCAAGCCTGCCTTGCTCCCCGATGCAGAGCACCATCTACACGCGCCTAACAATCTGCCGAGAACAAGGCTTCGAGCCTACACATTTAACCTTCTTTTACCTCCAACGCCTCCATGGCCAGTTCTGGTGGATTGTGGTAGTGAATCTTCTTCGGGTAGCGAGCAGCCTCCTCGTGCAGGTAATGCCCTGCCTGTTTGTAGTGCAGCAGGTACACGACGGGAGGCTGCTTCTGCTTCTCGGCGATCTTGCCCAGCATGTAGTGGATCAGCCACTCCTCCTCGTCGCCGTCGCCCTCGCAGCGTGCTGCCGACGTGAAGCACAGCTTGGCCGTGTCCAGCATGCTGTCCCTGCGCTCCTCCATCTGCCACCAGCCAGGGGGAGAGCACACAACACACCAGGTCACTGCAGGAGCACGGGAAACCCTACAAATGCGCTGCTGCCTGCGTAAGAGAGCATCAGCAAGGCACAGCTTTTACACATTTCCAACCCAAAACACATAGAAGTGATCAAATGCACCCCAAGTGATTAAATACACCCCAAGTGATCAAATGCACCCCAAGTGATCAAATGCACCCCAAGAACCCACAAAATGTGTTTATGGATAGGTTCTTGTTCACTCCAGTAACCGCTGGCACAAACAACCAGAACAAATCAGTAAGACAGAATTGTATTTATACAAATATCAATCGGAAAAATAACAACCCAATATTCATGTCTACAGAAATTCTACCACTTTCTCGCAGCTGTAATTATCTTAACTCTTCAAAGAAAAAAATTATTTGCTTTGTTCTGCAACTGAAGTCTGCTAAAGCCACTATGGACCACTCCCATTTGTGAAGAAACGTATTTCATCTTGCTTGCAATGTATCTAATTTTGAGATGAATATTCTCCCCACCACATCCCGTCAAAAAAAAATTAAAACCAGCAGCATAAATTAAAGTTAAATGCCACTAAATTCATGTTAAAAAACTAGGTCAAAAGATGCATTAATGTAATTTTCTCTCCTTGAAAATGAAGTTTATAAATTTAAGCTGCCTGGCTATAACCAAGAACTAAAACATAACCTTTCCTTTCCTAAACATTTTGTAAGAAGAAGAGAATAATAAGGTTTTTATGTATGAGAAACATATTCCTGAAGAGATATATCTGTGGAAGCAAGATGAAATTGTTTCAATTTATCTTTTATTATAATAGAGCTTTTCTTACTAGATTATGCATTTTTAATGTACTCACTTGATAAAAATGAAGACTTAAGTAGTCCTAAATAAACATTCTCATTTAATCCTCAACTTCAGATGGCTGCTCTGTATTGCTGCTTTTATCTGATAATATGAAGTAACTCCAGCACTATCCCTGAGATTCTTCAACAAATCCTTCATAGCCAAGAGGCCACAAGTCCAAAGGACTAAACTTCTGATAGGTCAAAGGCATAAAACGTAGTAACTTCATTTTCTGAGGAGTTAGTTTTGGAGCTGCTGGATGCAATAACCCTCTAGAAGAAAACTCTATCGTTAACTGTCATTCCAAACATACTCTATTCTTAATAAACAATTTGTTCCCTTTTCATAGGCAGGCTGACATCATCTTTGCTCTCAGGCAAGGAAGTGCCTGTGGGAAGCGCGGTGTGAATCCAGTGCTGGAGGCAGCTCAGATGGGAGACTCACCACCTCCTGCAAATACTCCTCCCAGAAGCAAAGGGTGTTCCCAGCACTGATCTCTGAAGTTCAAACACTGAAAGTTTTACAAATTACAGCAGAGCAGCAGCACTTTCTTTTTTTCATTCTGCTTCCAGCTGCGAACGACATAATATTTGGAAGCCAGAATAGCTAAATCAGAAATGGAGTTCACTGGTCCAAAAAGACAGACAAAACATTTTCCCAAGCAACTCTTATCACTGTCAGAGTGTATTTAGAATTGCTCACTTTGGTTTAGCAATAAACTTCTTAATAATATTTTTCACTTCCCTTATGCAGAAAGAGATAATGAATTCATAACAATGTTTTCAATCGAAATTCCACCAATCTTCTCACTTTGATCTTTTGTTTAGGTAAATGGCCCAAAACCATAGAAAAAGGGGAGGATTCTCCAGATATAAGAGATGACATGTGGACAAAGATATCAGAGTAATTTCTGATCTCTTCACTATTTAAATACATATATATTTCACCCTTTCCTGGAAACATTGTACAACATTTACAGAAAGGAAAGGTAAATATAATTCCCCTTTCCAGAAGGTTACAATAATTTTGTGTCACCTTCAAAAGATAATTCAAAGATTAGGCTCAAACCGATTTTACACAGGAAAAAGAAAGGAAAAAACCCACCTTCAAATGCTGCTTTGACACCACCAGATTACATGAATACTGGAATTTCCAATATAACTAAGTAACCATACAGTCTCACATGTGGAATACAGCATGTAAATACTTAATTTAAAAATGTACTATGTTAGAAAACTTACTTTTAAATATTTAAAATTTTATACTTTCTCTGTTAGATCCCACCTGCTGCACAACTTCAGGGGGAAGTTCCGTTTTCCACTGCTTAAGCTGCCGGGATGCAAAGGAATGCAGGGCATAGGAAATGGTGCCGTACTCGATCCACAAGGACAGGTTGGAGCTGTCGATCTCCAGGGCTCGTTTGAAGCAGTTCAGGACAGGGGTGGAGTGCTTCCAGATGGGCCCATCACTCTTCAGCTCGTTGGAGTTCAGCTTGTCCTGAATCCGACTCGCTCGAGCCAGAGCCATCCCAGCCCAGGAGTCAAACCTGTGCAGGCAGGAACACAGCCCATGAACAAACCGCCCCCTGAACATCACACTGAGGGCACAGACAAGATTTTTCTCGTTGTATCTACAACTTTTTCCTCCTTTCATCACACAAAACAGGTTTCTGCACTTCCTCCTCTCCTCAGAGTGGAACACAAGGTGTACAGCTGAAATCATACTGATTTTATTAAAGCGGTTCCCTTACTGCCCCCAGTAACGGTCACACACGGAAAACAGATGAAAAATCCAGGTTTATTTACAATGCAAAGCCAGTGTATCTGTATTTCTAATGGCAGCACTCCCACTGTTTTTTTCTCAGTAACCACGCAGTCCTGTCAAAATGTTGTCACCCTGGAGGCCAGCAGACATTATGACACCTTGTACTGTTGGACTCAACTGTGAATAATCATAATCATTTCTCAACATAAAAATCATAAAGCCAAAAATGCATTCCAAGTAGGAAAATTCTGATGAACTAAGACTGCAATTTCTGCCTGAGGGACTGTTGAGGGTCCAGCCCTGTGTTTACTGACAACACAGTCTGAAGGGCGGGTTCTATAGGCCACAATCTCACATTAACACCAGGGTTCAGCTGCTCTGGGGTTTTTCAATTCTACCACGATTTTAACACCAAAGCAGTAACCATAATGTTCTCATATTTTTGCTTGCAATTTCTTCTGATTCCAACTGAAAACCCATTTCTAGGTCAAGTGACCTCAATAGTCAGATTCCTGAGGGGAATGGAACAAGAACTGTAGTACAGACAAGTACCATCTAATTTGACTGGGGCAAAAATACTGTGCTACCACATAAGGCATCTTCTGAGCAAAAAAAAGTCACACATTAAAGTAAAAATGCATTCTCTCCATTTATTTATGAATTTAAGTTTTAGAATACCAAAACTACAGAAAAATGGGTAGGGGGTGGTATTGGTAATTTCTTTATCTGCCTTCAAACAAAAGTTTTAGCCATTTGCTAGTCACAAGTCCCAGACTAGAAGATGCAATAACATTAAACTACAACTATTTCCTCTGAAGATTTCACATCTAAAATTGCTCTGTGCCTTCACCTTCCCTTTTGTCTCTTTTACGTGACTGGATTTAGAAACAATTTTCTTGTCTCAAATCTATCAAATTAGGGTTTTTGTCACTGACCCTGATCTATCAACTTCAAGGAGAATTAAAATGATAACACCTAATATGCAAACCCTATATTTAATCAGTAAATTTAAAGGTTATTTAATTTAATTTAGAAGACTGATATTCAGAACAAGCTTTATTTTCAAGATGAGAGAGCTTAATCTTGATGGTATTTCAGTGAGTTATAAATTATCAAGAAACAAGGTGGTTTTGTTTAAATATCACTTAAATACTTTACTTGTATTCTCTGTGTAGCTCTCTAGAAGCAAAATCAACACTTTTAGAAAGAGATCAGCCTAAACAGTTAATCCACTAAAGGATGTTATTTGTGCTATAGCTACACTATCAAATGATGACATTTTTCACTCCTTATCATGCAAACAAAAGGTGCAAACAGTTCACTCTTCACAGTTATTCTTTATTTCAATTTCGCTTTCCCCCTGTTTCATTTTTTGGTTTTAATTTCAAAGCAATCAAATATTTAACCCTACATCTTGTTTCTCGTTTTCTTTGTTGGGTGGTTTTAGAGATGCCCTTAATTAGACAATGGACCTGTGATAATGGATTGCAGGTGGGGTTTTGGTTGTCTGGGGTTTTTTTTTTCCATTCCTGGAACCAGTTGTCTGCTTTTCAGTACTGAAAGAAGTGAGAAGAATGAAGGACGTGCAGCAGGATTCAAAAATACTGACCTGTTTGGACAAATACAAATGTCATGCATGTAAAATTTAATGGCCTTGGACTGTTCTTTGTTCTTGAAATGATAGTCTGCCAGGAGATAATACAGCTCAGTCACCACTGGTGGAGAATAGTCTGCACCCTCGGGGAGAGACGGCGCCTGAAAATCAAAAACCCAGAGGTTCATATTAAACGAGCTGCACACGTGCTTCTTCCTTGTAGAGCAAGTAGCCTTTTCATCACACAATATGAAGGTTTTGAACATGAAGACATTGAAAGCATTTCACAGATATACAGAGCACTTACAAACACTAATGAACATCCCATGCTGACTATATTTTACCATTCAAAGACTAAAAGCTTTGGTGGGATCATTTTTATTTTATTTAAATGCAATTACCCAAGGAAACCCAACATCATGGAATGAATCATTCCACTAATAATCTCAAAGTCAACATAAAAATAACAACAACAATTTTTACTCCCTTCAATATAATTTTTTAAAAAGCAATTAATTATACCTTGCTGCATGTTCCTTCAATATAGGCAGATACAGTCTCCAGGCTTAGCATAGGCTTGTCTGTTCGAGGAACAATTGTGGCAGTTTTCTTCAGAAGGTTGGCCAAATCAGCAGACACAGTACTGGTTTTGTAACTATCAAATTCTGGAAGAGTTTTAGGCTTAAAATACTCAAACATGAACAAAGCATCTTCCCATGTCAGATCAACCTGAAGACAGAAGTAGATGAGAGGGGGAAGAAATACTCCACATTCCAAAATTCAAGTCTACTAATGATGGTTTTCTATAACCTCTCTAGTTCATAAGAGCATACACATTACTCAAGCAGGAACCAAATTAAACCTCCCAAGAATCGAGCTAAAGATGTATTAATTCATGCTGCTCCCAAATACAATATACTGCTCACTGATTTAACAGACAAAGGTGTTGCTGCAACTTAGTGTATGTCACTACAGTAAAAATAAAGTAAAAGTAAAGTCATTCTACTTGCTTCAAAGAGTTGCTCAGGAAAGTTATTTATAAGCAAGAATCAGTTGTAAACATTGAGTGACACTGGGATCATGGGTAAGATATAGAGAAGAACTCTGCACCTTCCATTTCAGAGCCAGGTAAGAAGAGTTAATGAAATGGGAATCAGACAAAATTCTGAGCCTCAAAAATCTTCAAATGCTCTACAGAAAGCTACTTCCAGAATTCACTCCTCATTTTCTCTTTTCTTTCTTGAAAGCAGTAAAAATACCCCAAATAATTTATAGCTCTCTTCTGCTAGACTAAGTTTCTCTCCTTTTATTGTCCACCTTACCCTTAACAGTAAATTTTGCTGTGCATTGAAAAACAGGGAAGTTGCAGAGGGTAATCTCCTTATACTTCCCTTTTTCTTACTTATCCCATTTCTCGCATTATCTTCACTCTCTAAGATGTACAGATAACATACAAAATTCCCAAATATTCAATGAACAGTAACGTAAGAGTATTTGCATATTTTAAAAGGTTTCTTCAACAGATTCAGACAATCATTTTGCTTGTATGAAAATGGTTTTGACCAATAATTCTATGATCACGTGCATCTCGTAAGTGAAAAACAGTCTGGGGTTTTTGAACAAAATCAGTGATGTTTCTCAAGGCAGGGCATTGTATTGCTGACCTGTATTTTTCTCTTCCTCCCTTAATAGTACAACCCCCTTCCAGAGTCACTCAGTAGTTGCCTTTCTCCCAAATTCAACCAAATTTCACATTTTTCATAAACAGCTACCGGGTATTTACCATCAGAGATGTCAAAATAAGTGATAATATAATGTACTTGCAAACTTTTAACAGTGACATTTTTCACTTTCATAAACTGCAAGGCTGGCTGCTAAAGTTTTCTTCTCTCAAGCTGACTTTTCCTCTCTAAATTTTCCTCAACCTTGAACTTCTTCTCAGCTGAAAACAGGAAAGTGATAGCTTAATAAAATCCATTTCTCAATATTTTCAAGATGGCAGACTACTGTGGATAAGACTACTCTAGCATTTAATTTGAAATATTTCACTCGTTATATTTATACTTTAAAAAAATATGAAAACTTTTAGTTCGTTCTCTACAATGTGTAAAATACATAAAATTTACAAGGAAATAAAAGTAATCTTTCTCCAAAATATATCAAAGTGCATTAGAACAAAACAAGAGTGGATCTTTCATCACTTCAGGATATTCCACTGACATTGGAAAACACATCACTTACCTGCTGTACTGAATGTTCTTCTAGGTACCTTGCTTTGCTTTTTTTGCTGGGGAAACCATACAAACAATAAAAACACTGTTCCAAGGCGGTTTCCAGCTCTTCTTTGTATGGATGAGTATCTTCAGAAGTGGAAGCTGCAAGTTCTTTTTGTAGTACCTGAACCTACAAGCCAAGCCAAGGGAAAAGGTCACCTGCAGATCCCAGTGAGCTGCCCAGCTGCCCGAAGGCAGATGATGAAAACTGCTTTAAGGGACTCCAGGTATTTTTCCCCAATAACAACCGAATATTACACCAGTATTTCTGTAAACTGGTCTCACACAAGTCATTCCAATGGCACTGCAGCAGCACTGAAGTGCTTTTATTTTTCTTCCTATGTTAATTCATAAACACTTAGCTTTAATCAATGAGGTTAAATATCAGCTTCACGTTTTAGACTGAAAATCATTCAAAGTTCTCCCCTACACACCAAGCTGCTTCTGTGAATATAAACACTACAGTTCATCAATGTTGTGAAAAAGGAAAAGGTACAGAAGAATTTCTGCCCTAATTCACAAACAGCAATTTCCTCTGCATGGAAAAAGCAGGATGGAGAGGATTTGGCAGAAAAAGAAGAGAGAGTTAATGAAAATCTGGCTAAAAGGACTATAGAATTGCACAGTATGAACAGTATTACACAGATGGCTACACACCAAGGGAAGTGGCTGGATTGATCCCAAATTACTAAACACTGTAGCAAGTTGCTATCTTTACCTTCAACACCACAAGAGAAAGCACCCATCAGTAGCATATTTTGGAAGATGCTGACACTTCAGGACATTCATTATAAAAACTGCAGCTGAACACCAAAAGAAGAAAGGTAACTCTTTGAAAATTCTCACTAAGCTTCCATAAAAAACAAACCAAAAAGGAACACATTCCAAGAAGACATTTCAAGGTCAATAAAAATATGCTCACCAAGAATAATCTGTGTAGGGGGATTCTGGATATTTATTTCGTAACCAAAACAAAACCCACACAAGCACTGAGGTTTAAGATTCAATTTCAATGTGTTCCACTATGAAATTTCAATTTTAAAAAAGAAATGTTTATTTGTGACCATTTATAATTTTTCAACCTCTAGGATTGCAAATTTATGCATAATCCTACAAGAAGCTTCTCATCATGATGGGCTTCCCTGTCAATGCAAACACTGCATTACAAGGCAAAAGTCTGTCATTCTACACGCATGAAGCTCATTTGTAAGAGCTGGGATCAAATATAAGATGCTGATTCTCTTCTGATTAAAATATCTGTGCTAAGATCAAGGTACCATTTATTAAGAGCCAAACCACTGAAAAGAAAAGCAAAGATAATTCTTAGAAAGCATTTCAGTGACATCTGGAGTCACAGCAGACTCATTCATACTGAGTCCCAGCAGACACCTTATTGCCAGCACTTTCCCTGCATGAATTTGTGAACAACATTTGAAATTTAAAGAAAGTGTAGCTAAATAAGCTGAAGAAAAACAGTGAGCATCAGAGGATACTGTAACAAAAGCACAATATTCCTACTGCTACAAACAAAAGCACATCTAACAGCAGTAACAGAATTCCCACTTGAACAGTGTTCAAAACAATCTCCTGTGTTCTTATGCAACTTTTAAGTTCTTGGCAGAAATCCAGAATTGTTCCTAATCTTTAAGACTATTGCTAAAGGCCTTAATTAATATTAACATCTTCTCTTGCACAGCACATTCATCCACAAGCAATATAAGGTCCTCGAGCAGACAGTTCACCTACAGAAGGTGATCATTTAATACTAATCTATGAAACACACATTTGACATTCTTGAAGCTGCCTTTCTCTTCAAATAATTCATCCCATTTTATCTTTGTCTTTCCCTATCCTTCCAACACCCTCTTGTCTCTGAAAACTAAATTCTTGTGTTTAATAATACTACGTTATATTTTAGCTTAAGAAGCGGGCAATTCTGTAAGTGAAAATGGAACATTTTGTTTAAGGTACCTGATGGCATTTGCAAAGATCTCACTGCAGACACATTGCCAGCCCTCAGTTACCTGTACTTTGCCCAGGTTCACAGCCCACACCCTGTGACTCCCCAGGCTGTGGGTACAGGCACATTGTACAGGCACCACGTAGATTCATCACTGTGGAGCACGACATCCGTGGGCAAGCTGGAGCCTGGGAACAGCCCATCCATTTCATGGAGCACAGGGCCTGAGCTAATAAGCCCTCTGGAGTGCCTGCAGGGGCAGCTCAGGTGTATCAGCATTATGCTCCTAATACCAGGGAGGCTGAGGAGAGCAGGACAGAGATAATCTGATAGCTCTACCCTGAATCAGCCTCAGTTCAAACACTGCTCATTCACTCCAGCCCTACCAGGGCGAGCTGACTCCTGCAGAACCCCTCAGGCTCTCTGTGCCATCCTTCCCAGCTGTCTAAATTACTGTCCTGGACACGCCACTGCTCAAATGCAGACGTAGATGGGGTCTGGCACTGAGCTGTGGCTAATAAGCTCCAGGGAGTGCTGAGAAGGGAAATTAAGAGATTCCTGAGTAGCTCTATGCAGAACTAATCATGATTTTCTCTTGGCTGAAGGTAATAATCCTCAGTGAAGTCAAGCTGAATCTGTAAAGTGCCACTGAAATGTCCCTGTAGAGCACAGCCCAGCAGATGCCACGGCACCGCTTTATCTGGGATTTGCCAGCAGCCAGGCTGTCCCAGGCTGTCAGTGCTCTGCTCAGGGACACACTGACTGCACTCGGGTTTCTGAGCTAAGATAAAATGAGCAAACCCACAGAAATATTCTACTTCAACCACGGGAAACTTCTTTTCTGGTGTAACAATGAGACCTCAAGGAATAATCTTAAAAAGGTCAACAATGAATGGGTAAATCCTGTCATCTAATAATGCTACAGCATTACTGCCCAGACACCCATTCCTGGAGCATGTAAGATGGAACACATCCAAATGAACAACAGAGCAAAGAACAGCCTTAAGACACAGGGAAATGGAGGGCTGAAGTAATTCATCATTCTCATCATTGCTCAATAGATGAACTCTATATGTGTATTTTAAATAATATTTAGTTAATAACATGAAAACAATAGAACTGCTATTTTTTCCAGACTGTGGTATAAAACCAAGGTAGGTATAATCTAACAAGATGAATTTATCAACTGCAGAACAATTAAATGCATCACAGGTTCAGATCAAATCCAGGTAACACCACAGGATGTGGGAGCAAGCAGCAGCATTCCAGTTGTGTAACTGAGGACAGATGATGGCCTGCAAATCTTTACTCTTGTGATTTGGAAGAAACAAACAACCAAGCTGTTCAAAACCGAATTCTCTTGGCTGAAAGTTTAAATACGTTCTTTTTACACGATAAACAGTATTTACGTACACTGAAAATGTGCAAACCCTACCTAACACTTGACAAATTCAGTTCTGTGAAGTGAGCAACTTATTTAGAATCACTGAGACAAGATGAATATGGAATCCCACCGTGTTACTTTAGCAGCAATTCTAAAGATGTAACACTACAGGTTTTTTTAGCTTCTGAATGATGTACAGTACTATCAGACTGCTTGGTTATAAAAATACTAGTGCAAGAAGCAAAACAAAGGAGAAAAAACAGAAGAAAACAATTATTCTTCTCAGTGAGGTAAGTCCAGAGAACAATGGGAAGTATGACAGAAGCAGACCAATGGAAAAGGGTCTGGAATAACAAGCCTTTGCTATTCAGATTAAACTGACTGAAACTTTCATATGTTTGTCTGGGAGAAGATGGAAAGTGGATTTAAAAGTGTATATATAACATGAAGACTAGGCAATAAACAATCTAACTCTGAACTTTGTTTCCTGCTTTGAGATGTGGCTTGGCCAGATGACTTTCAGAGATCAACTGGAATCAATCTCAATTATTCCATACTTACATAGAACTTGAGCAGAGCACCATCTGAATTGCAACACCAGGATCTTCTTCCCAAATACTCATGAGCTGTGTTCAGCAGCATAAGTGAAGAAGGCAACATAGGGGTATCAGGACTCACTGGAAGAAAGAAATTGGTAAATATTGAAGTAGCAAAGAACTGAGATAAATCTGAGTCAATGCTTCAACTGGCAATAAGCTTCCTCTCTGGTAGAAAGTGATGCTTGCATAGCCCTCTACTCCCTCCAGCCAGCAAGGTAAGACCTAGCAAGTATTTTATTACTTGTATTTCTGAGCTAGATGGTAAAGAGTTCAGGTCCAATATGCAAAAGTGAAGAAATAATCCACCTTCTTCTCCCTGGTTCTGCTGCTGCTGGCAGCAAAGGGATCGAAAAGCATCTTCCTCATGCTGGATGATCCTGTGCAGGATAATCCATGGAAGCACCGAGGAGACATAGGGCTCTTTGGGTTCTTCCTGGACAGCCATGCTGCAGTCTATGATCTAATAAAGAAACAGACATTGTACAGACAAAGTGATGCAAAACAAAGGTCAGGCGTGAATCCTTTCCCAACAACCCAAAGCTGGCAACACATTTCACCCTGTGGAAATAATCTAAAGTTGAGTCTCAGCTTCTCACGAGTGGCTGTAAAAACACTAGGAGTAGATCAATCACTAGGGGAAGGGTAGTAGATTACTTCCCCTACTCTGACATTCCTCTTGCACCCTCATTTTCCCTCTAGATGTGTCTCTGTTAATAGGCTATACAAGCAATTCTTGGTAAGCAAATACACAACATCAGTTCTTAGCATTACGAGGCCTCATTATTGTACAAGAAATTTCTCTACAACACAGATGAAGAGGAACTTAAAAAAATTCCTGAATTCTAGATCAGGTCTTACAACAACTGTTAAAGACCAACTAGAATCACTAGCAGATGCTATATAAATGATGTGCCTGAGCACTCTGTTCTCCAGAATTCCATTACATTCCATAACACATACAACTCTACACAACGAGAGTATGATTTTTTAAGTAGTGAAGGTCCTTGACTTTTACTGAAGTAAATGGAAATTTGAGAACTGCAAGCACATTGAATTTTGACACTAACTAGACATGCTTCTTAATAGAACTGCCATTTGTAAGTCTGCCATTTGCTACCTGGACTGAAAATGCTTTCAGTTTTAAGGTCTGAAAGTATCTTCTGTAAAAGGCTAAAATTAGCTGTATTCATAATTCTAGAAGCGGTTTGTATTTCACTTTTCCCCTCCCCTGCTCCAATCACCCTCTCTATTTTTACTAGAAAAACCCTTACTTTGGCCAGCACTTGCAAGCAATCCTCCCACGTTTGTAAGGGATTACAAACAGCTTACGGGACCTTGCCCTCCAGTCTGAAGCACACACAGGCAAGATCACAGCCATAACTTACAAGCTACACCCAGGCAGCTCGATCAATCTCCACATTATCACCGTTTCAAATAGCCTAAAACCCCAGAGTTGGGTTCTCTTACCACCGTCCTTTGATTGTTTTAGGCAGCTTGGTGTCTAAAGGTACCTGCTGGTACTGGTTCTAGCACAGGGGTGTGCTCACTGCAGGTCTATCACACTGAAGACTATGACAATGCTCACACAACACGGCAACACTCATCTTCCCAAAAATGTAACAGAAAGGTAACCAAAACCATCACTGCGAGTGGGTGGGAATTCACACAGCAACTGTATCATGCCTGGAGGTCGGCAGCACACAACCCAGCTCTGCTAGTGCCAGGGCATGGGTTACCTGGATCAGGTTGTTTGTTAATCGAACGAGGCTTGGTGTGACAGAGGAGTCTTTCAAGATGCTGTTCACTGATGATAATGAAGTATCTATTCCTGTGAGCAGCTGTGTTACCGTAGCAACCCACTCCTCTTTAGCAGAGGCTGCTGTCATATTAATCATCTGCTGAATTGCTTCATTCAAGGCAACATCTGAGCATTCAAAGCATTGCTTGTAGTCTTTCAGTTTGAGCAGGGAGTCCTAGGGAATGTAAATATGAAAAAGATCTATTATAACAATGAAGAGTTTATTTTGAACATGAATGCACAGCAGGGCAAAGCAAAACACTATATTCAGTTAATGTGATTACTTCAATGAAATGTAACAGAACGCCTTTAAATACAACATTAAAAGGACAATAGGAGGTGCATGGATCCTGGATGACAAATACACAAGTAGGATCTGAACACAAAAAAATCATCACATCTTTCTGCTTTAATAAGAGATGCAAGGAAAGGAAATAGGAAAGGGAGAAAGGGATGGCTGTAGGCTTGTAATTCTAATGACCTACAGCTGAATACAGCCCTTACAAGAAACAGGGTTTGGATCTTTGTGATCTTGTGCTACCATTTTATTACTTCATAAATAACAAAATAGCAACTCCAAGGCCAGTGTTACAGCAACTCCTGCAGAATTCTCCTGCTTCTTTCTACTCTGAAGAGGCTGGGTCACCAACCAGAGGTAGCATGGAAGCTGCAGGACTTGGTTCAGTCCAGTTAAAAGACCATTAGTCTTTTCCTGTGCAATCTTTTTTTCCCCCAATTAACCTAATATACTCAAATTGCTCCCACAGGTGAGCTCATTTATACACTTATTTTTACAGTGTCAAATGGACTAACTCTACAGCAATTACACTGCACTTATCAACAGTTTCTCATCCATACAGGAGAGTGACTTTACAGCATAAAAATCACTTATATGCTAGATAACCACATTTCAGAATGGCTCTAAGTCACCATACAGACAACAGCAGCATGAATCCATCCACAAAATAACTCAGGAAATGATTCAAGTTTCTGTTCATTTCATGGAGGCCTCAACATCTCGTATCTTTAGCCACATTCTCAGTCAGCAAAAGCTGGCACATTGCTAATGATGTCGATAAAGCAGTGCTCTTCAGAGCATTTACAGATTTGGTTTCATGTTTTGCTTTGTAAATAAGACTCATTAACTGTTAACACCCACTCTAGAAACCCTTCCATCCTGTTTTCAGGAATAAGTCTTAATTCTTGACTAAAACAGATTTTTTAAGAAACCAAGCAAACCTGCAGGAGAAGCAGCTGTGCTGGTCTCTCTGGTATGGATGTGACAAACTCCAGATGTTTGGCTCTGCCGTAACCATTAAAGCACAAGGTTGGACGGAGCAGATGCACCACTGCATTATAATCCCCTGCCTCGTACAGTCGCTGGATCTCTTCCAAGGACTGGCATCTCTCCAGAGATTTCAGGTTCTTTTCAATCTGCAAACATCACAGATTACATAATCTTAACTTCTGTTTTCACATATATTTGACTACTGACACTTCTCCCAACAGTTTAGCCCTTAATGTTTAAGAAAAGAAAAGAAAAACACTGATTCAATAATCTACTGCTGTACACGCAACTGCTTTAATATTTTTATTTTGCGTAAAAGCAATCTCAAGATGTATAGGACCAACAGATACAAAACCAGTAATTTTTGAAAAAGAGAGGGTAGTCTTGACATAATCTTCAAACTACAACACTCTGAGATATAGTAAACTTTCATCACAAAAGAACTAATTCATAGATGACATTTGAAACTGGGAGAGATGGAGTGTGAGGGATTGAACAGGGAACACACACCTGCAAATGAATTCTTACCTCTTCTAAAGAGACTACAGAATCCACGTGTAGATTAGGCAACCGTATCACGATGCTGCACTCATTGCCAGCTTGAGCTTGTGTGCTAGTGGAGTTCTGCAGCATTTCAGTGCAGATATCATAGTTTTCAAGTGCCTGTTCCATGTCTCCCTATGGAAACAGTACAGAGGAGAACAATCAACCAAAAAATCCTACAGTTCTCACTGCAGAAAGGGTCTCCAAAACTCGTAGGAAATGTTTAAATTTAGTGCAGGCACTGCCAGTGTGATTACTGCATGTCCTCACAAATTAAAAAACAAATTCTACTGAAAAGCTCAAATTAAAGCAAAAATATTTTAAAATACCTTACCAATTATTTCAAAAACAGAGAAAACAAATCAGAAAAATAGAATTCAGCCTGCATAAATTTATAAGATTGGCCTGGAGTGCTAAAACCCCTTTCCTTTAAAAAGGCAGAAGAGTAAACCAGCAGAAATAACTTCCATTTGTGCAAATTGAAACACTGAGTCAAGAAACATTCGTATATCCTGCAAAGTGAACGAATTCTACTTGTTCTGTGCAAAGTAGTTACTGAAGTTGAGAAGTCAGGAAGGAACGTTCAGGCAAAATACAACTCTGCATAACACAAGCAAAAAATACCAGTAGTTGTATAGGAACTTTCATTTTTCCTAAATAACTTTATTAGAAAGGAATCCTTAGGTGCAGAAAAAAAAAAAGGGAAGGAACAAGTTAGTTCACACTTACAAAACTGACTCACATAACTAGTTGACAATTGATTAAAACATAATTAATGCATAAAAAACCCCTCTTTGATGTTCTGGGGAAGCAACACTTAGAGCAAAAAAAAAGACTGGGATCAAATAACATTTCTTTCAAATTATTCCCTTAGTGATAGGTTTAAAACCGTCCGCTTCAAAATTTGCATATTAAATTAAAAGTTTTCAAAAGCAGAATCATGCCACCTTGAAAAAGCAGAGGGAACAGTAATAAAACAGATTTTGCTTCAGTTAAAATCTGCATTTTGGACTGCCTGAGACTTTGACAGTGTCCACGAGTCCAGGCTGCCAAAATTCTATGTTCTGCAGCTCCACAATACTATTCCAAGTAACCTTAGTGCAAATAATTTTTTTTTTAAGCTGAGCACGAGTTAATTTAAACAAAGACTTACATATCAAACATATCTGAATATTTGCTTAGCATGAGAGACCTCCTACTTCATTTCCACCTCAGCCCTCAGGGAGAGTTAACTATATTTAAAAGTAAAATGAAATCACTATGTTTCAAGCTGATTTTATCCACATGCTTAAAAGAGCTGAGATTCCCAAATCAGCTGCATCTGAACAATATTGACTTTAATTTGGGAAAAGCTGTGCTTGTTAAACCAGAAGTGAAACAGACCTGCAGTGCTAGAAAGCGAGCTTTCAGCCAGTACACCCGAGTGACAAACTCCATCCAGCCTTCCTCAAACAAATCTCGCTGCGAGGACGCAAACGACAGCTGCAACAGGTCTCCCAAAAAATGAGTTCCTGGGAAGTCAGGACCAAACTTTCCATTCACAGAGGCAGCAGGACAATTCCGTGGAGAAACTGCAAGTCAATTAATTACATTTTATTGTGAAGTTACTGGCAACCCATGGAAAGAGTCCCACACACCAGAATTTCAAAGGTACTGATCTACTTAAAGGCAAACAATTGATGGACCAATAAAACACAGATCTGGAAGATATCAAGGAAAAATAGCTCCAAAATCCAGAGAATTCCTGGAAATATTTCTTTATATACTCCCAGTGTTTTTAGAGCCTGAAGAAAGCGACATCAAGTTCTCACCTGTAGAACTCTTCCCTTTTGTCAGTAGCCACTGATCTAATTGCAGTTCCATGCAAGAAAGGCTCATCAACATCATATCCTTCAGAAAAAGTAAGGAGATATCAAAAGAGTATTCACAGAAAGAAATACATTAAAAGAAGCACAAATTAAAAAAAAAAATCACTAAATTTGCAATTTACTTCAAAGAAAACCTTCATCTTGTCCTCTTGGGATTTCTATTCCCAAGCTATAACTACTTCTTCTGCCTAAAAGGTGTGTAATACCATTTACAGATCAACAGGTACAAAACCAAACAATACTTCAAAGCGTTAAAAAAGAAAAATCTCAGCTCATGAAAGAAGGTCAGAACAGCAACTGCCTGATGTTAGAAAAAATTGCCATCCTTATTTTTTTATCTGGCTGAAATAAAACTATCCTAAATTGCCAAATCATGCTAAAAGAACGATTCCAGAATATAGCAGTAGCAGTGACATTTGAAAAATAAGACAAAATTTACATACAAGTAAGCAGTTATGCAGTAATAATGAGAACCAAGGGAATACATCCATAAATATATTTACATTTGTTTAAAATAGGGTATGTATATGTGAAAAATATACATAAATAAGTCACAGGATGTATAAAAATTTAACATCTGCTACATAGAGACACTTTTGTTTGTTTTGTAAATGACATCAATGGATCACAGCAATTTTCATAATTAATATTTCATTTGCAAAGAAGTAAAAACACTTGATCTGAAAAAATATTTCAAACTGAAGTCATACCAAAGGCAAATAACTTTCCAAAAGAATGCAGACTGCTAACATTAAAAAGATAACACAGGCCAGCTCAGTGGACAAGAACTATCAGAACTGGTTTTATAACTCAAGAAATATCATCTTCTATCATTAAGCTGGTTTAACATTAATGTAAAGAACTTACTATTTTTTCTATTTGCTTTCAGAAAATTATGGATTTATAAAGGTAATAAAATGGTGATGCTGAGGAGGTGGTTTTGGTTTGTTTTGTTGTTTGGGTTTTTTTACTGTAAATTTCAGGTTATCTTAAAACTACACTGTATTTACTCTATTTAAAGCAGCAATGCTGACCCTCAATCAGCCAGTGAGAACAGAGCAGCCTCTGCACTGACCTGATGACAAAACAAAACTGTGTCATATCAGAAGAAAAGGGAGAGGGAAAAAGAAGAAAGAGCAACAACAGAATAAAGGGGTGAAATATATCTGTGTCTATTTATTACCTGTCTAGGCATGTGTGTGTGCATACACACACATTACACACAGGTTAGAGTTGCACGTAGCATCAGCCAGGTCTGCTCAGCTCAGGAACAGCTCCTGGAGTTGCAGTGCACCCAAGTTTAGGGCAGCTGCTACAGCAGGGACAAGCACTCCAGACAGAGCTAAGCCAAACCTGTGTCTGCTGGATTTCAGCTGGGTACTTCTGGCACCCTGACAGCAAGACAACAGCAAATATGGAATAAGCAAAGGTGCTGCATTACCTTGATGTGTTGATTACTCGAGTCCCTCAGGAGTGGGTTGGGAAGGCTACTGCTGTGCTTTCTCCAGCTGTTATAGATACTGAGGACCACCTCACACAGGCCAGGAGGCCACTTCACCAGGAACTTTTGGCTGATGACTTTTAGATATCTCATCATCAGCTCCAAGATCCCACCATTGTTCAGGTTATCCAGCAGGAATTCATGAACATCCTGTTTTTCTAGAAAGCAGATAAACACAAAGGCCTGCATGAGTAAGGCTGAGGCAGTTCATAACTTGAAACAACTAAGTTTCAACAGTGTCTCATGCACTCATCTCACAGCAGTTCTTCTGTGCTGCACATATGCAGAATTCAGTTACTGTATTCCAATCTGTTCAAATGGGAAATTCCACACAACAGGGCTCCTGCACACAGTGATTAAGCAATCCCCCAAGACTTAAAAAATTACACCCAGTACCAACTGAGATACTTCTATACCATAAAATTATACTTTTTAAAATAGCATATACTTCTGTACCTCCTAGGCAGGAGAATACAGAAAATAAAGCATACAATATGAAAAAAAAGCAAAAAAGAAAGAGCAGAGGTTATAATGAAATCCTTACCAGATTCCATAAATGTTGTAGAATCAAACGACATTCTATGTGGTCCAACATGCTGGAAGTTCTCCTCTTTGATCTCTGATTGCACCTCATAGTTATTGAAAGGGTCCTCCTCCTCCTCAGGATCTAATTTCCTTAATCTGTGAAAGGGGAGCAAAAATCACAATATCAACCAAGTCCTCATTCTTTCATTACTAGGTGAAACCTAAATATGAAACATCGTGCAAATTTTAACCGTGAAAATATATTACTGAAACAATTTCAGAGATTTGCATCCAGTTCCTTTTGTCCAAATCAAGATTACTTTATCTTATCCATTTTGACACCTGCATCGTCTGCTAATTCACATTAACAGTAGTAAAAGCTTTTTTATTCTTCAATTTTTATTCAGCAATTTTTACTAAAAGCAATTTTGTTAAATTTATCAGAAGACAATGCACCACATCTGCTTCAAAAAATAACATGGGACCGATAGTTTTAAGGTTGGGGGATATCAATCAAACAAAATCCCAAACAGCTTCCTCTCTATGATTATCTCATAATGAAAGTTGTTGCTGTACAGTACCTGGAAGGAAGGAACTTCACCAACAGCTCTTGAAAGTCAACCTTCTCCTCTTTTTTACACTTAGTGTTCCGAACTCTAGCAGATCTCCTTTTGGCTGTTTCACCACTGTCTTCTGTAATTCTCCTTCGCTTCACTCCTTTCTTAGATTTATCACCGGCGGATATGTCACCTAAAAACATAATAAAACACCCCCCAAACCTGACAGGTTAAATTGACAAATAAAAAGTGAGTAATCTTTTTTATTTTTAAAAAATTAATTACACAGCAACACTTGAGATTCATTGGTTTCCTTCTGAAGACAGCACCAAAAAAATCCCGTACAGGTTTCAAATAAATATAACTGACAGCTTGGTCTTCTCAGCTTCTTAAAGTGACACATGAGCAGAAAAGTAAGACAGTCATCTTTTTGTAAAACAGCTCATTCATTCTAGGGAGCTCAAGGCCCTTCCCAGCATTAAAAGTCTGATAGGCATCACTGCTGGAATGGAGTCACAATTTTTCTCATCTTAAAGACTAAAAAACTGAAGAGTGAGGCAACAGCACAAAACCAGAAAAGGTCAGATACTCCTCCACTTTTTCTATCAGACGTTACACAGATGCTGAAAACGTTCTGACTCCAACATGCAGCTGAAAGACACCATGTCCCAAAGAATTCTGAAGTGATTTTTATACCCAGGTAAGTAGGAAAGATATCTTGAATTTTAGATTGAAGTACCTTGCTCACCTACAGCAGCTCCTGGTTCCAATGAACTCTGACTGTGACTTGGGAAGTTGGGTGTGGTTGGAGTGTAAGGTAATACAGGATCTGGCATTGTCACCACGGGATTAGTGCTGACAGGAGTTGGCTGAATGACACTGACAGGAGTAGAGGTGGGAGAAAGCATCAGATGCTGAACTGGGTCTCTGTACTCGGAGAGGTCAATTCTCTTTCCCAGACTGGGTCGAGGAGGATCACACGTTGTGAGGTGCTGATACATGGCAAGTAAGGCTTCCCCTAAACACTTCCACCTGCAAGTGGAAACACAGTGGCATCACAATGTCCTCAATTCTTGTCACATTATTTTCTGTATTATGTTTACAAACCTAACAGCATTCAATATTGGTTTCCTCCAACAGCTTTGAGAGAGTAAGAGCAGCTTCTCAGTGGGACAGCGATACACATCTGAGTGCCAAAATCCTGTCCCATCACTCAAAAAATGTCTCTAAAAAAAACAAGGCCCATGCAGTAGTTGCTGAGGGATTACTCTATACCAAAAGCTAAAAAAGTAGTGTCAAAGAAACAATTTTCAAGTTCTGCATTCAATCAACAACACTAAAAGAACTCATCCCAATCCACAAGTAGAAACAACTTCTCTGCAATATGAACTACTGCAGAGTCCATTAATATTCCAGAAAAATATGTGCAATACAAAAACCAAACCCCGATCCTTTATGCCTTAATACATATATAACAACTTACTAGCATCTTTATATCTTCCTGCAAATAAAGAACTGCAAATTTTTTTCTGAGTTTTCACTATCCCAATAGTAAAAACAATTTGCTTTGAAATTCACATGCAAACTAGTCATACATGAAAAATCCAGTAACACAATTGGAATAGCTGCCAAATCATTCTCAGATACCATATTTGTTTTTTACATCACTGGTTTAAAATCAAAAGTTGAAAACTAATAGCTATGGGGTTTATGCTAAAATCACAAGCACACCAAACCAACCTATAAGCTAACAAGAAAACGCTGGGGGGATTGGTTTGTTTTTACAAGGGTAAAAAAAGTATTTTGAAGAAATCTGAAGCACAACATAGTTGTCAGAATATGTGCTTGGAGGATCTTTTGGAAAAGAGAAAACATAAAGACGTACGTGAAAAAGGGAATTGGCTGCACCAGCCTGAGGTCTGGCTCCCTGTCACGCACCAGCAACGCTTGTCTTTTCTTACGTAGCTCCAGTGCTTCATTTAGGATTCTTCCTGTTTCAGCTGCACTCACATTTACATTATGGATAGACATGTCACTAAGAAATAATAAAAAACGGAGACAAGTTAAAGTTTTTGTTTGCTGGGGTTTTTTTATTAAAGCCTGGAGGGGATTCATTTAATACCTTCATTTAACATAACAAAAACAGCGTTAAAAGAAGCATTCACATAACATTATGTTACCAACTTTATGGCACACATATAGAAGTGTCAACCATCAGAAATCTTTGTTCTGAATGATCAGTTAATTTAGATCCTGTAGATTTTATGGGCCTCTATTTTCCCACTTTCCTCCTACCCACTCATACTATAAAATACATACAGAAAGAAAAGCAGTAATGTGGGGGGAAGTTTTTGGCGAGGTTTTCTGGAGGGGTGAGAGTTGTTATGTTTTGGTTGTTACTGGTTTGTTTTAATTAGGAAAACTAAAGTGAATTCCACAGGGATCAGGAACTAACGAGTAAAACAAAGGCAGATGATTACAAGAGATCCAGGTATGAAAATGAATGAGCAGCAACAAATGGATTCTTTTCCTCTTTGTACCTCCCTCCAAAAGTAATTACTGAAGAACACTCTGTCAGCAGCACCAACATGTAACATTATTATCCAGAAGGCAGGTCAGCAAGGTATCCCTATCACTGAAAGCACAAGGTCTCAGCAGGCTTTTTGAGCAACCCCAAACCCAAAATTTACACTCCGAAGACAGTATATGCTCTAAGACAACATTCACCATTTGAGGAAAATCCTTAAGGAATCTTTCTGGAGGCAAGGCTGCTCCTCAAAGATCTTCTCCTTCAGAACCAATCCTTTGCTATACAGACAGTCTTTTTCCAGAGCTTTGCAGATAAAGTACAAACATGCTGACAGAGAAACAGAAATTCAGTGGTCAATGGCTGCTTTGGTTCATTCAAAGCTCCCATTTCTGGGCCTCACATACACCACTGAATCCCACCCAAATGTGACATTTACATGAATTAGTCCAACTCCTTTGTAAGGTGTCAAATAATTACATGCATACAGTTAAAATAGCCTGTTGTGTCTTCCTAGGTATTGTATCCAGAAAAAGAATGTAATCAATTTTGTTTAAACAGTGTTTGCAGTACATCTTTCACTTACTTTCAAGACTGTTCTGGCACAGAAGAAATTAGAACCATAAAACAGAAACACAATTATTCACCATTTTTATGTTATCAAATGTCTTAACTGCAGATTCCATTAGTGAAGCAAGCAGTGTATCCACTGCTGTAAATGTGGTTAATCCTACCAGGCTATGAACGAGGCTGGAGTTTTATACACAAATCCTAGAACTATGCAGATGGAAATCACTAGAAAGCCAAAACCAACATATATGGAAAGGCAAAAGAACAGTGTACAGGGAAACTTCCTGCAGAGGCTCTGATTTGTGAGACCATTTACTTTTAGGGTAACCAAAACTTATCTAAACCATCATACTGTGTAATTCAGTAAAATCTCTACCATGAAGTAGCAGTCTCTATCAAACCCCGCTGCACTGTTTATACAAGATACACTCCAACCTATTGTTACAGCTTTTACTGGCATGTAAAATGACACACATATTGAGATGCTTTTCATGCATTGTACTCACTCGTGTAGTCACTGAGTGTATACAAAATTGTGATAAGGTTATCTAAACAAGGCCAGTGATCAGGATTACACCTGAGCCCTTCTTCAAAAGCATGACGAGCCAAGGGTAGACGGATCAGTTTTATTGCCACACGACCAATTTTATACCAGAGGTTGACATCAGTGGAGTCCAGCATTACAGCCTAGAAAGCATAACAAACAATATTATCCACATGTCAGACATGCATACCCACTTTGCTGCAGGGACTGGCACTGCTTTTGTTTTCAGCAGGATCACAGCTGCTTTGGGGACTGAATGGCGAAACAATTTTATCCCATATAGCATCAGAAAGAACACAGTATTCAACTATACACTGACATGATGTATGCTGAATGTGTATGTCTGTATTCCAGAAAGTTTTTACAAACATTAAGGCTCCAGTGTCTTATTTCAGCTGCACTGTACCTCCAGATAGAACTCCATGGCTGTCTCTAAGTCATCCCGTTGTGCTGCCAGTTGTGCCAGGTTTTTATAGGTGGAATATTTTAACATCAAACCTGGGTGTTTCAGCCCTTCTTTCTCATCACCAGAAAGAACTGCCTAGAAATTATAAAATAAATGCAATGTGGGCCTTAGGAATCAGACAAGTAACAAGAACAGCTAACAACTTGCAAATTGATAACAGTGACATTTCTAGTTAGCCAGTTAGAAATGAAGCAAGACAAAATACAGCAAAACCAGTTTGAGTGTCATCCTCTCAAGGTCACTGACCTCTCGCAGAAGACGAATCTCAAGCAGCTCATGATAAGCTTTAGCAGACTCTTCAAATCGGTCATGTTTCTGCAGGTCCAAAGCTTTGTGGTACAAAGCAAAAGCTTCTGCTTCCTGTGATTTAAAGAATTAGAATGTATTTATTAAGACAACTTTATTAAATACACTTATATCTATTATGTATTTCAGTGGTTTCACACTTTCGACACTTTTTGGTATATAGGAGAACATTTGTGTTACTGACCTAAAATAGCTCATTTCAGCAAAGTTTTAGTTCGCTAAAGGAGGGTTTGAGATATAGTAACTAAACTTCCATAACAAAATATCGTGGTGGCTGAACAAATCCCTGCAACTAGAGGACAAAACTCTCATCAAGACAAAACTTCATTAAGAAAATCGTGGAATTACTTACCTGAGCTTCCTTTGTCTGTGTCTTATGACTTTTGAAGGTACCTTCATAGTCATCCTCCACCGTGGAGCTCGCATTCAGTGCTGCGATTCGAATCTGGAACGACAATTGAGAAGTGACAAGAAATGTGACATCTACATATGTCCCAGTTTCCTTTGCAAACTGGATTCTTCTCTTTTTTTTAAATTAACCGGTACATGAACAATACTGAGAGATCACTACATAAAGTTACAAGAGCTGTAATTAATTTAAGCATCACTAATTGCCAATAACCAAATATCAAAACCATTTCCCATCCGAAATCAGCTGAAAAAACAAAATTTCAAGTGTCTTGCAAGCAACAGCTTTCCTAGAGTAGACATGTGCATTACAGTGAATTTTTTCCAAATTCTTAAATTTACCAATAACTACAATCACTCCAAAAACAATGTTCTCATTATGGCAATTTATTCTTAGTCCCAGGGAAGGAGAAGATTCTCAATTTTATTTCTACCAAAACATCTCAAAAGCCATCTCAAAAAACCCTTACCATGTTCACAACTATTCACAATGTCTTTCTCCAGGAATAGAAGGAAGGGTCTATCACAAACAGGTCTGGAAAGCAAATATCATTAGAATGTTTATTCTGTTCACAAAGAAAACGTTCAGAAGTAAAAGACAAGCTGACAATACTTTATAGGCTTACTTTAATAATCAACTAACCACCAGCCCACACCAAGAGATGGACAGCCCAACCACTGAGGAACAATAATTCCACTGAGGAATAATCTTCATTCCTGCCATCCCTGCTAGAACAGAACTACTGTTTGCACCACAGCTGTTCTGAGCGTACTGACCAATCTCTATAGACCAGCCCCAATGCAAAAACAAGTTATAGCTACTGCAGATACACTTAGATCTACTAGATTTATGCAAACAAAAGAAACTGAACTTTTACTAATTAGCATTTCTTCATTCTGAAAAAATATACTAATATTTCCAGTCCTTTTCACCGCTGATAAAAAGTTTGAAGGGGTAAATACACCTTTATAACCTGTAAGTATTTTTTCCTTATAAGTAAGCCCATAATTTATATTCAATTAATGGCTTGAAACATCATGTTAGTAAAGGAAAAAATATATGGAAGTGCTCTGTGCTGCTTTTATAGAAAACTTTCACTGCTGTATGATAAAAACTTCCCATCAACTCAAACAAGAAGATGACATATGCAAGACAGGCTAAAAACAGTCTTTAATATGGGAGACTACATTAATAGAAGAGTAAGTCCAGAATTAACCACAGCAGGAAGCAGTGGGAGTTTTGAACTATAAGCTGAATTAACTCATACATCATCATGATTAGTTGTGCATGTAGAGAAAATAATGCTTTGACAGGAATTTCACTCATTCAGCAATGAGCATTTGCTTGCCCATGCACCGCTGGCTCTCCTTGCTTGCAGCTAAATCAAACTGACAACTGCACAGCAATAAAGAATTTTTCTCTTTAAAGTCACCAAATAAACATCAATAAAACCTCAAATCTCTTCCAGGACAGATTCCTTGTCTACTTTTCACATAAGGAAAATAGATGCACAGAGATTAATGGTTACCTCTTTCAGATGTACTGGATGCTACACATTTGGACAGGGTGTAGATGCTTATGACATCTAAGTAAGTCTGTATGATCCCAAATCTATTACATATTCAAATTGACGGGGTTTAAGTCCACTTACAAAAACGCCTATATTCAGTAATATGCCCAAGTCTTCTGCTGAATCCAAATAATCTTGCTCAAGGTGGCAGAGGAAGTCAACAGCAGAGACTTTACTTCCGAGGTTAGACTCCTGGGGAAACTGCAGCTACAGAAAACGTGGGAAAACAATTTCAACTCTACTAATTATTTCTACTGGAAGCTTGTAACATACAACAACTTAATAACAAACATTTAGCATCTCCCCTGCCTGGTGTTCACAAGCTGAAAGCGCAGAACCGAACAGGACTGTGTGATGCTGCTGGAAAACAAGGGCAGGGTGCTGCCTCCACACAGCTTTGGCACGGGTGTGTCAGGCACGTGGGAGGATTATTCCATTTTGGTTTAAACCAGGCACCGTACACGGCTGCAAAACTACCCTGACTGTGCACAGAGTGACACCGGTGCCACACCATTTAGGAACTGAGCATGTCACTACAAGCACCTCCAGAGGAACACGGCGAGACCAGACAAGCAGGCAAAAAAATAATTACTCTTCCATATCAAGTATTACGAACCAGTTTGAATTTTTTCAGATACAAGAGTGTCTCAGCTACAAATCTGCGGCTACAACAGGTGTACACAACCTGAAAGGCAGCAAGCCTTCTGCCTTCAAAACCTTCTCTCCTTTTAACTTAGTAGTTTAAAATTAAAGTATTTCCAATGTCAGCTCTTGCTCCCCAGCTTGTGTTCTCAACTTCTAAGTAAGAAACACAGGGCGTGACTTGGGCTTTCCCAGCTTTTGTTGTTCCTGCTACACTTGGGATCCATGCATTGCAGATACACGTTTAAAAAAACACTTGATTNGGGCCCACACGCCGGCTGCCCCTCCGCGGGGCCGGGCGGACGGGACACTCACCTCGCGGGGCCGCCCCCGGCATGCCGGCGCTGCTCCCGGGGGGTTCCCGGGGGGTTCCCGGGCGCTCCCGCGGTTTCCCGGCGCGGGTCCCTCGGGCTCCCGCCGCTCCCCCGGGAGCCGCGCACCGGCCGTTTCCACCGCAACCGCCTCCGGAGGCACGGCGCCAACAACGCAGCGCCTCATTGGCCGAGCCGCCCTTCCGCTGCCAGCCAATGGCAGCGCTGCGCACTGGGAGGCGGGAGGGCGGCCGAGGGCGCTCCCGGGTCGCGGAGTCCCCGGGTGGATTCGGTTGGAAAAGAGCTCGGGGCCACGGTCCGAACTCCACCGTGCCGACCCGGCCAGGGCACCCGGTCCGAACTCCACTGTGCCGACCCGGCCAGGGCACCCAGCGCCACGCCCGTCTGTCTTTAAACACCTCCAGGGACGCTGACTCCACCACCTCCCTGGGCAGCACGGTCTAATGTCTTAATCAGTTTTTCTGTGGAGAGACTCCTCCCAATATCCGATCTAAACCTCCCCAGGCGCAGCTTAAGGCTCTGATTGCTCCAACACCAAAAGTACCACGACAGAAAAGTCATGCTGGCCCTATCCTCCCCTGGGCAGCCTGGTATCGGCACCTGAAACAGGGTCTAGGTGTTTTCTTTCTTATGGGCAAACATCACCGTTCCCTTTCAGTGATCCAGCACCGAAATTTGGATACCAGCTCCAAGAATTAACACATCCAAGGATTGATCCCACGCAAAAGCTGTCAGGCAGAGAGGTGTTTCCTGTACTTCTGGACAGTCTTGTCTGAGCCATCAACACCGGGACCACAAGCATTCCTTCCCAAGGANCATTGCAGATACACGTTTAAAAAACCACTTGATTTTTGGTTTGGATTTCTTTTTTTTAACATTGCAAAGCTCCGCCGCACTTCAGCACAAGCCGCTTTTACCGACACACGATCACTTTCTGCACGGAGGGGCACGGGCGCTCCTCACGCCGCTCGCCCGGACGGCGGCACCCAGGGCCGGCAGGAGGCGGGCGCCCGTGTTCGCCTGCGACCGCGGCCCCGCGGAGGGAGGGGCGCGGGCGAGGCCGCCCAGGCCGGGCTCTC
>VZTG01000575.1:83716-94181 GCA_013397845.1 Melanocharis versteri | reverse complement strand
AGCGGAGCCCCGGCGGGGCGGGCTCAGCCCCGGGACCGCCCGCAGCAGCGCGGGGCGCAGCCTGTCCTGTCCTGCCCTGCCCTGCCCTGCCCTGCCCTGCCCTGCCCTACCCTGCCCTGGCCGTGCCTCCCGGCCCGTGCCGAGCGCAGGCGGGGTCGCGGGTCGCTCTGTTCACCGCAGCAGCACCAGCGGGCCTTCGGAGTCACCACGGGCGCTGCTGGGATGTGCGTGAGAGGCTGTGAGACCAAAACCAGCACATCTCACTAGCGGATGGGTAAAACGAGTTTTGCGACGGCCCTTACCGCCGGTGGAAAAACACTTCAGGTCACTACGACAGACAGCTCTGTGCAGGGAGGGTTGAGAATGGAAGTGCGGTCATTTCTCAGAGCAACCATCACTACAAGAAATGGAAAAGCAAGCAGAGAGGTTGACTGCTTTATCCAATGTGTATTAATTACAAGGACTTTGAGCTCCCAGGTTGGTAAGTGACCTCGGCAGGCTGGCTCACAGGGACGGTTTAATCTACAGATCAGAGGTGTCTAAACTAGAAACCAGAGGCTTCTCAGAAGCTCAGTTACTGTCCAGTGAGGTTCCACGAGCTCATTTACAGCAAAGGGTTATGAACCAGCTAGATTAAAAGGTCATCATTTAAGGCACAAAACTGTTGGGAAAATTTGCCTTGTGTAATGTGACATCTTGGTTTTCTACTATTCTAGACAATGCTATTGAAAACTGATGAAATTGCTCTCTTTTTTGCTTAGGGAATTGCTTGGCCTTCACTGCTGCTAATGTAGACAGTAGTGGCACAAAGAATCACGTGCAGAAAACAGCCTGCAATAAGGCTGGGAAAAGATGTCTAGGACAGAGTGGTATCTAGAACTGAAACCTTGCTGAAAAACACCATGAGAAAACAACAGGCTTTTTAGAACTTGCCAGCAAAAAATGTCACTAGCCAAGACATGGTAGCACTGGAGGGGAAAAAAAACCCAGTTATTTGATCAGCAAAAGAAGCAGTTCCTGAATTCCATTACTCATTTTGTTTTAGTCTTCACAGGAAGAGTTTTTTGGCAAGGATTTCAGGGCAAGGACAACAACTACTTACGAATGGAAATATACAGATATGTATTCTACCAGTTTCTGCATCCTTTACAATTTGTTATTTTCAACTGAAGAAACTGGAAATGGTTGGATTTGCTCAGTTTTACCTCATAAATTGTGCTGCAATACAAAAGGATTTTGTATTTGAGCTATAACTGAGCAGAAACAAACAGCCAAGAAAAAAGAGCCCAAAAGCTCCAAAACAGCTCTTTGCCCTTTTATTGTGATGCATGTGTTGCTCAATGCCACAAAATCTCTCTTCTTATTTCAGCTGCACAGGGTGACTTACTTGGTGAACTTCCATCCAAAACAGTCTCAGAAGAGCACGTCTGCATTTATTCCCCCTCTGCATTTTCTAGGAGAAATGTGGACTGCTATTACAGTATTACCACAGAAAAAAAGCCCAATTTGTGTGCTGTTATATTCTCTTCCAAGAAAGCACTGTGAATGCATTCTTTCAGGGTGCTCCCTATATCATATCAACATGGTATTTTAGGTAGGCAGTTAGTCCAAGGCTGTGGCCACCAGCAGCACGAATCTCCAAGAACAGCTGCTGCCACACATGTACTGGTGGGCAGAGCACCAACAGAACCCAGGCTTTCAGAAATCAAAAGCAGTGGTTAAACTGAAGAATTATAAAGATTCACAGTTGTAGATGAATACAAAGAAATTTCTCAAAGGAACTTCAAGGCAAATAGAAGTGTGGAATGTACATGGACAGCCAAGCAAGATGCCTCAACAATAAGAAACTAAAAATTCCTTTTTTTCACTTTCGTGAAATAGTTTTGTGCTCTACTTGTCTGTGCAGACATAGGCTGGGAAGATGAGGATCAGGCACACTTTGCAGTACAAATGTGAAAAATCTTGTGAAAACAATGATCCTGATCCTATTCAGTTCTTTAATGTTCCCAGTTTATAGGCTGGCTCGAATTCTGTCAGGAAATACCATTCTTGTCTCTACCATCTCTGGGAGGACTGACATTGAAATAAAATCCAGATGCATGTTAAGTGACCTGTAGGGCCTCAGCCTTCTGTATAAATTTAATGTTTTAGGTCTTTAACTTTCCCCAGCTTCCACCCCCAAAGATACAAGAAAGACCTGGCCAGGGGGGAAAACACTCTGCAATTTCTGTGTTAGAATTACAGTGCTCTTTCCAGTTACATGTAGAACTGGATGTCAGAGAAGAAGTTAAAAAGGGAAAAAAAGGCAGAAAAAATACAAAGACGGGTTAATTCATTTCAACATCTTCATCAACACAGGCGCCAGTTGCTCTTTCAGCTGTGGATCAATTTGAATATTGCTGAGTTCTTTGATATTGAGGATCGTCTCATGGGCTTGGAAAAAAAGCTCCTTCCCCACAGCATCCTCCACCCGCCTGCGCCACTCCCTCAGCCTGGGTCTGTCTTCAAAGATGTCACAACCAACTCCAACAGGCTGCAGAAAGGGGAGAGAGCAACAGTGAGGCTTGGGGCATCACTTCTTCACTGAGACAGCAGGCACTGAAAGTGTACTTGCAGGTACAGGTAAAGGGGAAAAAAGGAAGAGCTCATAGAGGAGCAGTACTGGTGGGGGAAATCTCCTCTGGTCGGTGTAGCTGTCTGGGGGACACAAAAGCTAGCCTGTGGGCATTTACAAGTCAGTTCCTGGGTGCTGGAATAGCTGCTAAGTGCAGCACAGATGACCACATTCTGTGAGTGATTTTCAGCCACGACCCTGAAGATGTGGCAGGCTGGCAGTTCCAGGGACCACTGCCCAGTCTGCAGTACAGAGTTCTGGATTGTACAGCAACACCCAGCACAAAACAGTGAGTGTTTAACTGAACCAGTGTCCTAACTGACATAATCCACTCCCCTTCTACTTTGTGCCTGTGTCACTCTCTGGAACACAATGTGGAGAAGCAGAACTGCTGTTTTCCAGTCCCTTGGACACTGAACTGGGAGAAAGAAATCACTGCTGGGCTGCAGGATCCAGGCCGTGGTGGTCTGGCAGGGAACAACCAGTTTGTAACAGACTTAATTTGATTGCCTCTGTCTGAGATTAATTCTTTTGTTGTCCAGACATGGCATAGGCAAGTACCATATTCCTGAATGGGAGAAATATTCCTATATGGTTGTCTCATTTCATCAGACCTGTCTGCTATTGCTTCTCACTTATATATATACCTCCTTCTCTGGGGGTTAAAAATAAAGTCATGATAAAAAATGAAGAAGAGATATTGCTGGAGATGAAAAACAAAAGAGATCTGTTGCAGCCAGCTTTTTTTTTTTGATTTTCACTGCTGTACTGAACCCACTCCCACATTCTCCCCATTGTCTTGTGCTGATATGCCCTCGCTTCTCCTGCTAGTGATGTGTGACCACATGCTGCACCCTCCCTGCCCAGCAGCATCTGTTTTCCTTTGTGCTGACACTTCCTTGCCATGCTCCAGCACTCACTTGCATCAGTTCCACAATGGCCACAAGATCTGCCAGGGAGATCTCACTCCCGATGATAAAAGCCTTGTCCTGCAGAAACCTCTCCTCAAATTGCTTCAGGGAACTGGACAGCCCCTCCATAACCTCCTGGAGCTTCTCAGAGGGCAGCGGCTGCCCTGTGAAGAGGGGAATCAGCACCTGAGGAGAGAAGGGACATAACAGTACAGATGACCATCTTCTCTGGTAGTAGTGATTTAAGTTACACCCCATGATCATCAGTGACCTGCAATAAAGCCACAGAAGGGGATGGCAGAGCTTCGTGGGCTGCAGCAGCTCCCCGGGGCTCCTGGGCACAGAGCACACAGGCAGTCCTTAGCAGCTGACCTGCCGTGCCAGTGACCTCCAGCTTATCAGCAGCAACGTGTGGAACAAAATCAGGGATCCTCATCTCATTCTGTGCCTGGCAGCTGTGCCCTCCCACTCCACCCTGTTGGGTTACAAAAGAAAAATGGGCAGCAGCTCCAGGGAGGACAAATCTCTGCCTCAGTCACTCCTGCTATATCCTCTGTTTCACCAGCAGCTGCCCAGCAGCCACCCCTGCCAGCCACCCTGCTGTGGGTGCTGTGGAGCTGGGTGCTGCAGGCAGCTGCCTGTCCCGCAGGGCGGTGCAGAGGAGGGAATGGTGGTGGCTCTGGCAGGACCATCTGAAGGAGTAGAATGCATCAGCTCTGGCTGCAGAGACAGAAATGGCTTCCTGTGTGTGACAGCAGCCAGCAAGGCTGGAAGTGTCAACACCATTTTTACACAAACCTCTCTGTGGCCTGCCAGGCATCATTCTTTAAACCACTAAAAGTTTTTCCAGAGCAATCACATAACTGCAGTCCTTGTGTCTGCACAGACTTGCTGGCACAGGGGGTAGTTGCCTTTCCACAATATTTTTCACCAGTCACAGAGGTGTATGCACCACCAGAGCCCGCAGTGTTTCGCAGCTTTGCTGCCTTCACCTTCCACAGCTAAAAAAGTACAGTTTATTTAGAGAATCAAAATTAAAGATACAAATTTCAATCAGTGCGAGTGGACTGAATTTCTACTTAGTGCTAGTATATTCAACAATTCAAGTTGGGATTGCTTAATCCAAGCCAGGATTTTGGCCAAATACATGTGGAATCTATTTCATCAGAAAAGTCATGGCCAGTTCTCTTCCTTAGTGATTCCAATTATGCATGATGGGATCTTTGGGTAAAATTGCTTGAAACAGCATCTTCTTCCTTTTCCTTATCTTGGGGCAGTCTAACTCCCCCCATTTCTAGCTAATACGCTTCTCTTACATGGTGGCTTTATATGTTTCCATATTTACAGTTATTCTGAAGACCTTTTCTGCATCTGGGTTATCTAGTCGTCAGCAGCAGCAATTAGTTGGATTTCTTTCCCTTGGAGCACTGCAGGGACAGCCTGCAGAGGCTGGAAGAAACTGCTTCTTGTATGAATCTGACTCGTATTTGAATTGCTGCTCTGTACTCTATAGCCAAAAAATCAAATATCAATAAATTCAAGAAGATAAATGAGTCCTGATACATTTTGTTAGGCACAAACAAGGGCAAACTTTACAATGGAGAAGTGAAGTTCTTACCTGTTTACTAGCAATCCTGATTTCATCTGAAATTCCACATCATCTGTCCTCGCAGAACTATATTTGCACCTAGGCCTCTCTAAGGATAGTTGCATTAATTGTCTGGTGAGTTGGCTGGAAATAGGTGTCCAGCAAAATCATCTGATACTAATTGATTTTCTGGCTCAGGGTGAATCAGTTAATTTTGCCTAAATGTAAATTGACCTGACTACCCTGGGTAGAGAAAATCCACCTCGCAGTGTCTCTCTTCTCTCTGTCCCTGAGCCTATTTCAGAGAAGCACATAAGTGTGCTGGAAGCAGAAGGCTTCTGGATTCCCACCCTAATGAGGCTGCAGGGACTTGTATGAAGAATGCAAGTCTTTCTGCTTCCACATGCTCACCAAAGCCAAGCTCTGGCTGTGTGCACACTCTGCACAGCTGTGCAGTGAGGGGGAGGCCCTTGGAAGCGATACTAGGTCTGTTACATATTCACTTACAAATCCAGGCAATGGAAGTGTGGTGGGTTTGAGACCTTCTGTACCAGACCTTCTCTAAGGGAAAAACTGAAATGGCCAAATCTGCTTTTGCCAAATCCTGACGCTGATCAGCTTGCAACAGCTCCCTCTCCAACAGCCCCTTTCAGCTAGGAATGGCCCAGGTTTGTTGTTTCATCATGACAAACTGTCTCTGAATTGGGGCTGTTGAAATGCTGAGTATTCTCACAGGAAAACGTCACTTTACTCACACTGAATTTTTACATTCAGTCTCCTTACCTTGATCCACATGGTCTTGGGAGCATTAGCCCGGATGTTGGCATGGTGCCAGGAGAGGTACTCATCTACCTGGGCCCGTTTTTGTATGTCTGAGGGGTACCAGTGGTCGGGAGTGTTGTACTTTCGACTCAGGTACAGCAGGATGGCAGTGCTGCTCAGGCATCAGCAGGAGACAAGAAAGGGGTCAGGCAGTTATGATGCAGAACGCTTTTGCCTAAGCTCCCTCTCCTGCTCCTTCTCAAAGCATTCAGATCAGCATTTCCAGTGGAGTCTAAAGTATAAAGGCATCTAATTCATGTTGACATCAGTGGCCCTTAATCACCTCAGCTTCCATGAAAACTTTAACCTGCTGGAAAATCACAGCGCTGTTCTATGGTGCTGCTGGACAGTACTGGGGTAAACAAACAATAAACCTCCACGGTCATCTATCAGTGATGGTAACTCCACCTCCTCCTTGACTGTTCTGACCCATCTGTCTGAGACCTGCGCTGTTTCTGTGCTTGTGTACTAAAAGAAACTCTCCAATGGGTTATGCTGCCTTTTCAGCAGGTCTGTCTCCAGCATGCAGCTTCCACTGAAGTCCGTGGAAGTCTCAGCAAGGAAACCCTACAGAATCTTTTTGTGTTTGTCCAGATGTTTGTACTTTCACTAACTGGCAGAAGTCAGATGGAAAAACATCTTAGTCATCTGCAACAATACTTGGGCTATTACTACAAAAAAAGATACCACAGAAAATGTGCTGACAAAATGAAAGAAAGTGCAGACACCCCTACCATGCTGATACTACTATAGTTCAATTGTTTCAGTATTATGACATCATTAACCAGTCTCCATATTAATCTTTTAACGTAAAGCCTAAATTTTATCTGTGTAGATGTTCACTCAGCCTTTGTGACTAATTCAGATAAACAGAATTCTTTCCTAGAGTAAAAGGGATTTCTTTTCCTAGGGTGAAAGGGATTTTTATAAGCTTTAAACATCTTCCAGAAATGTTTATAATCCCATTTTGAGGGAAGTGCATTCAGGGTGAGATGAAGAAGCTAAGTCAGCTGAGTTGTTTACATTCTGAAAGATAATTCAAACAGAAAGTGGAAAGAGATCAAATGAGGTTATACTATTAAAAATAACCAGCATGTTCATATATTCTGGGATCCTTAATTATTCCGTGGGAATGACATCTTCTGAATGCAGCACAGATATTGCTGGTACCCAAGGAAGCCTAAGGACTGAGTTCTTACCATTCTGCAAGGGTGAAGTCTCCATCCTTCAGCGCTGGTACTTTCTTCAAGAGGCTGACTTTGCCAGCACCTTCACTATTTGATGGCCCTAGGAACACGAACAGACAAGTCTGAGGTTAGAAGTGTGTGTGCCAGTGCATGATAAATGAAATACCTGCAGCCAGCTGGATGATCAGTGAGGGGTTGTCCTGGTCTGGTTGTAGCTCACAACTGAAAGGTAATGAAATGGCAGAGTCAGTGTAAGAGCTGTCTGCAGAGGCCACTCGGCTCGGGCTGGGCTCGTGGCATGGAGCAGCTCGTATTTCTACCCAGGAGCTCTCTTGACTCAGGTACCAGGATGCTTGCAAAGCTTACTGACAGGGTGGACACTGGCTAGGGGCAGGGAAGCTCAGGCACCTCAACCCTGCACTACTCCTGACTCTGTGCTGCTCCTGGCTCTGCATGCCAACCTACTTCTAACAGGAAAACACAGGAGGAAAGCACCATCCCGTAAGAATTTAAACTCCACAGTCCCTTCGAGGAATTAACAGCTGACTATCTAATCAGGCTTTCAGTTTCCCACTGCTGGCACCAGACTTGCCAGTCAGCAGTTAGATGCCAGGGAATTGCACAACAGCCCAGGAGCACCTGAGTAAGAAAAGCTGTGAGGAATTTGTTTGCTTTGCTTGTTTTAAGTGCTTCTGAGGAGACATGACAATTAAGGTGTAAACCCTGATCAAATCAGCATGACCAGCAGGAGGTCTTGTACAAAAACCCCCTTGTTCAAAAAATGACAAGAAAAAGGATCACTAACTTACAGTGATCTCCATCTCTAGGGACTATTTGTACCCATTGAGGAGGCAGTGGTGTTATACACTACTGGACAAACGTGTAGGAAATAGTCTCCAGGAAATAAAACCAGCCTCTGGACAAACAAGTTTATTTGCAGCTGGTTTGGGAAGGGGTGGGAGAAGGCAGGTTGCTGCATTACAATTTCAGACTGCTTTCCCTCATACCAATCTCACATAACAAGTTAAATCAAGCAGAGCATACATTACCACTTGTTCTCCTTTCCAGCTGACTAGCCTCTACCTTGTTTCTTCTTTGAGAAGTGGGTTTTTTTTGAATTCCAGTGTAAGTAGCTTTATCAGAGACTACAGTTTACATTAATCTGCTATTTGAAGGGATTCAAACCCACATTTTCCATTTCATTAGGAAAAGTCTCTGGCTACCTGCTGTGATGACAGCTTCCAGCTTAGCTGGGTAAGAGGTTCCATCTGCACAGCAGAACCAGGCAACACTGTCAAGAGAGGTAGGAAGCCCTCGGTAGGGCTTCTTAAAAATAATAGCCTGGCAGAAAGTGCAAGTTAAACCTAATAATTGAGAAAATTGAGTATAAAAATAAAAATGTCCAAAAATCAAGCCAGCAGGCAAAGTACAGGATGTCTCACCCCCATGATTTGTATCACAGAAACAGCGAAGCAAATGTTTGTAAATCTACTGTCATGCAAGGAGTTGCTCAGAGAAGGTGCTTCATTCTGTGCTTTTAGGAGGGCTCCAAAGGCCAGTGGTCACCACACACGCAGCTCTGGTGAGATCTGTACTGTTCAGCTGGTCTTTGGAAAAATGCAGTAGAAAGTTGCCAGTCAGTAATGCTTACAGCTAATGAGCAGTCCCTTGTCAGACCCAGCTGTTTGGTTGTCCTGCTGTCTGTGTTTATTATCCAGGGTAGCAGGAAACTAAGAAACAAGGCTGTGAGAAGTAAGCAGTGGGTGAGGGCAGCCTGAATCAGATTTCAGAGAGCTTTCATCGCACAGCAATCCTAGCAGGAATACTGAGAATATATGTTCTCTGATGAGGCTTAACATGTCATTACAGCAGGTTGGACAGCAGGTCAGTGTTACACAGCCTGCACCACAGCCCAGGGAATGGCACCATTTACTTTGGTTTGTACAGGGTCTTTGCACATAGACATGAAAGACCTGTGCTGAGACCCTGTAACTGAGCTATGAACTCGTAAATGGCTTGGTGTCAACACTAACTCCAGGCTGCTTCATTGGGACCCACTGCTTTTTGCACGGAAATAGAGACCAATATTTGTATTTGCAGTTTGGCAGAGTTTAAGCTGGTGCCTCTCTTCCAGCCAGCAGAGTCACCCTTTTTGTTTAGTGGTATTAGGTGGCCCATCTTTATCATTCCTGTGATGTTGGCTTGACTTATGGTTCTGCTTAACATTAGTTGTGTCTGGGGTAATTAGCTCTTGATGACTCCCAAGGATGGATGGAGATATAGATATAGATATATAGATATAGTTATAGAGATATAGATAGAGATATAGATAGATATAGATATAGATAGATTAGATATAGATATAGATGATATAGATATAGATATAGATATAGATATAGATATAGATATAGATATAGATATAGATATAGATATAGATATAGATATAGATATAGATATATACACACACAGAGTGTGCATTGTTGGGCTTTGAGGTGTAACTTTAACAAGCAGAGTATACACAGTCAAAAAGCAGGACAGGCTGCACACACGAGGAAATCTTGAGCCTAAGTCACAGTGCACGGAAGGAGGTTTATTGGTGGGTGAAAAGAGCAGCAGAGAAGATTTTATGGAAATAGAAGGGGAAAAATCCCACTCTGTTCGCCAGTCACGTACCCTCCTAATCATCTCATCCTCAACCAAGCGTTTCCAAGGAATATGCTTTGCCTTAGGCACAAAAGTAGCAATTTACTAGGAAAACGCAACATTTAACTGGGCAATAGTCGAACAGTCGGGCGAGCCTGAACAGCTGAGTGTTTCCGCAAAGTACAGCATTCCTAGAGCACTCCTCGGCTGTCACTGTGACTGATTTGCTAGAAATGGCTACGGGAACATTCCTTGGAGAGCCACAAAAATAGATGCAGCAGAGCTACGAGACTGCTCTGGGAGCTGGAGCCGCACGGTCAAACCACTGCGTTCAATGCCCCTGGGCAGCGCAGGGATTCAGCATCTCTCAGGTGACCCTGGGAGCTCGTCCTTCCCTCCCACCGGGCTGAAGGACGCGCTGCTGCTCCCGTGCCGGGAGGCGAAGGGTTTCCCCAGGGGACGGGAGAGCAAACCCCGCCGGGTCCGGGGCCGCAGCGGCGGGCTCAGCCCGGCCCCCGCCGGGATCGCGTTCCGGGGCCCGTGCGGTCCCTCCCGCCCGCGGGGCCGCCGCCCGGGGACACGCTCGGTCTGCGGGGACCCTCCCGTCCCCTGCCCTGCCCTCACCTGCGCGGGGCTGCTCCGCGCCGCTCCCCGCCGCCGGCTTCTTCCCCAGCACCGAGTCTGCCAAGAGCCAAGAGAG
>VZTG01000575.1:63921-83634 GCA_013397845.1 Melanocharis versteri | reverse complement strand
GGGGGCAGAGGGAGGAGGGTCTGCGCCGTGCGGGGTGCGTGCCGTGCGGGGTCTGCGCCGTGCGGGGTCCGCGCCGTGCGGGGTCCGTGCCGTGCGGGCACCGCGGGACGCCGCTGTCCTGCGGGGCGCGGGCTGGGGAGTGCCGGAGGGCCCCAGGAGAGCCCCCGCCTCGGCCGCAGTTGTGACGAGAGTTGGAGAATTCCTCTCGCATCACGCAGCCTTAGCCCGCTGTGGCTGGTACCGCGTCCATTCATTTTCCTTCAGGAAGGGAAGGTAACAGTGACAAACTGCGAGCAGCGGGCAATTACCAGCCTCAAAAGAGAGGCTGGCACTGAGCAGCGAGAGAGAGGGGGCTGTCACTCCCCTCCACAGCTTTGGCTCCACCGCAGGGGCTCGGGAGCCGCTCTCACCCACCGCATCCCGCTACGACTCTCGCAAGGCGAATGCCGAGTTCTGTAACACAGTTCTGCGGGGTTGTGCCACGCTGAAGACAGGGCCTCTGCACAGTGTCCTCTAAGCCAGCGTTAATCATGCGCCACCAGATCTCAGTACAGTTTTCAGTTCAGAACGTAATTCTTTGGTCACAAACTCTCTGCCAAGTGCTGCAAGGTGACATTTGGATGGCAATGAAGTGTGGAGGACTTCTCTGTGGGCAGTACGTCTGCATATTCACTCAAAGTGACTTTCCTCTTTCCCTGGGATTTGTCACTGCAGATTTTCATGCAAGCGGAGGAGAACTGAAGAAGCTTAGACTCAATGCAAGCCCTTGCCCTGGGCCCGCAGCGTTTCCCGGCTGTGTGATCCGGGAAGGTGACATGCTGGCTGAGTACAGGGACGTCTGGGACCCGGGAGATAGAGCAGCTGAACCTCCCAGGGCAAAGTCACCCCCAATCAAACCCACCTCAGCCGTGCTGACACCCTGCTATCATTGTGCCAGAGAGCTTGTATGTCACACACAAATCTTTGGAAAGAGCCATGGGCATCTCAGGGAGGGGGAACTGGAGGATCAGTTGCTCTTTTTCTTGTGTAAAGGATGGTGAAAAGGGTGGTGAAAAGGGTGGGGTACTGAGCTGGGAGCTTGTGGACTAGACAAATTACAAACTGGAACATTTCCAGGGGTTTAGAACTTTCAGATTTAGAAGAGCACTGTAAGAATTGTTCGGTTTCTCAGCCAGAACAGGGAGAGGGGCTGTGCACAGCCTTCACTTCCCCTGCAGCACAGTTCACCCTCTAGAGCACCTGCACCCAGCACCGATACGCTGCAGATCTCAGCTCATAGAGCATTGCAGCAGGTGCTCAAATTCAAACTCCTTCAGTGCAAAGGAATCTTAAATGTTAAGGGAGTGGGGAAAAGGAGCGTGAAAGTGGCTCTGCACAGATAACAGTCTGAGAAGTCTTTGTGCTTCAAAGTGCTCCCATGCCCGTACTCTGAAATATCATTGAGAAGAGTGTTGATCTCAGCAGTGTGCAGCAACATTAGCAGTGTGGGTTCACTTTGCTCCTTTATTCATGGTTCAGTTGATCCATTAGTACTATCTGAGCTTCAAAGATCTTTCCATGTGCCTCCTGGAAATGTTCCTTCCTTAGGTTTTTCTCCAATTTGCTGACTGCACTGCACAGCCCACGTAACCAGAGAGGTGTTTTTATGTGGTTGTGTTATAGGCCATTTGATTGATTATTCCTGGCTCTAGGTTAGTGCTTCTAGCACTGTACTTTCATTTGACTCCATCACCTCAAAGACCATTTTTCCTTTATTTTCTCTGTCAGCACTTTGGAAACAGGAACAAGACAGAAAAAATGGATTAAGTTTTGCAGTTTACTTCTTAATAATTTAGAAAAAGTCTCAGGACGTTTTTCTGGTTTTTAAACATTCCTCCTATTTAGTGTGTCACAGCTTCATCTTATTCCAGAAATCACAGGTTCTCACTTATTTCCAAACAGCCCTGGCAAGGATTGAGGAAGTTGAATTGAACACGTTCGATTAGGCTGACACGTTAAGCTGACAATGGAGGTGTAACCCCTCTCCCTTTTCAGGGTGAAAGGGGAGTGGACACCCAGCAGACCTTGTACCAAGGCCAGCAAAACTCTTGCACAACCTGTTGGGTTTTGGCAGGCAGCTCCTGGGGCTTTCAGTCTAAGAACTGGAACCAGACAAGATCCAATGACACAAAGCAACAAAATATGGAGGTGGAGGGATAGCAAAAGGCAAAGTACAAGGATGAGCAGCCTTATCTCCACGATTTAGAGCAAAGAACAAGGCAGATTTATTTGTTTTATAACTCTGTGGGCATCCAAGGAGTTACTCTAGGAAGGTGCTTCGTCCTGTGGGAATAGAAGGGCCCAAAATGCCACTGGTCACTGCATACATGCCAGGCAGAAACCATGGGAAAAACAATTTAAAATCCCTTCCTGCCATCATGACCAGGCTGGAGTGAGGCAAGTGTTCTTATCCTTTGTGAAACAGCAGTGGAGGAGCACCAGAGAGGCAGCTCTGAACATAGCTGCAGCTTGGTTTTGGGGGCAGCCATCCTTGCAGGAGTGCACAATGGGAGATATTCAAGGAACTTGTGCCTCATTCCAACAACAAGCAGAAAATTGGCTCAAGACTCTCACACGGAGCTCTTGTGCTACAAGTATCGTAAATGAAAAAGTTTGAAAAAGACACTTTATTTGCCTTGGCTTGTGCAATGGTTTGCGTGCAGAGCAGCCCTGTCTGGAGGTTCTGCAGGGAGATGTGTGTCACGAAAGGCTCTGCTCCTAAGTCCATCTTGAGATCTGTCAAGATTAGCACCCAACAAAATAGACTCTTGGTTTTGATCATTTCTCTGCTCTGCTTATACTTGAAAAGAAGGTGTCGGAAATATTTATGATGCTGGGAGAAGTTTGCTCTCTCCAAGAAAGGGAAAAGTTGAAAGTCAGGGGAAGTACGAAGGTGCCAAGAGCAGAGTGCAGCGAGGCAGGGCAGCCTTGGCAAGGCAGCAAAGGCACCTTTTTAACTGCAGGGCTGCAGAGCAGCCCAGCTGGTGAGTGGGGTAAAGCTGCAGTTAGAGGGAAGGAAGTGGTTGGTGGTACAATGTAAACACCTCTCGAGGCTCAGCTGTGCTGGCAACTGCAGCAGGACAGCGTCGTCAGGGATTGCTGCTCAGGCAGCAGCACTCTCAGGGCCAGAAGAGAGCTGCTGTCATTGGCTTTACTCACGGGCATGCAACAGGCCCTTCTCAACAAATTCACCACCAAAATATCAGGTAAGAGGACAAATATCCCTGCATGCGTCAGCATGGAAAGGGAGAGTTTGAGGGCAAATGTGCCTTTTCAGGAGTGACATGGAGGATTTCCTGTAGGTTGGAAGGATGGAAAGTAAAGGGACCAGCCTGCTTGGCTCCTATAGCTCAGCCTGCAGGCACGTGCTTTGCAAGCTGTGGTTCATGTGGCCTTCTGAACTTAAGGGCAGGTTTACTCAGGAAACAAACAGAAAAGCCAGCTGGCTCATCCCCCAAAATCAGCAGATCCGACTGAAAGAATGTGTGAGACTTTGGGCAGCTACATTCACCATTTCTGAGCACTGTAATAACTTGACTTGCATTCAGACAGCTGACACCTTACACCCTGCACACTGTGCAGCCTTCCCCGTGGATGGTGTAAGCAGCAGCAGAGACAAAGAGGCACAAACCTGTCCAAACAGGTACAAACACAGCTTAACGAGGAGGGGAGAAAAACAGCTGGGCAGGAAGGGCACAAAGGGGACACAGGGAAGAGGTTATGAAGGGTGCTGCACAGGTGTGGGGGATGACTCGATGTCCACTTCCTTCCAAATCCTGATTACAAATCCAAACAGAGCTACAACACCTGGCCAATGTAGCCATTGGCTTTACAGAGGATCTGATGAGACCAAAGAGCAGTGGAGCATTAACTGTGTTTGGGACATTCCTCAGCCCTTGTACCGAGCTCTCTGCTCACCCGGGGCTGGCCAGCACAGCTCCATCTGCTACCAGTGCTGGCCCAGCCACCACAGCAGCCAGGGCTGACAGCCTGGTCAAAATGGTTTCTGGTGAGCTGACAAACCACTCTGGGAAAGGGACAGAGCACTGATGTGGTTTGCAGAGGGGGCTGTGTGGCTGGCTGCAGCTTGACTGAGAAAAGCAGCTTTTTTCCACTGTGCAGGATGTTCTGTGTAGAGTGTAGCATGAGTCTCTGGGCAAGGAGCTTTATTGACTCTGTCCTTCCCAGGAGCTGGAGACATCCCTTGGGTACCAGCACAGCTCCCTGCTCCTGGGCACTGCATCCCTCTGCTCTCACAGGTGATGCAGCAGCGTCTAGTGGCCTGGTGTTCCAAGAGCCCCGGCAGGGATCCCACAGAGGGCTGGGTTCTGACCTGTCTCCTTCATTTTTACTGAAGAGCAAAAATCTTCCAGCAGACCGTTTCCACTTTGCAAAGTGAAAACCATCTGCTGCGATGGTTTTTCCTTGTTTCAGGCACACCTGTTCTGCCATACCCTAGGAAACCTTTGCTCTGGCCTGGAAAGCTCATAACAGAGAAGGGAGGGCAGCTCTGACTGCCTCTGTTCCCACACAGACTGAATCACCTCAGCCCTGAAACAGATCCAGTGCTGCTGGAGCATGAAAGGAAAGCCTACAGGGCTACAGTTCCCATGCTGCAGTGGACAAGAGGGAAAAGCAGCTCATGGCAGTCTAAGATGTATTTTTCTTCCCTTCTAAGTTGCAGGAAGGCTGTGAACAAAGGGAAGAGCATTTTGTGGAATGGTGTTTCTGTATGACTTTTAGAAGAAATGCTGAAAAACTACAATAAGCCTTCAGAAAATAATCCATTTTATTAGAGCATAACTCTCTAACTCTGGATCTGCTTTGAGAGCTGCTGCCTGAAATGCTCTATCACCTCAGGTGCAAACTGATCAGCAGTCAAGTTCTTAATGTTCATGATCTCTTCGTGGGCTTCCTGGAAGAGCTGCTTCCCCACAGCTTCTTCCACGCGCCTGCGCCACTCCGTTAACTTCGGCCTCCCCTCAAACAGGTCGTAACCAGCATACACAGGCTGCAGAGACACAGAGCACCAGGAGTGAGGCAAACAAGGCACTTGCCAGGGATGGGACCGAAAGAAAGATGGATATGCTTCTGGCTCAAGGCAGCAGACAGCCATGACCATCGGTGGAGCTCATCTCTGGCTCTTAGGCCATAGGAGGCACGTGGTGACATCCTGAGCAGCTGCTGTCCCTCGGGACGTGCAGCAAAGAGCTCTGCCACGCCTGACCCAACAGCACTCTAATGCAGAACACGGAAATCCACGCACACCAACACAGCTCTTCCAAATATCTGTACTTTCCTGCCTAGTTTGTAATTTATCTTCCCTTCCTGATGAGTTCTGTCCGTATTTCTATAGAAAGAGCTGTTTCATCGAAGTAGGTTTTCCCCAGCAAACTTAACTGTGGTCAAAATCAAAAAGGAACAAGACTTAACCCCAGGGAAGATCTGCCATTGCAGAGGTGGGGGTAGCAGCCACCCCTTGGCCTGGGCTGCCCACAGCCTGACTCACACAGCCAGCAGTGCTGGGATTGATGCTCACCTGCATGAGCTCCACCACTGCTACGAGGTCTGCCAGGGAGATCTCACTGCCTGCGATGAAAGGCTTATCCTGCAAGAACTTTTCCTCAAACTGGTTCAGGACAACGTTCAGCTCCTCAATAGCAAGCTCCAGTTTCTCTGGAGGAAGTGGGTGGCCTATGAGGAGAGGCAGCAGCACCTGGCAGGGAGAAGAAACAAGTTGCTTTTTAGGTGTTTCCTTCCAAATCTAGTCATCCCACTCTCACTGCCACCTTCTGAGGATCCCTCAACAGCCATGCATGAGAACAACCAGAACTGCTCATCAGCCTTGCCAGGCTAACATTAATGTCAGTCATTACTTCCTGCCTCTCCTTGTCTGCTGCCTAGAAACCTGAAAATTCAACCACGAGAGTCTCCTCTCAAGGGAAGACTCTTATCTGCCAGCACCTGTGTTTTGTTTTCCAGAGGGAGGTTGTTTCTTTCCATGCAGCTGAGCAGCCAGCACTGAGCTGTGTCTGGGGGGAGCTGCTCACCCAGGGTGTGTTTGGCTGCAGCACGAAGGATCCAGGCCACTTCAGCCAGGCTCTCTTCAGTAGCCAAGCCAGTTTTGTTCCTATCTGTCACCTGGCTGGTACACTGGCTGAGAAAGGGCCTGCACACAGGCAGCCCATTGCACCCGCAGTCCTCAGCACTCCGTTTTTGATATATAATGGTTTTACCTTGCTAAAGAAGAACTTGGTCCCCTTCGCACGGATGTTGGCATGCTGCCAGGACAGGTACTCATCAACCCTAGCCCTCTTCTGCAGGTCAGATGGGTACCAGTGATCAGGAGTCTTGAATTTCTGGACCAGGTACAGGAGGATTGCAATGCTGCCCAGAGAGCAAGACAGACCGGTGAGCTGACAATCTGAAATTAAAGCACCTCATCTTTTCTTTCCCCCCCCCAAATTTTGCACTGCTGGACAAGCAGCCACACAAACCTGATTGGAGTCAGGTAGGAGTGCAGCAGGGCACAGCATGAGAGAGAGTTTGTGCTGCTGCTTGTGGGCAGCAATTAGCTGAAATGAGGTAATTGCCCAGTGAGACAGACGTGGTCTGCTGGTACAGTTATTACCCCATCAACATTTTTGAGCAAATAGAAGCTGCAGCATGAGTTTATAGCAAATCTGAGCTCCACGTTGCTTGGCCATCCAGCAGCGGGTGCTTTGTCAGATTTCCTGCACTGACCTACAGCCTCCAGCTGCAGGCAGAGAGCAGGAGGACACGTGGATATTTAAGCTCAGAAACACTGCCTTCAAAGTAGCAAAGTAGCTCCAAGCAGCAGCTTTTCCTACTGTCAATGCTGTTCAAGTTGCTTACATGAGATAGCTTCTCTTGAAACACAGGTTTGTTTTGTACAAGTGGAACATAGGATAGGAAGGAGACAAAAAACTGCCTGGACTGGAGTCCCAGCAGTACACTGGCAGAATGAAGCACTGGGATAAGCAATACTGCAGTAGGGGATTGAGCTTATGTGAGCCTCACCTCTCTGCTAAGGTGAAAGAACCATCCTTTAGTGCAGGCACCTTCATCAGGACATTCACCTTCCGGAACTCCTCTGTCTTGTGCTGCCCTGAGGAGGGAAATGAGAAGTTTTACTTGGCAGGGGTACTCAGGACCTGCATGTAAACACCTGAGGAGTTTGTGGGGACCATCTAGCTTCCAGTTCTTGTTTTCGATTGTACAAATCGAGCATTGTATGAAGTTTATAAACAACGAGTAAGTGCTGCAGGGTGAGTAGGGGAGTGCCCTGTGGGATCAGCTCACCTGCTCGTTGCCTGCATGCCAGACCCACCTCTCGAGCAAGGGCAGGCTGGTCAGGAGTCTTTCCATACTAACAGCACTTGGCAGCCTGGGGCTCTGTCCACTCCAAGTTCGTGCCTGGAGGTACCTGCCCTGTACAAACCCAGAGGCAGCACCAAGCACCTTGGAGGAAAGGGATCTCATTATCCCTTTCCTTCAAGGACGGGAGGACAGTGAGAAAGCAGATAACTTCTTCTGGAAGATAATGTAATTTATATTCAACTATGCTTTCTAAAGTCCACAGATGAAAATAAATTCCTGTGATTCCATATAAAGCCATGAGTACTTTATTACAGATCTTTCAACTAGCTCCTGTGCATTTTGCATATCTTTTGTCAGAGCAAATATGGATTTGAGGTTGCTTTTAAGCTATCTTGTAGGTCCTCCCCAAAAGGTAGGCAGAGTGAACCTGACAGGAGAAGATGCTTTGCTCATCTGAGGTGTCAGTGTACTCCACTATGTCTGAAACCAGTCCCAGAAGCCTTGTTTTATGTGGCTTGTTTGTGGCAGCCTTTTCCACTCACTCACTTCAGTCACGTGTGGCTGCCTGGGCATTCAGGCCTCTCTAATGTGTAACTAACCTTGTACCACGTCCTGCTGTGTGAGCCACCTGAGAATCTGTGCCAGAGGAGATGCTCTGAAAGCAAATTCAGCTTTTCTAGTACTTGACAAACCTGATTTGTGACTATTCCCCTGTCACCTGGCTCACAGCCCATCTCCCCTACCCCCTCAAAAAGATGAAGTGTGCAGATTCCAGGTCTTCAGGTGTCCTTTGAAAGTCATGTGATTCCTATCCATTCTCACTCTTTCCTCCTCTCTCATTGACATCTGCCCTACTGGGGGCCCAAGAGCTTTTCTGGGGCATCACATTCAAAGCACCAGCCCAAATCTGAGTGTCAGTTCCCTTGCCTTGTCCTTATAAACTGTGCAGTGTCAGGTACCAGTGCAGTAAGGCCTCTCCCCCCGTGGCACCCAGTGCAGGTACCTGGAGAGCTTCCCCATGGCATGGGGGTGCACGCTCTGCAGGACTGGGATGAGAGGCACCCAAATCACCCGTCTTGAATTCACAGGCCAAAAGCAGGCCCTGTTGCCAAGGGGCACAGAGCGTTGGGAATCTGTGATTTAATTCACTTTACTTCCTCTCACTTCCCCTATACCTGCATTTCAGGTTCCATTCTCTGCGGTGCTCTCATTCCTTGCCTGCCTGTCTCCTCTCCTTTGCTCCAGTGTCTCACCACAACAGTTAATTTATTGGGAAAGGAGGGGAAGGATGCAAGATGAGCCAGCCCCCAGCTACAAGCAATTGCAAGAACGTTTGCAACGAGACAAGTGGGAGGAAAGCCACAGTAAGGTACAACCAACACAGAGCTCAGGTGCAGGGGAACACCCAAAGACTCAACCACAACACTTCTGAGGTTTGTCTCAAGTTGGAGCCCAGGAGCCTTCTCATCTTTCGTTGTTTTTAAGCATTACTTACTGAGGCCTTTTTATGCCCAATGCATTACATTAATTTCAAATCCAGCAGATCTCTGGAAAGATTGAAGGATAGCTTTTACCAGCTTCAATTACAAAGAAGGAAGATACAGACCTTTGGGCATCCTTTGGTGAAAACACACAATAACCCTTAGGACAGGCTCCTGCCAGTTTCAGTTGGTTTGAGCCCAACTAAACCACCTCCCTTCTTCATTTCTCAGCGTTCAGGTTCTTGGCAGCTGCACTGTCTCGCTCCACAGCCTTCACAAGCTGGTCCTCAGCCCTCTCAAAATAACCTGGCCACAAACCCCCTGACCCAATGGAACCCCCGAGGGGCAGCCCTGTCCTGCCCTGCCTCCACATGGGGACAGCTGGGCACACTGGGGCATGACGGCCTCCCAAGGGGGTGCTACCCCTGCCAAGAGGACAAGCAGCAACTGCTGCTGCTGACCAGAGCACAGCTTTTTCTGAGCTGAATTACTGAACAAGAACCACACACCTCGGCTGTGCTCGCCCGTATGCGAATGTCCCGTCTCTGCAGCTTTTTGTTTCCCATCTAAACGGCGAACGCCTCAGATCTGGCACATCCTGAGCACTTCTCAGAAAACCATCTTTTTTTTTTTTCAGAGACCCATTTTCTGCCGGGGTGGGGCCGATTGCAAAGATATCACATGCCTTGGCAGAGTCCTGCTTGCTGCAGAGGAGCACAGGCACCGAAACCAGTACTTAAAAACCAGGGTTGCATTGGAGAATTAGGTATCGCTTTAGTGTAGGCACCAGGAACCCTCTGCAGCAGGAGGGCCACCCCACCCTCTCTCACAACTTATCTCTCAACATCTCGCACCGACGGGGACGGTGAGCAGCCCCCTTGCTCGCACCCGCGGGCTGCGATGGAGCATCCCTCTCCCCCAGGAGAGGAGAAGGGACCCGGGCTGCCGGCACGGGGACAGCGGGGCACCCGCTAAGCGAGGACTGGGGCACAGGGGTCCCCCCGCCGCCCCCCGCCCCGCTCACCCTTCCGCAGCTGCACCCGCTTGAACTCGAAGGGGATGTTGTTGCTCCGGGCGAAGATGTAGAGCGCCCGGCAGGGCTGCGAGAGCAGGTCCAGGTACAGCTCCAGCCCCATCCTGCCGCTGCTGCTGCTGCCGCTGCTGCCGACGCCCGGCCCCGTTAAATCCCGTCCCGCCCGGTCCCGCCCGGTCCCGCCGGGGCGGGGCGATAGCGCCCAGCGCGGGTGCCGAACGCACAGAACAGGGCTGACGGCACCTTCCGGGCAAAGTCTCTGCTGGGCTCTGCCACCTCACGTCCGAGCTCTGCCTTGTCCCAGTACCTGCCCTCGATGGTAAAGAGACCGCAGCCCGGCCGCGGGGACGTGGGAGGCAGGTCCTGGTGCTGCCCGTGGGAGCAAACAGCTCTTGCACAAGAGGATTTTCCATTCCGGTGACTCCAGCACCCGCCCAGACACCCGTGCTATGCAAAAACAACTGGAGAGCAAGCAGTCACAGCAGGAGAACACACACTGCTTCACTGCTGTGAAACAACCTTGCTCCTATCTTCACAAGATTCTACTACCATTCCCAAAATCCATTCCGTCAAGATTCTCAGCTTCAATAATGTATTGCTAATGCCAGTGCACATTTATTTTGCTTTGCAAAACAATAAGCCAGAACTGGAGCCACTTCTGCTGAAGGAAAAGCAACCCTTGGAGAGTAGTTGCAGGCCACAGCTACATGGCAGCTCTAAGCCAGGGCAGCTAAAAATACCATGGCATGTGTCAAATACAGGCTTATGGCTGGCAGTGACACGAGCTGGCTCCAGGACATTCATATTACACATCAGACATTTCAGTCTGCATTAACATCAATCTACACTTAATAATACCTGCTGTTACCTCTGGTACAGAACATTGGAGGGAAATGACATAGGCAAGCAAAGGACAAGGCACAAGACTGTAACAGTGAAAAGTCCTTTTAACAATCTCCACCCCTAATCATAAAATATCCTGAGTTGGAAGGGACCCACAAGGATCATCAAGTCCAACTCGTGAGCCCAGGAATCTTTATTAGACCCTGTTTTAAAAATATATATAATATTTATTTAACATTTATTTAAAAGTTGGAGTTACTGCAGCCTAGGGCAGCTCTTCAAACACATCTCTGCTACAGGCACTGCAGAGGTGTCTATGCATTTGCAGACAGACAGAACCATTGTCCCAGAGCAGAAGTGAGGGCCCAGCCCTCACCCTTGGAGGACCAGCAACTCCATCAGGCCGTGCTCAGGAGCCAGTGGCAATTCTACACATGCCAGCAGGATACAATGCAAAGTCCTCTTCAAGACAACCTGTACCTCAAAATTTATCTTCTTTTTTTTAAACCAGTAACTGAACTCTGTTCACAGTGTTCTTGAAAGAGGAACCAGGCCTGTAATAGCTGACTTCAGATATGATAAGGTTGAGGAACCAGCCATTGAGGGACCATGACTCAGTGTTGCTGTGCTGGGGAACAGTCCACGGCCTGTCCCACGCAGCAGCTCCAGTGCCACATCAGCCAGCTCAGCTTCCATCCGTTCAGGCTCGTTTCTGTGCTCGCTCGTTCTGTTCAAAATTAAAGTTGAGAAGGTGACTGAAGATGCCCCCGTCCCAGAGTCACACAGAAGGGACTTCAGGGAGGAATAGGACAATTTAATAATCCTTTCTGTCCCAGTTCTGAAACATTCCTAGTCTACAACTCAAAATCACCATTTTTCAGGGCCAGGTATTTATGAGGAGTTTTCAGGTTGGAGAGCAGAACACTTGCCCAAATCATGCAGCACAAAGCCTGTTAAGGATCCCTAGTCCACCCATCTGGCAAGGTAAATGCTACCCTGCTTTTGTCTCAAAGCTCTCAACTTCACACTGGTGTATAAAACAGGGCCTGCAGATAATTCTTTCCAGGCTTGGGATAACCAACTTCTAGTCAGCATAGCTGTACATTACAGTCTTAAACTCTGTAATGACAAAAGGTTTAATCTCTGCATTTTGCTTGCAGTCCTCTGGGTAGCTGTCAAAATCCAAGCTACAGAGGTAAAGAGAAGGGCAGAATAGAAAAAACCCACCAAAAATCAGAATTTTTTGGTTGAAAAAGACCCTCGAGACCGAGTCCAACCATTTACCTGGCACTGCCAACCCTACCAAGAAATCACGTCCCCAAGTGCCACATCCACATGTCCTTTAAATCCCTCCAGGAACGCTGCCTAACCTTGACAGAAAACCTCCTTCTCCCCTCCCCACCCTTTCTGAGTATTCCATAACGACACACCTATAAATGTTGCCTTCACACTGAAATGGAACTGTCTCAGACAAAGCAAAGGATCTTGGACACTAATACTTGTGCTAAGCATGAACTTCAATAAACTGTGCAAGTTGCAGTTTGACTTTTTTATTTTCTTCCCCATTTCAATTACCTTGACTGTCTTTTCAAGCTTACACAGAGCTCCCTCATACTGCTGCACCAAGGGCTTCAGTGAGTTGCCCTTCACTGGGTGTTTCTTTATATCCTGGATGCCAGCATCCCTCAACATCCGCAGAAACCGCCGCTCCTGCACAGCAAAACAGACACTGGAGATGAGGCACCCCACTGCCTATCAGCCAGAAAATGAGCACATTCTGGAACATGCTCCTTAGTCAGGAAATTATTGAAGTTTCCAAGCACAAAGCTCAGCTGACTGGAAAAGATGGGAAGTAGTATGAACTTTATGATCCTTATGCCCCTGCATGCATCCTTATCAAATGAATCCCACAGCAAAGACATACCTGAATTCTAAGGACCAAGCTGAAAGCAATGCCTGCTTCTCCTGCACGAGCTGTTCTTCCAACCCTGAAAACAGAGAAAGTAGCTTCAAGTCAGCTTAGCCCCACAGTCACTGCCATTATCAACTCCAAGATCCTGATGCTGAAATTCTCCAGTTGTAAGAAAGTCTGATTCCAAGCAATGCTATTGGCTCAATTTTTGTTAGAAAGCTATTTGTATATTAAAGTCAAAGGAAAAGCTAAAAGCCCTTTTAAGTGCATGTCACCTCTGCTAAATATTTCAAAGCAAACCAAGCTCGGACACCTTCCTTGTGCTCCTGTTGTCTTACCGGTGAATGTAGGTCCTGATGAACTGTGGTGCATCATAGTTTATCACATAATTCACCCCTTTAACATCAATCCCTCGAGCTGTGGCATCTGTGCTGATTAACCTGGTGGTAAACGTATATACAGTCATTTTCGAGTAACATCTCAGGCACTACACACACAAATAAAACACAAGTGAGCACAGCACAGTTCTTGCTAATCTCTGGTCAAACTGGACAGTCAGCCCCTGCCTCTAAGCCTGGCAGCAGCACTGCAAGTCACTCCTTATTGCCACTGGCCACATTAGCTGCCTGCAGACCTCCAAGCATCACTACAGGCTTGTCACCCTATGCTGAGCATGAAATGTTACTGGGTGTTTCCAGGTCCTCCAAGCACTGCAGCTTACAAATCTCTAAGGTGTCTGAACATTCCATACAAACACGGAACACAAATAGTGATGTGAGAAATTCCACTAGTCAAGGAGGAATTTTTACACCAGGTTTGGATAAAAAGAACACACAGAAAATAAGTATTTGCCTTTTCCTCAGAGACACTCCACAGATACAATCTCATATAGCTACCAAAACAACAATGCAAATCAAACACATGGGTAGAAGTAGACCTGTATGCCACTCTGAGCAGGGATTGCTTCAGTAGGAAGCTCTAACATTATATACAGTTTCAGCACCAACATCCATTTGCTCCCTACAAGTACCAGATGCCCAGCACACACATTAAACTCCAGATTTGCAAACCTGTGTGTTTTGGGCAACTCTATGCATGCATTTGCATTTATTGTTTGTTATAAAATGACACATAGAAATTCAGACTGCAGCTAGATTAGAACAGGCTGAGTTGTATGAAGGATAAACAATTCAAAGTCTCAAGTCCAAGCCTCACACCCATCCTGCAACGGACTCCTGCAAGCTCTGTTTAAGCAGACCTCATGCAACTGTGTCCCTTGTTCTGTTTAGCTTTTTACACTGGAAGCAGCCTATGCTGGAAAACATACAGGGAACTAGTTTAAGATGCTCACAGTTGTATTTTCCCTTGTTCAAACTCCTTCATGGTTCTCTTTCTCTCATTTGGAGGTAACCGAGAAGAAAACTCCGCCACCGTGACTCCACCAAAGGCTTGAACCAGCAGGAACAACCTGCAGGAAAAGGGGACAGAAACTGTCACTTCCTTACCCCTGGAACATCCCTTGACAGACACCTAGGACAGCGATCTCAATAATGTTTACCTGTGAGAGGCTTCCCTGGAGTTGGTAAAGCACAACACGCGGGTGAATTTCATTTTCAGCATGAAATACAAGAGGAGCAAAGGCTTGGAATTCAGGTCACAAGGCACGTAACATTGCTGCAGTCAACAGGGAAGGAGTTCAGAGAGAAAAATTACTTCTTGCCAAGACTGTCTTCTCCAAAACCCACTACCTGTCCACAACCTACACAGGCTTGGGTGTTTTATAACTGACTAATAGCAGCAAAACCAGAGCCCATGATACCACTCCCTTTAGAATAAACAGGCTGGCAGGATACAACATGAGTGGAGGCAGGAGACCTGAGTTGATCTAATGCTCTCACTTCTCCATGGCAAGTAACAACATGGACTGCCATCCTGCCTACAGGCTGGCCTGTAAATATATGTCTTGAAATGAATGGTAGACATATGGACAGTTGATAGGTGCTGCTACATTATTATGACTTCCTATTTCCACTCCCCATTGCTGGTAAACTTAATTCCACATGAAGAGAGATTAATTTAAAAAATAAGCCAGTCTTAACCAAATGAACATTAAGTAGTGAGAAAACAAATGTGCAAAGGTAGAGCTCTCTGGGTCAGATATACTCCCAAAGCCCCTCTTGCAAGGAAACACAGGGAAGACATACTTGTTTTAGGGTAAAACCACAACTAGACAGTCCAGAATTAAACAAATCTGCAAGTATAACTTATTCAAAAGAATTGACATCATACCGATAGCCCCTCAGGGAGTGTGTATTTCTTATTAGTATCTTGTTCAGTTTCTGTTCCATCTGTATTTTTCTCAGAATACACAGATGTGAAGAGGCGAGGCTGGAATAAATCCAGCTGCTGCAATTTCTCTGGGTCCTGGGTCAGCGTGGCTGAAAACAGCAGTTTCTGTAAGGGTATCTGAGGAGAGCAGGAACTGAAAGAAACAGCACACAGAAACCGGTCTTTGAGGATGGGACAAAGGAGTTTCACCCCAAGTGCCTTCAGATGATATAAGGGAAGCAATGAATGCGCTTCAACGCTCTTTTCCTGCCCTGGGCCTTTCCTATAGGTTCTTTTCCACCCTTGTTTTATAGTGGACTTCACAGAGAGAGCTGATGAGCATTCTCAGTCGAGTGCACAAGCCCAGTCTGTTACTCCTGCACGAGTCCCTGCACCCTGGTTACCCATGTCCTCACTCTAGTCATGTCCTTCCTCGGCCATTCATCTCAGTTTCTGACACATCTCTACCACTGCTGTACAAAAACAGCAGCTGCAACAGTTAATTGCAGGAGTTTCCCTCCAAATCCATTACTCAGCTTTGCCAGAGGGCATTACCATAGTTACTGTGCAAATGGATCACAGATCTGCAATATTTGTGCATTCTTTTGATGCCCCTTTAGTCTCAACAAGGAAAGCCTGGAGAATACAATACTTAGTCTGAAGGTCCTCTGGCATCAGCTGCTCACTCCTTATTTTGGTAGACATTTCTCAGGGGAATCAAGCTTTGAGAGTCTGTGTGGGAGCATACAGTGGAGCAGGGCAGCAACATCCAGGTGCTGGTGTCCATACCACCAGTTCAAAGAAATGCACTCTGCAACTTACCTGGCCGCTGTTAGAGGCCCTGGTTTGGTCCTCTGAAAAAGCATGTTGGAGCCAGAGCCATTTTCTCCTTGGAATGCAGCTTTCACAATTTGGTTCAGACAGTTCTGGTGCATGTCATCAATCATACGGTCAGCTTCATCCACAATCTGAGTTCACAAGGATGAAAAACACCACTTCTTAAATACTGGGAGCTTTTATTTTCCTTTGTATCTGTAACCAGTGAGCCAGAAGGTAAGATAATGGAAGCTTCTAGTCAACAAAACTGCTCTCCTTGCCCATCCTTACTCCAAGCTTGCAAGAGCCTCAGAGAGAAGAGGAAGTGGGTGGATGCTTGGGTGTCACGAGTTGGAATCAAACATCTCATCTTGTGACTGCTCCCTCCACAATCTGGAGCACAGTCAGGCCCTCACAACAGCTCCAACAGAGAGGCATTTGTGCTCCACACAAGCAGCAAGCAGGAATTACTGCTGTAGCAGACACTGCACTCAGATGGAGACCTGTGGAGGCGACTCACCAGGAAGCGAAGCTGTGTCAGGCTGAAGCCCGGGGTCTGGTTAATGTGATCCGTGAGCCTCCCTGGCGTGGCCACAACAATGTCAGCCAGGCTGCAGTAGCCTGTCACTCTGAAAGGACAAGCAGCCCATCAGGAAATCTCCCTCTTCACTCCTGTACCAGAGACCTTAAGGAGCAGACCTTAAGGTTTTCCTACCACTCAATTAACTGAGAAATAACAAAATTCACATATGGACTTGACACTGGAGAGCATGCAGGGGCAGTGGTGAACACCAAACACCAGTCTCCACTGTGCTGCCTCATTTTAAACAGAAAGTGGGATTCTCCATCGCTCTTCAAAAAAATTTAATTGTAGCAAAATCCCACTCAGTCTTATGTACCCGTGGGCACAAGGTAAACACTCACATTCTGAACGTTTGCTGGTGAAGAACCCCAAAAATCTAGTAAAACATTACAATCACAAAACAGGGGTAGTAACAGGCACTATGACAAAGACAGAACCACTGGAGTCCAGCATATGAACCCGTTATCCAAAACCATGATAGCATGATGGTGTGCTGCAATAGTCTGTATCTTGACCCCTGCTTAATGAGACCAATTTGCTTGCAATCTCTATAAACCTTATCAAAATACCTTTTAACCTACTTTTTCTGGACAAGCATCTCCTGCTCCTTTGCAAAAGATTTCTGGCCAGTAATCAAAACGACCTTCAGACCTGTCCCGTCACTGTAAACGTTGAACACTTTACTCACCTGCAAAGAGATGAGCTTTGTCAGCTGCCACAGAACCAGCTGCAGTAAATACTTCCCATCACAGGAACAGCATCAAACGCACTGGCAGGTGCTCAGCCTGCTCCACAGAACAGCCAAAGCACTGGCTGCACCAGCCTGTCCCTCAGCCCAGCTCTGCTCAGAGATGGTGAACAGCCACATACCTGCTGAGCCAGTTCTTTGGTGGGCAGAACAACCAGAGCCCGTACGTGGCAAACCACCCGATCTAACAGAACCTGCCAAGATAAAGGCCAAGTGAGTCCCTGAAAGCAGGAGAACAGGCTTCTTGAACCTAACTTAGCAAGAGGAGATGGGTGTGACACATTCTCACAGTTTCGTGTTTCCATTTTTCTCCCTCCACCCTCCCCACTCCTCACGCTGTGCCTGCTGTCTGAGAAAAGGAGTGGGATGCTGACAAGAAGCTCCCTCAGACAGCTCTGAGCCGAAAATCTGCCGCCTTATGCCCACCAACTCCTTGGCTTTTTGACCTACTTTCAAGTTCAGGTTTTGCTCGAATAAAAGCACTGCCAGCATTTCCCCTAGAGAAACCTCCCCGAGGATCAGCTCACCTGTACAATGGGTATGACAAAAGACAGGGTCTTCCCACTGCCCGTGGGTGCAGAGACACAGATGTCCTTGGGGCGGTATCCCCCCCGCCCCAGCAGGAACCCGTTGGAGGCACTCTGCAGAATGGCAGGAATCACCTCTGCCTGCACTGAGCAAAACCAGAGATAAACACAAACCGCACGGTCAATGAACGCACTAATAACTGAGAATGTTATAGAAAAGAGTTTTTAAACGGGAACATGTGTGCTGGCTTCCCAACATAACCCTGATAGGCCTCTGACACAGCCTACGTGTCCAGGCTCAGATGGACTGAGGTCACCCTCTGTCCTTATCCTCACATCCAGCTGTCCTTCCTACCCACTGAAGAGCCAGCACTTACTGTACTTGTCTGCAAAACTGGCAAAATAATGGAAAACAAACAGATTTTTTTGTTGTTTGGATGTTTTTCTGGTGCTTTAATGAGCTGAATGAGGCCCCAGGAAGCTCTGACCAGCAGCAGAGATAGTGGAGCTAAAGTAAGGAAAGGAGCTAGAACACAAGCTTGGCATAAGGAGGGAAACTGTGAGGACACGAGTAACACTTCCCTCTTTGGGCAGCTCTGAGCCACTACTTCGAGCTGTATTTATGAGCAGGTAACAGACTTTTACTCAGCCTAGACAAAGCTTTGAGAAAGAAGGGTCAGATCTGGTACAATCACTTTCATGCATTAAATTTTGTCCTGTATTTTACTTCACTGACTGCATAAAATACACGGCACCAGACTGCAGGAACTCTTTCAGCCCCTTTAGAAAGAAACGAAAGCACTATCAAGGTACCTGGAAAAAAGGAGTCTATTCCATTCATCTGCAGCTTTTTGAGCAGCCGGGGATGGATTCCTGGGACATCTGTGATTGGACACAGATTATCTTTGATGCGCTTCTGCACCCGTTTGGGCTCAGCAAGCCACTGTGGTAAGAAGGGCTGGACCTGAGGTGAGGGAAAGGAGAATGTGGCAATAAAATAAACTTGTAAGAAGCATTTTTTTCCTAAGCATCATCAGAATTGAGTCAAGCTAGTTACCTTCTGCACTGGCTTTGCTTCGTAGTCTCCGAGAATCATCATACTGGAGGGTGGACAATTTGCCTCTTCCCCTGAGGCTGCTAAGGGCAGCTCCTCTTCCGTATTTTGATCACCTTCAGCTTTTTCACTGTTCTCTTTCCTCCCTGTTTCATCTCCTTGTGTTTCCTCATCTGTCTTCTTCCTTTTATTGGACTTGTTTCTAAAGCTGTTTCTGTTTTCCTGTTGTTTGATGTCTTCTTCAGAATCTGGAATTTGGATAACAGCAATACAAAGCTTCAGGTCAGAGCGTGCCAGAGAAAAGGAATGTAGGCAATATTACAACACAGGACTTAAGCAACAACTTGCAAGCTCTTTTTCCCTAAATCCAAGCCCAAAAGTGAAGTATTTCTTTGTTGGTACAGATGCAACAAGACTGAGGTGATGTGACATGCTTCCCTCATCCCCTTACACTAAACTGATCCTCAAAGTCTGCAATACAGGGCATTCCCTTAAAAAAAGAAATTGGGAACATCTTATGGAGATGAAAACAAAATCAGGTAAACTGGGCAAGGTACTCAAAGAGCAACTCGAGTCCACTTTTCTGCGGAAACTGTCAACCACAATGAACTGAAATCCTACAGCCTCACTTTATCCTTACCTGCTTCAGCCCTCTCTTGCTGCACTTTCGATTTTCTTCTATTTGCTTTCTTCTTCTTCGTGCGGCTGCTGCCATCTGCTGCCTCCTCAGTACCAGCCCTTTCTTCCGAAGAGCTGCGGGGCTGTTGTTTTGCCTTTAGCTTCTTCTGTCCGTGCGCGCTGGGCTGCTCTCCACTCTCCCTCTTCCTCTTTCCTCCTCCGGGCTCCCCGCCGGGGCTCAGCCCCGCGCCCCCAGCGCCTTCCCCTGCCTGGGGCTGCGCCTCTCGCTGCTTCTTCAGCTGCCGGGCCCTCGCCTGCTGCTGCAGCCGCTCCAGCAGGACCCGCGCCCGCTCCTCCGCCTCAGCCTCCTCCTGCTGCTGCTCGTCCTCC
>VZTG01000575.1:0-63518 GCA_013397845.1 Melanocharis versteri | reverse complement strand
GGGGGGGCAGCGCCGCGCGCGCGCTGAGGGGACCCTGAGGGGAGGGCGGGAAAGCGCTGAGGGGAGGGACGGGAACCGCAGCGCAGGGGAGCCTCGGTGCGGGACAGGGCGGCAAAGAGCTCGGCACCAGCGAGGGACGGGCTGGCACAGCACGGCATCCGTGCGGGACACGCTGGGAGAGGGCACAGCACCAGCGAGGGCAGGCTGGAACAGCACAGCACCAGCAAGGGCAGGCTGGCACAGCACAGCATCAGTACGGGACACGGTGGGAGAAGGCACAGCACCCTGAAGCTCCCCACAGCCCCTGCAGGGCTTCCACAGCGCTGAGGGCCATCCCCGCTATGCGGAGCAGACAGTGAAAGCAATGTGGATGACAGCATTTCCCCTCAGAAAGCAAAAGCACTCCTTGCTTGCCGATTTGGCCACACACAGGTGGCACATCCTCAGAGGGAAGCTGCCCTGAAGCAGCAGGCACAGGGCTGGCCCAAGGACTGCTAGCACTGCGGCAATAGCAGACATAACTCAAAAACAATGCTCAGAGCAACAAGCAGCCCTGAACACACCTACAGCCTCTGGGACACAGCAAGCTGAAAATCACTGGAGTGCTGTCAGGAACCAGCCCCAGGTACCACCACCATAGTGTGAAATACTGTGCCTAAGAAAGACGGGCAAACCCAAAACATTCCTTTTGTTTGCTTTAGGATTAGAGTGAAACAGACACGTTAGCAATTCCCAACTCCATCCCCAACCTGCCAAAGCCTACACCACGCAGCTTACTTCTAAATCTTTATTTGTTTTCTACACAGAGAAAACAGAGGAATGTTGAAGCAGCAGTATTTAAACACACTAGCAAGGAGCCATCAATCTGTGAGAGTGCACAAAGTGCAACAGGGGGCCGTTTGTGCCGTGCTCTCTGCTACAGGGCAGGGTGAGGGGAGGTCCAGGAACAGCCTCTTCAGACAGACGGGAGAGCTCTACGCAAAGGTGGAGCCGTTCCAGCCCACGTTGGCAGCATTCATGTCGAAGTAGTTGATGTAGACCCTGCAGAAGAGGTACATAGAAGATGAAATAGCAACAACCTTATTAACTCATTTCTATAAGTCATGACAACACATGACAGGGGACAGTGCTTCCCATTCTTCTGCTCGAAAAAACATCAAGCTTCATCTTTACCAAAAATCTGGTGGAGCCTCCGAACAGTCAATATTTCTCAGTCTTCAAAATTGCATTTTTCTCTTTTTTAAAAATACAAATTCTTCTGCAGTCAGGGTTTGTCCAGACACCAGACAGCTTTTGTTTAGCAGCCTGTCAAGAACTTCCAGAGATCAACCCCTCTTGTTTCTGGGCGCTGCAGTCCCTCAGACGTGTCACACAGACTGGCAGCCTTGGAGAGCTAAGCAGGCCCTCAGGCCTGGCTCTGCGTGTCTCCCTTCCAACCCTCATGGCACCAGATCCTTCCCATCCTTCACGGCTGCACACAGAGACTCTCCTGAACTCCGCAGCCTGCGCGGGAGCTGTTCACAGCCTGCTGGCTTCTACCTTTGTCTCTCAGCTCCAGCCTGTTACTGCTCCTTACTCGTGCTTTCAGCCTTGCTTCCCCAGAGGACAAGACACCACACCTCAGAGGCAAAAGACACACTCGGCAACTTGTGAGCACTCAGGTGTTTTTCCCTACTCTCAGAGCAGAAAGCCATTGAATAGAGGACTCTCCAGGGAAAGAGGCAGGAACCAAACTCTTACGTGGATGTGAAAATGCTGCAAGTGATCACTTGGTATTTTCCAAAACACATGGACTTATTCCCGGCTTTTTGTATTTTAAAATAAACTTTTCAAAGCAGTTTCAGAAAGCCAGATAAATATGGTTAAACCGTGTCCCAGCCTTACCTGTCTGCAGATACGTGCAAGTGCTTCGAGATGAGATCACACAGCATCTTGGTGTAAGTCTTGTTCTGCTGCCCTCCTATTTTGCCGATGCTGTAGAGGCTGCAGAGCGCGCAGGGATCAGTGGAGCCCCCGAAGGACATCATCTGGTCAGGTATGATGTGCACAGCTATGTACTGCGGGAGGCAAACACTCCGTTACAGCCTGTCTGAACTGCCCTCTCATGACGAAAATTTGCTTTAGGCAACAACTCTAAACAGGGCGGTTGTATTGGGGTCAGGCAGCTCTTCAGTGCTGCCCTCTGCGAACTTCCCAGGCCCGGGGGAGGCTCAGGCCCTGCAGCCCCCACGGGGGACACGGCCCTGGGGGCTGCGGGGACCCTCGGCCCGGCTCTCAGCTTTAGGAACACGGCTGTGTGTGCACAAAGCCGCCGGCGAGACAGGCACTCCTGCCCGCCACAGCCTCGCCACCGCGCGGGGCGGAGCGAGATAAAGGCCCCAGAACTGTGCCTGCGTGCCGGAGCTCACATCCCAAATCACGGACCGAGACGCCGGGCCTGCCCGAGAGCCTGGCAGCGATTGGGTCTTATCGGGCTCCGGCTCCTGGGGCTGCTGCGGCCTGGCCCAAGAGGGGCCGTGTCGAAGGGCTGAACCCCCCGGGAGCTGCCCGGAGCGCTCGGTCTATGCGAGCCTCTGCCCGGGTGGGTCCGTGCCACTGCGCAGCTCCGCTGCTCCAATCCCGACCGCCGGCACAGGCGCAGCGCATCCCCGGCTACGCGAGCGCCGCGCTCCTGCAGGCCCGGCTGCCGCTGCAGGCAGGGCCGGGCATCGGGAGACTCGGCGCCGCGGGGTGGAACGGGCACAAGCTCCTTCCTCCGGAGCAGAAGGGCCGCCGCCGCGTTGTGCCGCAGCTGCTCCCTCGGCTGCCGCGGCCCGCCCGCCCCAGGGGGCGAGGGAGGGAGCGGCGGTGCCCCAGGGCCGCTCCGCCAGCGCCGGCGCCTCCCCTCCCGCCGGGCCCGCCGAGCCTCCATCGCGCACGTGCTCGCCCCGCTCCCGCCCTCACCTGCGCGGGCTTGCCAGTGGCCTTGGCCAGCTGCTGGGTGAGGTCGCCCAACAGGCTGTCGGGCACGGCGTCCTTGCAGACATTGGTGTAGATGGCGAACATGGGCATGGTGGCGGCGGCGGGGGCGGCNGGGGAGGCGTCAGCGGCGCTTTTAGTGCGCGGGGCCGCAGCGGACGTAGAGCGGCCCCGCCCGGCAGGGAGGGGAGGGAGCGGGGCGGAGACACACACGCACGCACCGGGTCTGCGGGCTGCAGCCGCGGCTGCGGCGTGCAGACCCCTCCCGCGGCAGGCTCTCGCCCTGACGTTTCCCCCGCTCCGCCGTTATGGCTTGGCTTTGTTGCTGCCACTGAACATTGTCTGAGGGTTTATTGCAGGCTCCTTCTTGGAACGGGGTCCGGACGCGCCGGGCAGCTCATACATAACCTGGTATCAGGGCATGTGGTACTATCGCTGTAGCACTTCCACCGGTTTTTTTTCCACCGGCAGGATCAGGGCCAGAGAGGGATGGATGTAGGCCTTAGCGTGGTAGTTGCAAAAAGGGATACTTGCCCTGGCTCCGGGAACTTTTTTCTTTTGCAAAATAAAGTAACATTTGTAGCGGTTTTGCTTTAAGTGTGTGCACAGCTTTAGCTCCATGTAAGCAGAACAAGTCTGCCTTGCTGGCGCATTATTTTCTGATGTATTTCAGTCAAATTAAAAATGACCTATTGCTCCTCAGCATCCCCATTTCATATCACATTTTTTCTACTGGAAAAAGGCAGAAGTGATTTTTGTTTTGCTTAGCAATGAACTGGTGGTTGCCTGTTGGAAGGTGAGAGGCAGCAGAGCCGAGCCGAATGCTGGGCTGTGTGATGTGATGCACGTAGGCTGCCAGGGCACGGCTCCCCGCCCTGACTCTTGCCTGCCCCGGCGGCGGCAGCGCTGCTCTGCTGCACGAAATGACTCACAGGAAGGCTAAAGAGGATCAGGCCCGGAGCCCTCTTCACTCAGACATTTCACACGCAGCGATCATGCACTGCTGCTGCTGGAAAGCTTGGCCATATGTACATGTTACATGTGTGAACACCCATAGCCCTGACTGAGGAGTAAGGGATGGAGTCATGTGGGAATGCTTTGGAGTGACACAGGTTCTAATGCTGAGAAGTGGAGCACTTCCTTTCTTAGTGATTAACAGTGCTTAAGAACAGCGACTAAGAACTTATTAAGCTTCCTCCCTTTGATATCCTCAGCTCCCTGCCATTGCATAGCCCCACTTATTCCTCTCACCTTCCTGCCTCCCAGATTTGTTGCATGGAGATGAGGTGGGAATTCTACCTGTGCAGGGAGAAAAACTTGAGAGCAACGTCTCCACTGGTGTGCTTGCTCTGTGTCCTGCCAGGCCCAGCGTGGCAGCCCCTGGCTATGCTGCCCCACAATGGAGAGACATCTGCAATTTTATTCTTTTTTGCCTCCCTGACTAAGAAAAAAGCTTTCACCAAAGCAGCTTCCGTTTGTAATTTGTTATCCCAACAAAGCATTTTTGTAGGTTGAGGTGCAGGTCTGTATTAAAAGTCTGTGGCTGCAAAGCAAAGCTGTGGGAGGGACACAATGGGATGTTAACAATAGAGTTCAGAACAGGGGCATGATAAGGTTTGCTCTTCCAGGAAAAAGTCACAATACACTTAACTATAGAATTTCAGGAAACATCTCTACTCAATCTTTTATTTTACTTTGGAAGCAAACGATCGTATCTGACCAAGGGCTTAAATAATAAATATTTGTATGCAAATCTTCCTTTCATAATTAATTCACCACTTCAGTCCCTAGGAATGGCTTACTGTGGCTTGCTGTGCCTCTGCCTCATTCTGAGCTGTGCTCTAATCTTCACTGTCACTACAAATTGTTCAATGGATGAAAAGGGGAGGGCACAGCAGTGAACAGTGGTTTTTTCCACTCACTCCCTCTGCCTATGCTGAGCCATGGCAGACTCACAGCACAAGTTTTTCTGCTACTCAGCTAGATAACCCTGTAGTGTTAGGCCTAAAGAGGACCTGGACTGCAATCCGTCCCTTTTAAATAAGAGGTAATCATGCCTTTCCTCCTTTTGAAGGAAGGTCTATATGCAACATTTACAGCCACATCTATTCACTTAAATATATCCTGAAACCAGGTCAAGATATATTTATTCCTTCTTGCAATTTGGCTCTTGAGCATGGACAGGGCAAAGGCAAAAGGAGTGTTCATCTTCATACATGACTAAACTTGTTTTGAAAGAAAAGCTTCTGTTAAGAGTATTTTGAGAAGGCACCCTCCATCTCAGCTACAGGTCTTCCCAGAGTAATGAGAAGGTCTCCGTCATAAAGTTTCTGCTGCATTTTTATTTAAGCAGCAGGCAAGATGTTGAACAGCAGTGGGTAGCAGCAACTGAGGTACCAATGCCTTTGCATTTGGCAGATACCAGAAGGTGACTAGACCTGCAGTTCTCAAACGACGGTGAGGGCTCAGGAATAAGCTGTGACCACCCCAGGGCACCTCAAGCGAAGGTGGTGTTATTCCAGCCCACATTGCCAGGACTGATGTCAAAGAAGCTGACGTAGATTCTGGAAGGGAAGACAGGCACTGTTTGTTGGCAGCGGGGAGCAGAGGGCTGCAGGCTGGTCAGGGTGCTCCTGCACCAGGACACAGCCACGCTGCAGACTCTCCCCCAGGGCTTTATCCTTCTCAGGCCTTACACACCCTTCCCCCTGCCCCTTCTAATGCCTCATCTACTTGCATTCCGGAGTTCCTTGTGATTAAGTTGTTGTGTCTGTACCTGGCCTTTTGCACATGGTATCTCTGGGTACATATAGTGTCTGAACCTACATCATTTTGACCAGGGAATTCTGCGGTTTCTGGACATCAGCATTGCAGCTCATGCGATTGTTCCTTTCTTCTTCATAGCTGGGGAGCTGCTCAACTGACTTGGCATTTAGCCTCTTCAATCAGCACATTAATAGAGAACACCAAAGGACCGGCCTGGGTTGAATAGCTTTAACAATCTGTGTAAAGTCTGGTCAGACAAGTTGCTGTATGAGCCGACCTGTCAGACGGTATTTTCAGCTCTTTGTTCAGCAGGTCACAAAGCAATTTGGAGCAGACCTTGTTCTCCTGCTCCCCTATCTTTCCAACGCTGTAGAGAAAGCACATAGCACAAGGGTCTGTGGAGCCACCGAAGGACATCACTTGATTGGGAGAGATCTGTATTGCTAGATACTGTTGGAAGAAGAAAATGAATGTTATTTTCTTTGCCATATTAAGAAACATGTTGAAAATCCAGGAAGGTATTTATGTACCTAAACTGCAGTAAAAATAAGTGCATGTTTTTCATATGCAAGGCTTTCATTTGTTGACATCTTACTGTCTAGATTTGCATTCTACTCCAAGATATTCAGTACTGTGTCAAAGGCCAGTACAAAGACAGCAGAGAATTTAGTCTTCCTAGTCCAGGTGCCCCAGGAGCTCGGTGACCTGTAATGCCTCCAGCAGCTCCTCGAAGCCACCAGGCTCTGCCTGCCCGTGTGGGAAGGTCAGGGGCGAGGGGGTGTGCAATGGCACTGCTGCCGCATTGCGTTCCAGAGAGATTTTGCACCTCACTGGCTCCTGCTGCAGTCTTCCCCGCTGAGGTAAATGTGAACTGACACAGCAGAGGTCTAAATCAACATCCCCCTCATTAAACAAAATACAGCCTAATCCTACTTTTGTTCTTGATATCAGGAAAAACAGAAGAAAGTATCTATGTTAATATTAATGACCAGCCTGCGGTTTTCCCTGCTGCTAATACACAGTGTCAGATCCACAGACTGGGGAATCTAGGGATCAGTTCCTTTGGCATTCATCTGGCTTCTGTGCTGTTCTTACCCACGTTTATTAGCAGTGCATCGTTGGAACTCTGCAGCAATTAACCCTCTTGGTAAAACAAGCTAGCCTGAGTACCAGGAGTTGTCTGGGTAATTGGTCTTGGCCATCATTTACAGTTTGTTTGGGTGTGAGGTGCATCGGACCACAGCAATACAGGATAAGCCAAGGAGATCCTGCTGAGGTACCACTTGCTTGGCCCTGTTCTCCCCTGTCTGGACACCACGTGCTCTCAGCTTTATGCCAAATGCAGGTACATCCATTCCTTTAACATCTACCTGGGAAGCAGGTTACCACTATTAAAAGAAAAATCAAATTGAAGCATTAATCAGCATAATTGTCTTCTTAGAGCAGTTTGAAAACATTTGAAACAGTTTTTTCAGTAGGAAAAAACCCTATTTGATTAAAAATCAGTATTTTTCCCAAATGGTACAGTTTCCTGTGAGAGGAAAGCTCTGCATTCCAGCCCACCCTAATCCTTTCCTTCTTTCTGTGTTATAACTAAGAGGCTCTCCCTTTCCTATTGCCTCCTTTGTCACGAAGAGCTTGTACGTCCTCTTCAGAAAAACCTCTTTGTTATTCCCTGTATTTTTCTGAGTCCCGTTACATGCCCCTTCCACACAGCTGCACAAACCTGTTCCAGCTGCACCCCAGCCCTGGCCTCTAGCTTTATATTCAGAAGCTGTTATGCAAGAACCACCAGCTGACACACCCCCTGCCCCCCCAACAGCAAGTACTTGTTTGCTAGACTGATAAAAACTGGCTTTTTTAAAAGAGGGATAGAACACATCACTTTTACATAAGAATTTAATGTGTTCAGGTGTCCCAGTGCATAGAGAAAGGTTTTCTGGGGAGCCCTCAGAGTCCTTTCTGTAGGCACCAAAACGTCATTCTTTCTACAGTTTCAAAGCATCACTTCCAAAGCAAAATAAACATTTTCTGAAAATGGACTAGTGAATATACAGAAAGGGTGCTTAACCAAGCTGCTACAGATCCATAGCCAATTCACTAAAGTTACTGCTGCTACAGCAACTGAGGGATAGCTCATGTTATGAAGTTTATAGCTCTGTAGAGAAGTTTTCTTTTGGTTTTTATGTTCGACAATCTTCAGTAAGCAACTGATGCAGTGACTAGTGCCCAGTCAGTATTAAGAAACTTATAGCCTTATGAATCCTTATAAGACCCTTAATACTAGTACTTCAGGACTTCATCTCAGTAGCATACTGCCATAAGTTTTGGCAGGTTAAACCCCTCCAGTCTGGTAGTGAAACCAGCAGACAGCTTCTGCTCTGGTATTTTGACTACGAATAGCAGGATGCCACACAGATATTTTTGCCAGATGTCCGAGCAAGCTGAATAAATAATTTTTTTTACTTCGACTGTAACCACCAGGCTACAGGCAGTTTGGTGGTAAATAACAGGCACTTATTCAACAGGGCTCAGCAAGGAAGTTGGGGGTGAGGTTTGCTTTTCAATCAGCCAGATTCTTGAGAGGTGTTCACAGAGATACCTGTGCACACTTACCCGCATAGATCCAGTGTCCTCACGTACACAGATAACGACATGGAATATCATCCTACACAAAGCTAGTTGGAATACTTCAGTGTTTTGAGACCTCAATGAAACTTAGTTACAGCAAAAAAGTATTTGATATTCTCCCAGAGAGAAGACTGCAAATACTGGTGAGTCATTAGCTATGTTAGTTTATCAAGGCTATCATTCAGAAACCGCTCATTGTATAGGCACACCTGACTAAAGAAGGAAAACATTTCAGCAAATGGACTTACCTGTGCTGGTTTACTCAATGCTTTTGATAATTGTTGGGTGAGCTCCCCTGCAAAAGATTCTGGAACTTTGTCCTTGCTTATATTTGTGTTAACAATGAATTTAGGCATCTTTGGATCATAAGCAGGTTTTTTTCAGCTCACCTTGTTCTCAGCGTTATTTCTAACTCACCCAGAAGCTGGCTCAGCCCACTGTGCCAGTGAGCACCTCAGGAGCCTCTAAACAGTCAGTGATACCTTCAGCAGGTGCATTGAGAGGGGTGGGAGTGTGTCAGGAGAGGTGAAGCTGAATGTGCCATCTGCAGGCTGCTAACACAGACAGCCAATGCACTGGCCTGGGAGGGAACCTGGCTTTTGCACTCTGGAAACCAAAGCATCCAAAATGACACTTTGTATTTGGATACAGCCCGATCATGAAACCAGTGAAAAAGCAAGTGTTTCAGAGACTGAGTGTAGGTTGTAATGCACCTCTTTATGCAAGTCTCGTAATTATTTTAAAAAATTGCATGGATGATTCAATTGTGAGGTCTGAAACTCTCTCTGCGGAATAGACCAAAACACAAAAACCCCGGTGACACATGCTGTGCAGACCTTTCCTGAGCCATGACTAAGTCATGACAAAGATGCCTTAAAATCAGGGTCTTGATTTTCCACTGTGGTGAGCACTGGATTCTACATGCTCAGAGAAGGCTTGTTTTCAACTTGCTCCTTTGTTGTGCAAATAGTTCCATAGCAGTCATAACTCCTGAGAGATAGGAAATCCACAGGCTTTCTGATATGAGTGGCTTTTATCCAGAGTGGAGGGAGTGTGTGGCAGAGCTGGATCAGTTCTCACTGCTGCCTAGAAAAGCCTTGCTTGAGAGAAGTGATTTAGAGGGATCCTACAGCATTTGGTAGGGGGTGTTCACAGTGAAATGCATGAGGAAAGCAGGTTGAAAATGCTGATGGGGATAAAATAAATGGTTTGATGATCTCTCCGTGTTAAAAGTGATGAGTGTCTTTATGCCCAGTAGTTTCTGAGTTTAGAGATTTTCTACTCACTCAGTTTTCTCCAGGCAGCAGAAAAGAGGGAGAGCTTTCTATAGCTTGCACTAAATGCTTGTATTGAATGGTATAATTGAAACAAATACTTCTAAATGGTGAAAACTTTTGTATGAACATGCTGAAGCTGATTGTGTTCAAGGTCAGGTTGACTGGGCCCTGAGCAACCTGACCTAAATGGTGGCATCCCTGCCCATGGCAGGAGTGTGAAACCAGATGGTCTTTAAGGTCCCTTCCAACCCGATCCATTCTATGATTGCGTGGTGTATGTTGATTTTAAGTTAGTTCCTTCACTGTAGTGCCCTTGCTGTAAAAATCAGCAAATAAAAAGTCAGGAGATGACATTATTGTGTCAGTGTTCATTCACAGCCCACGTTTGTGGATTGTGTTTCCTGTATGCATTCTGAAAATAATGAAAACCCTAAAAAACCACAGAAATAAAATATGGTTTACAAGAAACCTTTTCAGTGTATGTTTCCTAAGCCAAAGTGTTAAAAACACACCCAAGTGACACCTCCATCTGTAAGGAGAGGAGCTGTAGTTTGTAATTTTGATTCATTTTTTCTTCAGTGGTTAGAGGAAAGCAGGTGGCATGATCCAAAGTGTTTAGTTACAAGTCATCCTATACTTGTTATTGGTCACTTGGAAAAACTTAGACTATTTCCAATGAACTCCACAACCTATTTTTACTGCTGGGTACAATAATTAGTCGTTATTCCCAGCTTGCTTACATAACAAGAAAAACATTTCCAAAACAAACTCTTTCTTCTGTGAAAACATCTGATGTAATTCCCAGAAGCTGATGCACCAGGTTGGAAATCAGTTCCTTAGACACCAGAGATGCTCTCCAGAGTCTGCTTTATTTTATAGCAGCCATTTTACTTCTTTTGCATGCAAGAATATCTCCATTTGGCAGGTCCTTCTCCCTGCCTAGAGTTACTAGGATGTTTTCCACTGAGATTTGCATTACATCTCCAGGATTTTTGTGCAGCAAATTTCACTTTCAATATTTTTTTCTGTTATCATGCTGAAACCTGTTTTCCAAATTTGAGGTGGTCTGTTCTTAGTCTGTATCTGCTCAGGCCATCCTAAACCATGTATTTAGCTTTTCCTCTGTGTGCCTGTCAGCCAAATACTTTAGACTTCTGTGTTTCCCCAGCCTCATGACTGTTGGTCATTGAGCCTTCTTAATCATTCTTTACCTTGGTTTGTCTTCTTAAATTATTTCACTTGGTTTTTTGGATTTCTGATACTCTTATCTGAACTGTTTGCCAGCAGGTTCCTGCTTATGAGGTACCTAGTGTTACTCTAGCATAATGAGTTTCATATCTATCTTAAAAAAGAATAAATAAATGAGACAGAAGAGCTTGCAGTCTGTTTATAATGTTTCCTTTTTAGTTCTATTGCAACATTATTTCCTGTCTTTTCTAAGAGATGCAAATTTCTTCTCTGAACATTCAGAGCTTGGTGCAAGACAACTGTTCCTTAGGAAAGTTATTTTCAGTGACTGAAGTTTCTTTTTTCCCAAAGTTCAGCTTGTTGAATTCTGCTTTTATTTCCATGATTGACTTTCCCTTGGTCTCAGGAAGATACAGGTAGATGAAAATTGCTGATAAAGCAAGGATTCCCAAAAAGATAAGGAAGCAGAAGGGTCCAAGGTTATCCTGCAAGCAGAAATGCGAGGCAATGTAAGGAAAATAAGAAACTCATTTCTATTTCCCTGCCCTTTAGTGCAAGCCTATATCTTAGAAGTTCAAATTCAAAGGTGTGCTCAATGCACAATCCAGGACAGGTATCAAACCAGGAGTTTCCACTGGCCATGTTTGACCTGAGTCCAACTGCTGCTCCTCTGACAGGCCTGGGGAATTTCTGAGCAGGTTTGGAATGCAGACAGAGCACTAAGCTTTGCATGTCATTGCAATTTATTGCTATTATTTTGCCTCTTGTCAGCATGCAGAAATAGATCAGCCTGGAAAGAGGGATCCTGTTAGAGTCACTTACAACAATTACTGGAAAAATCATCCCAAGTACGAACAGTCCCGTCCAGTTGATGCAGCCAACAATCAGAAAGGCTGATGATCTGTATGACTGGCTGAAGATTTCAACCATCACAGATACGGTGGCTCCAGCTGAAAAAGCAAAGCCAAACATACACCAGGTTTATTTGTTTCCTTGCTTCTGCTGAGGTTCCTCCCAATGGCAGCTAACAGACAGGCAGAATAGGTGACCTATTGATAGGTGACGTCTGCTATGAAGGTGGAAGACCTTGATTCCAGGAATGGAATCCAGCAGTTAATTTAGGTTCCTCTTGTATGCACTGGAATCCTTTTTCTGGTATCAGTGGATCTGTGCATTTCCATATTGCACTGGTAGCTGTTACTGGTGCAGTGGTTCATAAATCCAGCTTCCCTTTTGGCTCCTGTGGCCATTTCCACCTGGAGTATGTTGGTAGGCATAAGCTTAACTTGTTAAGTTATTGAAGATGATAACTATAACATACATGGCAATGCCTAGAATCCCGTTTTTAGCTGAGTAATTTAGAAATTGTTTTGAAATTTCTATCTCACACCCTCTGGAGAAGATGATACTGTGTTTTAAATTGTTTAGATCGTGTGATCAGCAATAAAATTTGAGGTGTCTGTATCATTTTCCTGTGTCCCACTTGTGTCTGCCCTTCCCTCCTTAATTTCTGGAACTTTTTAGCAAGGCACTAGCCTGTTCTTCCTCTGCCAGTTGTGTTGCCAACCAATACAATATAAAATTTCCTCCCAGCATAACCACTGATGTACTCACATGGTCCAATTCCATAGAAGACAACGAACAGAAAGATCAAGATAACACTGAAGTAATGCATCCAGAAATACCGATGCTAAAAGTGAGAAACCAGTGATACCAAACCATTAGAATAGGGAAGCTCTGTATTTTCTGCCGCTGGCTCAAGTTTTTATGCATGTCCTGCAAGTTAAGAGCAGGAAGGTGGGCTGGTGCTGGGGAAGAGGCCAGGAGGCTGCTGCCTCTTACCTGCAGCGACAGGGTCATGGTGAGCAGCGCTAGCACGGAACCCATCAGTGAGTATCCACCCCAGAGCAGCACCTTCCGCCCAAACCGGTCTATAAGGGTGCTCTGGAAAGCAGAAAACATGGATCACAAATCCCAGCTCTCAAAGGAAATAATTCCTCCCCTCTCCATGTGTTGCGTGCAGAAGACTTGTCTAAATAATAGCCATAAATCAATGTCATTTGAGAGTCTCTTAGTTCCTAATGAATTTGATTAGTTTCTTCAAAACTAATTCATTATTAATTAAGCTCTGTTTATTAGTCAATCCTAAGCTGTTATTATACAGTTCCCTCTCTTGAATGCTGGCATATGTCAAATTGTGCACACATACATACACACATCTAATCCAGAACAGCAGAAAATTATTGTTTTGCAGAAAAAAGTTAGTCTAAAGACATACGTTCATGCAAGTAATTTGGGAAAAATCCTCTTTGTATCCTGCATGTGGTTCTGCAGAAGCAGGAAGATGTGGCTTAGGTTATGCAACATTTCCCTGAGCCCAGTTATAAGAAAGGAAAAGGACAGTTGTTGACCACATTACATTTTTCCTTCGAACTCAAATCTGAAAAGACTTACACACACTATTGAGGATAAGCACTCACACAACCCAACTCCCAGGGACACGTATGGGATAAGGTATTCTTCAAACCTGGCTGTGTGGAATACTTCAAACGAATAGAAGTATATCTGAAAAATGCAAAGAGGAAATGAACCTGTGAAAAAAAGTGCTGCATTTGAGAAACAATTCTAATTATCCGGTTTAAGAACCTTGACTTTGAGGGGTTTGTAGTGCTGCCTAGTGTTGTCTCTTGTCCTGGGGGTAAAGAGAGCACTCAACTGCATTGATTCCACAGAGCTGCAACGTGGTCATGACAGTCATCAAAATGTAAAGCTGCCAGCGCAAAGATCGCTCTTTTATTACTTCAAGGACATGCAAGGTTTTCGTGCTCGCCATTGCACCCTTCTCCTTCATAATGTCATCAATTTCTGCTTGGTGGTCTCCTTCCCCCCAGAGCTTCTTGATGGCTGTAGGGGAGAAAGGGAAGGGGATTATTCTACCAGGATCCATCAGGAGTGGTTGCATTAAATCCTTTAGTCTGCCTGTCCTTTGCAGCAGGTGCTGGTGCTGGTGCTGCTTCTGCCATCTGGTTGCTGCAGGGGAATTGGGCAATTTGAAGGATTTTGTCTCTCTGGTTGTCAGTATAGCACAGCTTTCTGATGTGGAGTTTACTTAACTGTAAACAAAGCAAATATTTAAGCACATTTTATTAAATAATACAGAAAAGGACAGCTGCCTGAACCATTTCCTTTAAAGAAACAAAGCAGTGCCCACCAAGGTGGGAGATGTTAGACGTGCTGATACACATCTGGGTTTCTTGTCTTCATGGGCTAAATGAGGCCGAGTGAGGCCCAGGTTAATACAGACACATTGCCATGGGTACCTCAGCTGTTGGTGGTGCCTTGGAGTGGCTACCTAGAACAGAGGCTGGACAAGGTTGAGAGAAAAAATGTAGGTATTTATTAAAGGCCTTCAATAGATACACCTTGGGCAGTCAAAAGCCTCTCGGATGGGCTACACCCAAGATGGATGACGGTCACGAGCTTTTCAGACAATTATGAGTTTGGTCCATTTGCATATCAGGGGTTAATCCTCCAGTTACAGCTTCAGGTAATGAAGTCATATGCCCCCAGTTTGCTCCCCCCCTAACTCACTTTTGTTTATACTTTTCAGGGCCTGAGGCAGTAGAGAGTCCTTGAGTAACAGGCCTAGAGGGATTGTTTTGTCTGAATAAAACAGTAGAGAGGGAGAACAGTAGCTGACAAGCTATGGCATTTTAGAGTTATACACTAAAGCAGTACAGGATTTGAAAAATATAAAAGCTAAAATCCTAAGGCATCACTGGAATTGAAACTGCCTGTGCTCCATGGCACTGCACTGTGCAGCACAGCTCTGCCCTGCCTCATCTTCTGCAGAGGCTGTCACTGTGACACAGCAGGTGAAGGGAAGTAAGTGAGGAAAGCAGACACTCTACCTTTCCTGCAGGCTTCCTCATTACCCTTCTGTATCAGGAGGTAGGATGGTGAATCAGGGAAAAATGGGAGGGTAACCAGTTGAACCAATGCTGAAAGTCCACTAGATGCTAACAACCATGGCCACAAAGCTTCGCTTCCTAAAATCTCCCTGGAAAGTGTATGTGAAACAAAATTATGCTGAAATAATGGAATGAATGTTCAGGAAGTTTTTCTGAGTGATAAAGTTTGCTCAGATTCCATTCAAGGGTGCACTGGAGCTGACCCCTGAATTTTAATTTGGCAAATGTCACAAATTTGGCTTTTATTTCTGACAATTTATTTTAAAGGAATTATTTGATATTTTGAAAATCTTTCTGTATATCATTGGAACCCAATAGAATGTCTAGAGGGCTGATGAGACTCATTTGACCACTGCTTGGCCACAAGACCAAAACATCTTGCCAAGACTTTTCATGTAAGTACAATGAATTTTGGAGGGGAAGTCTCCTAGTAGGAAGAGTGTGGAAATAAGAAGAAATCAGATTATGAGAAAATAATTTTCTGCCTTCTATATTTAAAACGATATTTCCCTCAAATACAACCAATATTTTTTCTTCTGGCATAAGCTAAGGCATGTTTTGGGGAGGAGGAGAGTGTTTCTCAGTCACTGACTAGGTGAGAGAGTAAAGTTACAGAAACATTTCTACTTTTAGTGTAACCTGATAGAAAAATTGGAGAATTTACCGTAGTCCAACAACCTGTCCAGTCAGCTTTCCCAGGGTCAGAAAAACAGCAACAGTGGAGTTGGTAAACCCACGCAACTTCTTGGGTGAAATCTCTCCTACATACTGAGGATGTATATTGAGAGAAAAACCTTGAATATACAAGAGGATAAATAACAGTTAAAATATTTAGAAAAGCTTAACCTTTTGACCATCCTCTCTTATATTGTTTCCATTCACTCTGGTATTTAGATTACAATTTCTTGCATAAGAGATGGTATCTTTCACTTTGATTGAGTGCTTGGTGTATTTGCTTTAAAAATCATTCTTCAAGAATGGCTGTGGTGACAACCCCAGGCCAGCAAGTCAGGGGCCTGCAGGCCTTGCAGCCCATAGTGACATACCTGAACCAATGCCATAGAGAAAGCGCCCAACCAGAATCATCTCGAAGGATTTGGCTGTTTTACTGAGGGCCATGAAAAGTGCAGCTACCAACATGATCAGGTTGGTGAACATTTGGCACTTTTTCCTGAAAACAAACAAAAAAAAGACCTTGAGAATTTAGTGTGAAATGAGAACCTCTTGTACTCTTTTGACTACTCTTGCTGTGACAGGAAGCACGGTACAGCCATTCCTACTGTTTTGAGGAACAGCTGAAATAATTTCAAATTAGGATAGTCAAAATGGTTCTTTAAAATTTTAGAATCCTTTAGATTTGAATTAATAAAATGTTTTAGAATTTAAACAGTAGGTACTCTTTGTCAGCATTTCCACAGTACAAGAAGGGAAGAAGATTGAAGGACTGGCCCAATTTGTCACCAATATTTTTAAATGGCTGTAAGTCTTCATAAAATGTCAGGTTGTTCCCCAGAAATAGCCTGAGTCCACAGGTCCCATTCTAGAACTGCTCATACTGAAGACACTCTTGGCTACATGGGTGGTCTGAGATGGCAGACAGAGATTTTTAGAGGCATATTTCGTTTCAAAAGTCACTCTGGGAGAATCGTGGGCTGGTGTGCTCATCACCCTTGTGTCTCAGGCTCAAAGCCTTTTGCACTCAGAGGTTTTGCTGTGACACTTGTTAGACAAGGATTCACAGAGACTCTGTGTTTAGGCTGTGTTCAGCAATTAGGCTACCACGTGTTAAAAAACCCATGGGAAGAGTGCCTGATCTTGTCTCCAGTCTTGGGAGACTCTCTGCATGTGGGATGAGGCAGTGTCCCACAAGAAATTTCTTGGGGGCACTTACCTGTTAGGAAAGAACACAATTGCAGGCAGGCTAAGATGGTTTGTGGAGACCCAAATGAGGGGCCTCTGGATCAATGTGTTGTGGAGCAGATCTTTAAGTGGGTCACACCAAGAAGATATGTTTGCCAATTTCTCTGCAAATGAAATTAGTGGTGTTACACACAAGGCACCGAGAACAGACCAGACTGGTCAGGGATCCTTCCTTCATCCAGTGGGAAAGATAGTTTGGAACTCACTTTCAGTAAAATGGATTGCCAAGAACAGACATGTCTCTTGGACATTTGTTTTGGTGCTGATTATATCTTTACAGTGAAATTACAGGCAATTTATTTTTTCTCCTGTCTCCATATTTTCACTAGAGTAGATCTGAATATTTAATGCAATGTCACCACCCCAAAATGAGAGTATTTAAATGGAAATCTGACTCGTCTTTGTCACATAAGGATATTTTCCAGGTGTTTATATATAACTGCATATAATGTGTTGCAACACAAGACACACAGCTCCTTTACTGGAGTTTGTAAAGCTTGGGAGATCTTTTTGAGGGTGATAGGGGACCTTGTAGAGAATGTGATCCTGTGCCACTGCTCCCAGAGGCACTGATCCAGTGATGTGATGATGACTGCAGCCCCTACAGAGCACGGTTCCCTGGGGAGGGCAGATCAATTGGACAGAAAGCTGCTTGGAAAAAGTGGATGTGCCACAAAACCAAATCAATTGTCTTCAACAGGGCTGCTTCAAACAAAAAGAAGGGGTTTATTTGCCCACCTTGGTATTTCCTTATGCCTTCTGACTGCTGAGCTGTTACAAGAAGCACTTACTTCCTGTATTTTGTAGTCAGGTAGCCACAGCAGAGGCTTCCCAGGAATCCTCCTATCCCATAAACAGACACAATGAAGGACCACAGCAGCATGATTGTCTCAGGATGGAGGGGAGCGCCGTGTCGATCTATCCAGGTTTCATTAATAAACTTCCTGATGTGCTGAAAAATAAAATGAGATTTGGCTGGAAAATGGGTATAAGATCCCTTCACATTTGGCTGTTGCACTTCAGATCAAGCCTGTGGTACTAACATTACATTTATTTTGAGACTTCTTTAGTAAAACAAGTTCATTGAGATCTCACTGCAAATTCTTCAGGTCTGTGTCACTCAGGAAGCTTCCTGGCAAGCATGCTGAGAGCTCATTTTGTGCCCTCCTTTGGAGGCTTGTACACTGCATGGCACGAGCTTATTTAAAACAGAAAATGCTGTCCAGTTCTTTAAAGGAGGAAAAGTTCTCTACACATCTGATGTTACTGTTAGCCAAAGAGAAGGCCCAGACAAATCAGCTGAATGCTCAGTAAATTTGGGATTTATGGGAGAACAGAGGGCTCAGGCTCTCACCTTTGTGTTTTCAGCCTCAGAGAGATGGCTACTTACCACAGAAGGATAGTTGATGACAGAAATATGGAATCCATATGGGAAACTACCACCAATTCCCAGCACTAAGATCATTTGAAGTAGTCCCCGGAGCTGAACCTGCAAAGCGAAAATAAAACGCTCCATCAGCTTCTCACTACTCTAGTTTTGTGCAAGGCCAGAGACTTTGTAGCCACTCTGGTCCTTCCTTTTTGTCCACTTCAGATCCTTTTGAATTTAAACATTTTTCAAAATCCCCCTAATCTGCTGCCAAAGTGCGACCATCAGCCACGTCTCATTTCATTTCATTGCATTTCATTTCATTTCATTTCATTTCATTTCATTTCATTTCACTTCACTTCACTTCACTTCACTTCACTTCACTTCACTTTATCTTGTTGCATAGAAAAGACAACGCAACATGATCTTCCTGGCCCCAAGCCCCATTGCTCTTTGTGATGTTTAAACTCAGAAACGAAAGATGGTCTCCGTAACAAAGGAATTGAAAATCTTTAAAGAACCTGAATCTCTAGCATTATGTAATCTTTGTCTTTTGTAAGCCAGCAGCCTGAGGAGATGTGAGCAGATACTCACCAGGTTGGAGAGGAAGGCAGCCATGTCCTATGAATGAGCTGGTGCCCGCTGCTCACTGGCTGGTACCTGCCAAAGGAACCGAGTGCTCGCATTACAGAGCAGCAGGATCAGTGAACTACTCCCGTGTCACTGAAGTTAAATTTTACTTCAGAGGTTTTTGAGTTAATTACACATATTTCAGCTGTTGTACAAAGTTTAGGATTGTTGGATTAAATATTTCAACCAACGGTTATGTCTAGCCTGAGTGAACAGGATGGTGTCCCTTGCAGAACCTGTATACATCATGAACTCTGTCTTCTGCTAGGGGGACAGAGGACGGAGGAAACAATTTTAGACAGGATTTCCATCACCATAACCTGCTCAGATTTCAGTTTAAGTGAGAAACATAGAGACAGAGTTCTCTGTTGGGAATCTTAGATGGGGCTTGGACAGTGAACTCCAGGACTTTGACATGTAATAGGAAAGAGCTGTTCTCTCTCTAGGTGACAGCAACTGGAGCGCATCATAACTTAATCATTACTGGAAGGAACTGAACTACTCCATGGTTTTGAAATTAGGTGCAAACTTAGAATTCTACAGCAACAGACCAGGCTTGACCAGCCAAGTGTTTAGTAGATTGTTTTTCTTTGCTCGTAGAGAGAAAGATTCATCATGCACAGTTTTGTCTGGCATTTCCACTAGTCAGTGTACTTATTTCTGTGTCTGCAATGAAAATAAGGTTGTTTTGAAACTGTTAAACTGTTTTGTAAGCTCCACAGCTGGATTGATGTCTGTTTCTTCCGAGAGAAAATTCTAAGGCTTTAACTTCAGTTATTTCACAATTAAGAGGGTCTTGAATGTATTCAGTTGGTAAATGGCTTAGTTATCACTTGCCATTTACACTTCAGTTAAAGGAGAAGATGAAGGAATCATAATGGGCTTAGTTGACGCAAGCAGTCATATTTACTAGAAAATATTTCACATGCAAAGCATATTCCTGGATTCTCTAGCTAATGTTTGAAACGTAGTGTATGGCACCACCCAGCCATTTCTCCTGCCACTTTCGGGCCTCATCATGACCTTGACTTTGCTGTTGATTTGTGCTCATTTGAGTTCATGGAGGGATTTTTTTTCAGTTTAGGTTCTCCAGCAGATAAGCTGTTGTTAGAGCACAAATGAGACTGTCCCTTTGATGCTAAGAATTAACTTCCTTTTCTGTAAAGTTATACAAAGTTGAAACAACCTGATGTGCATCTGACAAAGGGACGAAATTCCATGTTAGCTGCTGGCATCTGCCTAGCTCGGATGGTATTGGGGGGACACAAACAGACAATAATGTGGATTTCAGCGTAGGGCACTCCTTCTCAGATGCAGCCTGTTGCACATATTTTCTAATGTTTCACTTTACCCACTTCTACTCAGTGTATTTATACACATTGGAACTTACACTTTTTGCTCTTGGACTTTAATGCAGGATTCCTGCTTTGGGTAGGTTGAATCTTCCTCTCATAACTCCATTACTGTGTAATGTCTTTTTTATTTATGGTGATTAGTGACTGTAGTGCCTGTGTGCTGTTATTGCTCAGACTGTTCTGAGGCCCCCTTCACTAGATGTGCAGTTTCATAATTAGTGCTAACACGTAGTTAGCAGATATCTTACAGGTATCCTTTAGTCAGATTTGTGCTCAGGACAGTAAATCGCACAGCATCAGGTCATTCAGTCATTTATCTTGCAATTTTACAGTGATGTGTGACACACATATCCAAAGCTGTGCTAAGCCTTCCTTAATACAGATCTGTATGTTTTGTGTCCAGCTAACAGAAGTTCACAGATACATTTTTAAAGTTTTTATGTCTGCCTCAATTACTATTTGAGACATATCTTGCCGATCAGCTGATGTCTCTGGAAGAAAATGTGCGTGTAGTGTTCCTGAATTACTGTCCCCTTTGTCCCTGTCCCCTCCGTCCCTGTCCCCTCCCAGGTGTATTTGCACCATCCCTTTTGCTGTTTCATCCCTTGAGCACACTGCCCCACGACACAGCTCTTGCTCCACTGAGCACAGGCCCAGGTTAACCTGTGCTCCACATGGCTGTTCTGCTCCATTGGCACAGCAATGTTCCATAGGGCATCGCTCGCTTCCTGGGGAGGGTCCTATGGGAAAGGTTTCCTAAATGACACCTAATGGATAACTGAGATCAGAGAAGTGACTCACTGGAGAGTCTGTCAGCAATGCTGCACAGTGCCACTCTGCTCTTGTTTCCAAAGATTTCAGGGATTGTTGTAACGGAATGGTGTTTCCAGAATGACTGGTAGGGAAGAGAGAATTCTGTTCTGCAAAAAGTTGCTATTTCCTTTCTCTATTGGTAGCTGTCTCCAGATGACTAATAGTTTTTAGTCATATTACATGTATATGAAACACTACAAAATTATTGAGTTTTCTGACTTCATGACACTTCATGTTTCGTAGATATATAGTTCTATTTATGGAGCTGTATTTAGTGAGATGTCTGAGATGTCACTCAGTACTAAAGACAGGAATAATGAAAAACCCCAATCATGGAAGGGTATGCACACCAACAACTTTTCTAGTCAACTGCCCCCGAGGAGATCATGGTGTGGGGAAAGAAATGTTTGTGGAGGCCAGAAGTTTTATTACAAGGCAATCTGCCATTTTTATTATGGTTACCATCTACAATTAAAAATAAGCAGCAGTTAAGATGAACAATTGAATTCTTATTTTGAATAACCTTATTTGAGTTGAAGTAAATATGCCAGTCAAAGCAACAGCAGAGGTAAAACCACTTATTCTACTCTGCAAGTCTAGAGTTTGGACTCTAAATTGCACAGTGTGCTTCACAGTAAGTCTTAGCTTTGTTCATGTTCTTCCTTATAGTATTGCTTTCCTTCTACGACCGTGTGAGCCTCTCATTAATAGAGGGAAACACGTGGAATATTGGACACCTTCTGAAGAAAAGAAAAGTCCCATGGACCTGTATATTTCAAAAAAAGTTTCTGATTAAATCAGTCCCAGTCTGAGGCAGTTCTTCTGGGGTAAACAGGTTCCAGGTAGCCTAAAGTCACACAAGGAAAGTAGCAGTTCAATTGCTGTGGGATTCACAGCCCTTGAGATATCTGTGGGAATTCTGCTCCTGGAGGAGGAACAACAGACTTGAGATGACAGCAGTGATGGGCAGGGTAGCACAGAGTATCTGAAACGACTGTGGGTGCTTGGGGTTTCTGGTGACTGGATTCTATCCATCAGCCCTTTATCTCTATTGCTGCTGCAAGGCAATCTGAAATGGTTGAAGCCTGTCAAACTAGACACTACACAAGGACAACATGGCACTGTGCATGGGAACCTGGCAAGGTTTGGTTATTCAGCTGAATCTAGAGAAACAAAGAATTTATCTCCTATTCCACTAAATTTTTTCTTTAATCTGTTATGGATTGAACGCTAGCCAGAGATAGCAAGCCAAGAACTTCACTGTTCCCATTTCAGCACTGTAAAAACATACTCAGAAATCATAGAGAGAGAGGATCACAGGTCTTTCCTTTCTTTGTGGTCAGCAGAGTGTTTATAAATTCTACATGTGTAGTTTCAGTGTGTTTTAGTTGCTCTGTTAAGAAGAGATTTACACATCAGCACATTAAGCCAAAATGCTCGTGATTCACATGAGTCTATCCTATTAATATCAGCCCTTATCCCTTCTCAGAGCTGCCCAGAGTGGAGTGCTTGGGAAAGAAGCTGGTTTGGCAAAATGGGAACCTTGTAAGTGACAGATAGGAAAGCTGACAGTCCATTTGGAGCAACTTGTTAGTCAGAAAATGGCAAATGTCTTTTTTTTCCTACTTTTTTACAAAAGCCTGATGCCCCCTTACAGCCAGTCAAAGCCTGGTGCAGAAGGTGTAATCCTCTGTGACATGATTTGGAGTTGCTGGAATACGCTTGTTTTTAAAGTTTAGCTTATTGAATTCTTCTGTGATTTCCATGATTGATTTCCCTTTTGTTTCTGGAAGGAACAGGTGGATAATTATCCCTGAAGTGAAAAGTACCACCATAAAGATGAGGAAGCAGAAGTGCTTGAGTCTTTCCTGCAGGGAAGAGCAAAGTGAGAAAGAGCAAGATGAGCATATCTTTGCTTTAGTCACTTTCTTGGCACATTTTTCGTATTTGGATCCCAAAGTATTTTGAATTTGATAAAGAATTCTTTCCATTTTGACCTTTGACAAATATTTCAGTCTGAATGAGTACCTTGGGCGAATCAGGGTTGCGAAAGCGGACTTGGGAGAGCGGGTGCCAAGAGCACTCTAGCCTGACGGAGCACTGTCACCCGTGCTGCCCATCCCCGCTGCCGCGGCCGGAGCTGAGCACTCACCACTCAGCACTCACAGCAGCACTCACCACGATGAACGGGAAGGTGGTGCCCACCACGAACACCCCCAGCCAGTTCAGAACGGCGCTGATCACAAAGGCAGGAGGCCTGCAGGACAGCATGAAAATTTCAACCCTGGTGGAAACCGTGGCACCACCTGAAAGGAAAGAACAAGAATTGTTACTGTTTGATGTGTTCGGCTTCAACATTCGGGTTGAGTGTTACACAGTCAGCAAATGGATGCTGCTATCATGGACTGGCATGAGTACGAGAATTGCACAGCGACATCGAGTATGGTGCTCTTTTTTACAAAAGAAAACATTTGTGGCATCGAATAAACTGCTAGACATCAGTTCATTAAAGGGATAGAATACTCAAATAAAGTTTTGGAGAGATCCAAGAATTAAGTAGTTGTCACTTGAGAAAGCCCGACATCCTCTCTTGAAAGAAGATGTGCCAGGATGGAATGACAATTATTACTGCTGAAAAGAATTCCCAGTGTGATTCTGCTAGATCACCAATGAGTGATCTTCCCAGATTTACTTCCTGGGCATTTCAGTTATGTTTTGAAGTCATAGGATTTCAACTGTTTTGAGTTAGGAAAATAATTCAAGCTGCCATATGGGAAGGCAAATATTTAAAAAAATATTAGCCTTTATAAAATAAAATTTAACGAGTAGCAGGCAATAAGTGCTAGGAAAAAAACTACTCCAAAGTAGGTCTTCTGCACTGCTGTGTGGGATAAGATGTAACATTATACAACACTGAATTTAAAAGAACTCTTGCTTTTCTTTTTCTCTTTTTTCCCCCTAGCATTTTTAAAAAATCTTTTACCCATCTGCTTTTGCTCTATTTTTGCTGTATTTTTCCAGTGTGTTCCTTTCCTCTTGTTAGCAAAACCCAAACCTGATGGTATTGAATTTTATGTCCAATGAATAATTGGACCCACAATGTTTAAATGACTACAAGATTATGTTAAATGAATTTACTTATGCTAAATATTATGCAATATAATACAGTATTTTCCTAATCCTATTAATAAGCTCACATGACTCAATTTCCTTTATTTCCTTTGATTGAGAACTTACCTGGCCCGACAGCAAAGACAACTGAAAACAGGATGATGAGAACAAGGCTGCAGTACGGCATCCAGAAGTACCAGTCCTGGGGGAAAAAAGCCCATAACAAACCTCTGGTTGAAAACTGTTAATAGCCCTAGGTGAGGAATTCTTTTCCAACACTGTCACCTCAAGAAAGAAATGTTCAGTGTGTGGGGAGTGAGAGATGTGAGTGCTTTACTCTGTGGATGGAGCAGTTGAGGTCTTTGTAAGGTGAGCAGAGTTGCGGGTCTGCCAGTGCAGAGCAGCTGCAAATCTAGGAAGGCTTCAATTGAAAAAGTCTGAAGAGTACTTTTTCATCCTGTCCTTTCTTTTTGACCTCATAGTGCTCCCTCCGATCCTTAGAGATATGAGAAGGACAAATCGCATCTTTCCTAACTTTTGTTAAGTTACAGATTTAATCACTGGTACTGAAAAACAGTTTTTCTAGATCTTAGTCAAGGAGAAATGAGACTCAACGCTGCAGGAAAAAAAGATTTCTCTCTCCTGTGTTTGAGAGCCTCCATGAATGAAACAAAAACAGAAGTCTGCTGCCACCTTGCTTCCAGGTTAATTTTGCAGCGTATCTATAGAGTAGCTACGGATGAGTACTGGTAACCCAGGTGATTTGCTTCTGAAAGAGCCACAGCAATGACACAGGGGTATCACTGCTCGAAAGTGAACTGGTCTCCAGTCTGTGAACAGAGAGTGCCTTCCCACAATTATCTGCAGCAAAGTTCAATTTCAAATTAACTGGTGCAAAAGGTCTGGAGTTTTGTTGTTACGTGTTAAAAATGGCATGAACGGTAAGGGCCATTTTCCTAGGACTGTGCTGTGATCTGTGCTGGCCGGTGTTTGCAGTCTGATGAAGTCAGGAGCCAGACTCCCAGCGTTTTATATGCTCCTTGCTAAGGTCATGGGATCACGTTGAAAGGAAGGCAGGAGTACAAAAGACTACTGGCTAAGAGAGAGTTTAATCCCATGTACAGAGAAGCTTGATCTAAGCCTCACTTTCCTTTCTCAGTAGCATGGTCCTGCCAGTGAGCTTTAAATCAGAGATAGAACAGACAAAGAAATCTGCTGTGAGCAGAATTTCCTTACCTGCAGGGACAGAGTCACGGTGATAGCAGCTAGCAGTGAACCCATGACCCAGTAGCCTCCTCTTAGGAGCACTTTCCTGCCCAGTCGCTCAATGATGGAGCTCTGAAGGACAGAAATCACACTGGTGTCAGTGCTGGAGAGCAAAGCATGTCCCACTCCCCTGGTAATGTGACTCACACAGATGACAGCAGCTACGAGCTCAGAGAGTCCGATTGAGAGGGTCATATAGGAGGTCATTTCTTCATCAAAGCCAGCTGCCTGGAGGACTTCAAAAGTATAAAAGTAAATCTGGAAAAAAAACCCATAAAACAATAAGAGAAGAAAATAATTGATTTCTTACCCAAACTTGTGTGACAGTGCCTTAGATATGAGCTGCTAATCAGGGAGCATGCAGCTCAGCTTTGGAGTGGGCTGGAATTCTGCACTCTTTTTGGTAGTATTCAATTTAGCAGCAGACAAAAATGTTAAAAATATTATATAATTAATTCTTAATTAATGTGATAAAAGATTAAATGCTGGGATAATTGGACCTCCAGCTACTACAATGCAATTAGGCTTTCAGACTCCTGATTTAGGTGCTTTCAGAAACAGCCAGGTGTATCTTGTTTTCAGAGCCCATCCAAAAACATCATTGTAAGATATTCCCAAGAAAGAAGAGAGTGGGTTATGGAGTCACGAGGGGATAAAACAAACATCTTTTCAAGTATCTCTGCTAGTGTTTGGAGATATGCTGAGGTGATAAAGATTCCAGTTTAAGCTGTGTTAGATTCAGCTGTGTATTTCCTTTACAGATGCTGCTGCATTGTGGTGTTAGAGGTAGGAGGGTCATGCAGGCAATTGCAAAGCTGTGTCCTCAGAAAGATCCCAGAAAAGCACTGCTGTGAGGAAGAGCAGAGCTGCAGAAGCTGCAGAACAGGGAGCTTGTTGTGAGCTTTGAGGGCAGGGTGAGCAGACTGCCATCCCAACATCTCAGGGTGCTAAGAGCCAGAGGACAAATAGCAGCAGTTGCAGTGAGCAGTCACTTAAAACTACAGATTTAGCTAGTAGAAGGTGGGCTCATTTGTAAGAGTGAGCTCTGGAGCCCTGCGATGGCTCCCAAAGGTGGCTCTTCAGTGAGCCTAACTTCAGAGGCAGGCAACCCCAGCAAGGACGAAGAGCTGGGCAGGGGGATGTCACACAGAGAGCCCAGCCAAACTTTGAGGCTGCTGCTGTCCCGTAGAAGGGCTGGCACACAGCAAGGTTTGGCCTGAGAAGCCTGAGAAAAATGGAGGAAGCTCCTGTGAGCCACAGTATCTTGGGACTTTAAGGGGGAAATACACTCAACTGCATTGATGCCACATAGCTGAATTGTGGCGGTCAGAGTAACTATCATGTACAGCTGCCAACGGAAAGCTGGTTCTTTCACTAGTTCCAGGACACTCAAGATCTTGGTGTTTTTCATTGTTGCCTTCTCTTTCATGATGTCATCAATCTCTGCTTGGTGTTGGCCTTCACCCCAAAGCTGCCTTATGGCTGTGAAGAAGGAGAGCGAGACCTGCCATGTTAATTCATTTCTGTTTGTTCCCTGAGGAGTTTTCTGAGTAGGTGATACAAGTGTCTGGCAGCCCAGCGTGCATGGGCTGGGGCTGTGCTGAGAGGCAGAGATGTCTTACAGGGTGTTCCAGAGCCCTGAGCCCCTCCTGCACAGTGGCACCTGCTGTGACAGAGGGGCCTGGTGGCCTGCACAGTGGCTCCCTCCCTGCCCATGGGGCCACTGTTCTGCCTTCCTCCTTCTCTCAGGGTGCGAGCAGGGTACAGAGCCAACAACCAGAGCTAAGGGGTGCCCAGTGCAGCTCTGCAGTGCAAACAGCTGTTTTTCATTTATCATTTAGCATTAATCATCAGACTGACAGTGCAGGTGGTGTCAGACAAATGCGAAAGGTTTTGTAATACAGAGCTGTAGAGGGAAGTAGTTTCATGTTCTATGTGGGGACTACAACAATAACAGACTTATTGGGTATTCACAGAGCCGTGTTGGAAATGAGCAGGGAGAATCTTTGTCCTGTATATTTATCTCCATATAGGGAAAGCAAGCATCACAAAATGATTCTAAGTCAAGTGAGGAACAGGAACCTGAAGCCCTCAGTTACCTTTTTTGCAGCCTTCCTGGTCTCCTTTCTGCATGAGGAGATACGGTGGGGACTCTGGGAAGAAGGGCAGCGCGACCAGCTGGACCAGTGCTGGGAATCCACAGGAGGCCATCAGCATGGGCCACAGCGACCGGCTGCCCAGCAGCTCCCTGCGGGGCAGAAAACGTGTGTGTAGAGGAAAAGTTCATTGCACTGGCTTTGAGGAGAGAAAGGAATGGATGGAAAAGCAGAGGAAGAACCAAAAGGTAGAAGGGATCCAGAAATGAATTGTGTGGGTAATCAATTGCATTATACCTTTGTCCCGAAATTTGCCCTATGGCTTTTCCCAACGACCAAAAGAAAGAGGAAGTAGAGTTTGCAACTCCTCGTAGCTTCCTAGGGGAAATTTCTCCAACATATTGCTGATGTAGAGGAACACAAAAACCTTGAGGTGAAGAGGGAATTATGGGAGAGAAGAAAGAAGACATAACCATTGGAAATAAAACTGGATGTAAATAATTAGGCATTACAGAATACAGCTGTCTCTGGCACATACCTCAATCCACACATGAGACTTTCCAGTACTAGATTTTTTAACCCTTTCTTCAAAAGTATTGGTCCTCTTTGTAGAGTGCAGTTTCCTGATCTTAAGAAATGTGCAGTTTTCCCTTTGAAGTGTAGGTGTAGCCTCATCATAAGATCTCCTGTGAGCCTTAGCATGTTTTAATGGACACAGAGTATGCAAGTGCTGAATAACTAAACACTTTTTAGCAGTCTTTGATATGCTTGTAGTTAACCCACATAATCTCAACCTTTTCTCACATAATGCTATTGAAGAGCTGTATGGTAGATTCATGGCAAATTATCACATACAGTTCTACAGTCAATGTTGATTTGTATGTGATTTAAGTAGAGACATAAGTATTTCTTTTCTGCTATCCAGCAATAATTTTTATGATTTCAGGCAGAGTTAATGTTTCCAGTTATACTCACTAACTCAGACATGCTGAATACTAGTCTGGGAACAGAAGCTTTTTCCTGATATGGTGGTCACAGCCCGTTTTATCTGTCCCAAATGCAACATGTTCTTCTCTTGGCTGTACATGATGGCAAAGCAATCTCTTCTGATTGCAATCTCTTTAACAAAAATCAGGTTTTTGACTGAGGCATGATACAGATTCTAGACCAGAGCAAGGCCCCTGAGGGTAAGCTGTTCTCAAATTACAACCGTAGCTCTCCAACACCACTGTATGTCAGAGAAGCAATGCACAAAATCTGGTTGTTTGAGAAACAGGCATTAACTTATAATCTAACTCTTTAGTAAGTTAAAGTAGGCATCCCTGTGAATATGCAAACAATAGAAACGCAAGTTTCGTGTAGGGGAAAAATACGAAAAAATACTGATACCAGCACAGGATGTTTTTACTGCCTGTAGTCTACTTGCCAGGAGGGATTTTGCTTTATTAAGCACAGACCTTTGTACTAACCCCAAGGACTTACTACTTGGAATACTCCCCCTTATGAAAATAATGGCTTTAAACCATATAATTTTCAGTACAGCTAGTCAAATTTAAGAAAATATTATACATATTTTTTCTTTAGAAAAAACCCTTGTTTCATGTGGTATCAAAACATTTCTGACATCTCTGAATATTCATACACTTGGCAAAACTGAATTTCATTTGGTATCAGTGAAATTAGTAATAATTTACTCTTTATTGCAGAGTGTTACAGAAAATCTTCTTACAAAATATCACTGACTTCAATATTTTGTTTTCTTAGTGGAGGCTTATTATTTACTTTGAATAAAGATGTAAAATTTTGTGAGATCCTGCTGACCTGTGGGAGAAATCACTCACCTGCACTTACTCCACACATGAAGCGTCCAATTAGAATCATCTCAAAGGACTGGGCCATTTTACTGCAGCCCATGATAGATGCTGCCATTATCATGAGCACATTGTTGCACAAGAGACATTTCTTCCTGTAAGTGCAAGAAAATGAAAATATTTTGGTGACTCAGAAGGGAAACTGCACTTAATACCATGCAGGAAGTCTTGGCTGAAGTTGTCTTGATAGTTTTCTGAAATTACACATCTGTGGTCCAGGACAAAATAAGCACTGGGTGCTTTGGGCTCATGGTGTGCCTTGGCATGTGGCTGCACCTCGAGTTTGGGAACACTTCTAGGCTGTGTAGCAGAGAAAACTCTGAAAGCTTTCCTGCACTTGAACATCCACTGTGAAACACGTTATTGCAGCACCAACAAGGATCTCAATGCTTCTGTATTTTGAGTAGCACTTTCAAGAAGCCATTCTGACTTCAGCCAGGTGCTGCCTTTCCTCATTGCCAGGATGAACCCAGTCTGAGTCGCTGTGCCTGGTATGACAGGCTGACAGCACAGCTGGTCAGTCCATGCCACAGGACATGGGCAGGAAGCTGGAAAATCAGCTGACACCACAGCTAAGCTGGCAGTGCTACAGCCAGGACTAAGTCTAAAAGTCTGTCTCACTTGAAACCTCGACAATCATTTCCTTGAGACAAATTGTCTTTAAACACACATACTTGCCAAACTTGACAGTGAGGTATCTGCTTCCTGAAGAGCCCAAGACACCTCCTATACCGAAGATGGACACGGTGATGGACCACAGGAACAAGAGGTTGTCCTGCTGGATGGGATAGCCATATCTCTCCTGCCAGGTCTCATTAATGAAAGCCTTAACATGCTGAGACAGAAAAAAAAATTCATTACCAATACTTGTGACAGCAGTGCAGGTATTTGATTATTTTTACAAAATAATTTCGTTGCTTCAGCTGAAGTTACTATTTCATATAAGCTTTAAAAGTGTGTATTAGCTAACAGACACAGTATAATAGAGTGTGCTATGCTCGTTCTGCCATTAATGGTTCAATCTTTGGGTTTTTATCCTTGAAATCTGAGGAAGTGAGTCATGGACTGGTACTAAAGAATAGTGTAAACAGTACTACAACGTTCTGCAAATGAGTTACGGGTTTTCTCTCACATACCTGCCAAGAATGCCACATTACACAGTGCCTGTTCAGTGCAATTCCTAAATACTTTTTCACTCAGAACTTAATGCTCTGAAGCCAGAAAATAATGCTTTTCCCCTAAGGTGATGTCTATAAAATAATGATGTCTTCCTGCTAGACTTCAGTGCCCTTAATGGAAGTTTTACCTGTGATTAGTGGAGAAAAGCAGACATTTTCCTAGAGCATGGCTCACTTGTTCTATCTTTCTGTGAGGATGGACAACCATAAAAGTATCAGCTGAAACCACTGAAGCAGGCACATATGCTATAAGATTTTAGGGGAGACATGCCACCCTAGTCAGTGTATGTCTTCTGAGGAGCAGTTCTATTAACAACAACTTGCAGATCTCTCTTTTCTTCTGTTTGCAGCACTTTGACATGTTCTGCTCTTCATGATAGCATAGCATACCATAGCAAATGGGAAATGAGAGGAGAATACTGTGATTAAACCCTTTCTGAATGCCAGAGGAGCACCCTCAGGCAGCAGTGCAGACCCAGTGCTCTCATTAACCAGGGTGCCATGTGCATCTTTGCCTACCTGAGACAAGTAGGTGATGGAAGAAATTTGAAAGCCCACTTGGAATGTGCCACCAATCCCCAGGACAATGATCATTTGAAAGAGCCCCTGGTACTGTACCTGCAGAAGTAGAACAAAATCTTCTTAAGGTTGTAGCCACATCAGGCTGTTCTCGTAATGTGTCTTTCATTCTCCAGAAACATCTCATTTGTTCAGGGGATTTTCAGGTAGGAATGTCCCCTCTGCTTGCCCTGGTGTGAGACGTACATCCTTCTGTGATTTCCCTACATCCAACTCAAGGCAGTGCAGCTTCCACAAACACCCTGGTCAAGGCACCACAGCTGCTGGCATCCAGTCCTGTTCCCTGCCTCTCGAAACCTCTGCCTGCCATGTCTTGCACTAAATAATTAGATTTATTTAACAAAGCACTTTTTTAAAATCAGGTAAGCAAAGCAAATTATGTTTGTAGATAAGCAAATGTTTTCCAGTCAATGAAGACATTTAAGACACATTAACATATTCATAAAAATACGACAAAGATGGATAGCAGAGCATATGAAGTGCTGTAATACCTCAAAATAGTGAGCAGAACACTTCCAAGATGCTTATAGTGAACAGGAGCCTTGTTCTTACCAAGATACCGATTTTGTTTTCTTTGAAACTTCTGTAGCACGCAAAAATATCACAGATGTAAATACCCCACCAAGTACTTACCAGGTTTGATAGGAAACCGGTCATCTCTGGCTGAGGGCTGGCTGTCCAGCGTGTGATGTGTGTTTGTCATCACAGGCTTGTGTCTCTCTGTCTCCTGCCTGCTGGTACAGCAGTAGGCATTTGGTTTCAGGGATCAGAGTTAAATTTTTACTGTTTTGTCTTCATTCACTTATATTTACTTCGACTGGCCAAAGTTAACACCGCTAGATTAAATATTTCAGGAAATAATTACATCTAGTCTAGTGTCTAGGGGAAAAGTTTCAAAGCAGAGGAAATTTGCACCTGGGGACCAGTAAGGGCTTTGGAAAGGGAAATGAGAAGAGTTCAGGCAAAATAATTCAAATCGTTTCCCAGCAACAGTAAAATGTTTTACTTCTATGATACAGACTAGTGTGTATATCTGCCCTAGCCTGCAGAAAGCTAAAAGCAGCTAGTACAAGGTTTAGGTATTGTTATTTATTAATAAGTAAACTATGTGGTGTTCTGTTTCAGATTATTTGATAAAGTAAATATCATAATTAGAAGAAAAATAGGCAAATTTCAGAGCCTAATTTTGCTGTTCTGGCCTTATGAATCAGTTAGACTGTGCTGAGGAAGGGTATTTGTTGTCTGGTGTTTATGGGGATGTTTGTCAACCTAGTGTGGTGAGAAAGCAGTAAGAGACTAAGGCTCATGAAAGTTGTCAGAGAAGGAAAATATGCCCTAACGAATTGGGATAGGACCACTGGGATCTTACTCCCTCACGTTTCAGCTTTGACACAGAACGGCTCCAAAATCCGTGTTGCAGGCATTGAAAAATGACCTTTGATTCCCAGAGGCTGCTTTCTCGTGAGGTAAAGCTCAAACTGTAGCTCTATGTAGCTTCCAGTGGAGCCAGCACTTGGTAAAAAGAGGTTGGTTTGCCCTGTGCTTCATGTTGATGCTCAGGTTGATGCCCTGTGCTCTTCTTGCCTTCAGTCTCCTGCTCATTCTCCTCATGCCAGGGGAGTGTCCCCCGCCCCCAAGGCCTGGGGTGGGGGCAAACTGGGCAATGGGTTATACTGAGGCCCTCAGTAAATGCTCAAGCTCACCCTCGGGACTTGTACTTTCAGTTTATAAAACACAGAATGCAATTATTTACAGAAGGGTTCACTGCAAATCCTGTGAGTCTAAATAAATGAGAAAAAAAAATGCATGTTAATATTAAAACCTTGGTTAATTGTGCAATTCCAACTATTTCTATATAACTGCATGGCAAAGGCTGTTTATCCTGGCTTGCAGTAGTGTCTAGAATGACTTGGCATTTTTTGTATTTTCTCTTGAACACCGGCATTGTAACTGCTTGCATATCTCTTGGCTATTGTTTCAAAATGTTAATGTTTCCTTTTCGCTATGTGTTTTTTCTCAAATTGTAGTGAGGTGTAGGGAGTCTCTGTCATAAGGATTCACCCCTTGAAAATAACTACTGAGGACCTCAAATAGCAGCAAATTCCACCGGCTCACAGTGAAATCTCTCTTGAGGGATTTCTAGTAATTCTGAGCCATGGTACTATTTCACCTTATTAGCAATTTTAGGAGAATTTCATTCTAGGAGCTTACTTCTTGGATTTTTGTCAAGTCAATGAAATTGACCATTTCTGTTGAAAATGTCACCTATATTCTTGAAAAAGCTGCTACACTGGAAGTTATGCATGGTTTCATGTTTAAAGAATTATTACTGAGTTAAGGGGATCTTATAATTCCTATTTTTTTAATAGAGCTGTAAAAAATACTTGCTGTGAAATGGACAAACACATGAACCCCACCTTCATAAGGTGTGTTAAACAGTTTTGTCTAAAGAGCTGAAAGTCAGGCTTGGTTCCAAGCCAGCTTGAGCCACACTAGATTGCTCATTGTGGATGACTGAAGCCATTATGCTTTAATTCCGCACTAAGAGAAACTCGGTGGTTTCCTTTAGATTTGATTTGGGTTTGTTATAATCCAAAACTCAAAATGAAATTCTGAATAATAAAATCATGGAGACTGGAACTAAAGAAGATGTTTAGGTACAAAACATGTTCTAAGTGAAATCCAAGAGTTTAACATAGCACATATTTTATGTTACAATGACTTCTTGATTGTTGACTGCTCTCACATTTTCAAGGTGATATGAGAGTGACTCTCATTCATGAAGATTCCACTTGTGTCTGTGAAAAGATATTGATATCTTTTCACATGATAGAAAACAATAATTTGCCTTTGTCCTGCAGTCTGCAAGCATCAAGGTCTTTTATTACCCTAATATAAGGTCTTTCTGCTGACCAGCTGGTGTAGGTGACACTTCCTCAAGAGAAGTATTTCCTGTAAAGGAATGAGGTCTCTTCCTAAAATCTAACATGCCAAATTCTTCAGCTATTTTCTTAACAAAGTTTCCCTTTGTCTCTGGAAGGAAGAGGAAGATGAAGATGTTGAGCTGATGAGGACCTCAGCAAAGATAAGGAAGCAGAAAGAGATGAGGTTTTCCTGGAAATAAATCAGAGAAACATAATTTTATTTTATTTTTTTGCTCTCCTTTTACAGCTTTTTGAACATGATGACAAAATGATGACAATGATGGCAAAGTTTAACTTTGTGAAACCCAGTTTGTTTGGTTATTGTGACATGATACACTCCAGTCTTTAGGTGTGAAACAGCAATAGAAATAAAGTAGCTAAAATTTTCTTCTTTCCTGACGGCAAGATAGGCAGGGCGAGTAGTCAAAATAATTCTGCAATTTTGCAGAAGTATGAAAGAAAGGCCTTCGGATGGGATTAAAACAACTCACAAACATTAATACTGGCAGGTCAATCATATACTCTCTGGTTTATCAGTAACTGCGAGAGATGCAGCAATAGTGAGGGTTTGGGAGAACAGGCCTCCTGAGGTCTGGCACTCTGGATTGGTGCCGTTTGGGAGGATGAATGCTTGACATGGAAAGGTTCATTGAGCCCTGAAGCAGAGGAGGTGCCCAGCAAAGCAACCTGGCTTCTTGCAGGAGACACTGGAGCTATGTCAGAGCCAGCACGGCTGGACTTCATAAGAGACAGACAGAGGGATCCAAGGCTCATGTTTTCAAACCAGCCGAGGTGCTGTGTGACCGAGATGAGCAGTCCCTCTGCAGCATCCCAGCTGTGCTTCTGCTGAGCCCAGTTCCTGCAAAAGGACCAGCAAAGAGAGTAAAATCAGAGAGCAGGAACGGAGACATGGCAGTGGAAGTTACCGCAGCAGAACACACCATTGATCTGGTACAATGCAATAGTGAACGCTGATCCCAATGGGTATTTTTCCATCTGTCTATTGAGTTAGTGACTCTATGGCTTTAATGTCTGTTCAGCACAGTTCAGAGGTGCTGCCACCTGCAATTGCATTTCACTGTGAAACCCATGCAGACCGGGAAAGAACAGCATGGAAGAAGATAAATGTTACATTTGTGTTCCATTTGGCCTCATGCTGTTCTTATTGTCACACAGGAGATTCAGGCATTAGAAATTCCCCTTTATAACACTGCTAGGGAAGCTGCAAGCTGTGCTGTCAGAGAGGGCATCAGGAAGAGGGCATGGTAGCAACATCTGTTGAGTGGAGAGACTGATGTGTTTGATACCTGGGCATGCCTGCTCAGAGGCAGCTATAGGCGAGCTCTTATTCTTTTCTTCTGCAAAGAGGAGTGGGTGGAAAGAGCTGGGAATGAAAAGTCAATGGACACAATTTGCAGTTTGATTTGGGATGCATCCTTTACATTTTGACCCCACCATCAATGACTCCTGAAGATGCTGTATCTGCTTTTCTTATGGATGAGGATCTGTTCACAGAGGTTTGAAAGGGACTTGTGAGGGATCCACCAGTTCCCAACACAAAGAGTGTTACAACCAACCACTGGCACTGAACATGCAAGGAACAGTACAAGCTCATCACAGAGGAAGCTGTGATATCATCGTCCTGCATCTCTAGGATATTGGCTAGTTTGCTGATGCTGAAACCATCTCAGCAGAATATGCAAAGCATAAATGCAAACAAAGATCAGCCAGATAAAGGTTCTGGATTTTCAGTTTTGCTACTCTTCACACTAACTAACTAAACCATCCACAAAACCTTTCTTTTCAAATGTACCATTTCATAACATTATCAGGCCACCAGCTAGGAGAGTAGCCTGATAGTATCACACTTGGACATGGAAGCAAGCAGCAGCAGGTAAAAATGGTACAGAAATACCTCACCATCTAAGAAGTATAGGAATTTAAATTTTAATTTTTTTAAATTAGTTTTTCTAACCACCTGGAACTTCCTTCAAAGTTTCCATGATGATTTAGTCCAGAACGTTAAGTCTGTGTCCTTTGATTATCTTAAATGTTAGCTCTAATTTTTACAGTAACAAGATTGAAAGGATTATCCCCTGCCTACCCTATTATTTTGAAAGTCATTTGGTAAATATGTAATGCATTTTCTTTAGGAATGGCAATTGCAACAGGCAACCTCTCAGTTCTTCTGAAAGTTAATGCTGCCAGCTGCAGTACTCACCACTTCTGGAAGGAGCTTGTCCATCTTCTATCAGAAGGGTGGCTGATCCCAGGCAGACAGAGCTCTGTCAGACTCAGGAAGTGTTTTCTCCCATGCCTCTTCTGCACCTCCAGCTTAAGTAACCATCCTGCTCTGAGGCTGAGGTTAATGTTTACTTCGTATGATTTCTGTTGATTTCTGGTTTTTGTAGCAATTGGACAACACTTAAAATGGGTGGATTAAATATTTCAGTCCCTCAACAGGAGAGGGCCCTCTGAATGGCAGCGTTCAGTAGCATGAGTGCTCCCTATTTTGATACAGGGAGTGATAAAGGGAGGAAATATAAAATCTAAATCAGGTTTCAATTGCTGGAACACGCACTGGTGCTTTAATATCAGAGCTTCTTCCGTGGTTATTCCTTTAGAAGCAGTGAAAATTTGAAAATTTTAAATAGAAAACTCCCTAAAACTCAACACTAATTCAGACCTCTGCACAATGATAATAAATAAATAAGAATGGTTAAACTACAGAAAAAAGGACTTATGGTCCTGCTAAAGAGGAGGCATGAAATACCATTTGTAATCATGACAGAAAAAGGAAAAACAATTGGTCATCCTACAGGAAGACAGAAGAGTTTGGGGAGGGAAGTGATTAGATGCTGCAGTGGCCAGCAGGACTGGCAGCCCTGGAGTAGCACAGCAGTGGTGAAGTGTAGGATTGTGTGCTGACACCCAGCAAAGTGCAGCGTGTCCTAGACCAGCACACAGCTAGCAGATCCTGGCCATCACAACTTCTCCTGGTTCTTTGAGCAGTTACTTATTTATAAAATGGGCTGAATTTTCAAGCTGTCTGCTCTCTCAGGACTCTCTCAAAGTTTGACTCTCTGTCTCTCTCCAGGGCTCGTCTTCCAGCTCTCAGCACCGTGTGTGTATTTGTTAACCCTTGTGCCATCCAGAATATATTACAAGAACTTCCTCCTGATTTTGCTACCAAATGCCCGGGGATCAGGGCTGATCCCTGACAGTCATAGAGACAATCAGGACGTACAGTTACTTGATGCCAGCTCAAGGAAATAGAAGATGTTATTCCACCTGGGATATGTTCATGTGGAGGGTTCACAATCAATATTAAGTCCTTTACAGTGTAATAGCATAAAGAGATGACATGAAAATTGTTTGCAAGAACTATGGCTATGTTTAATCCTATCTTCTTCCTGCTCTTAATCCTGAGCAGAACTTTCTTATAAAGAAAGAAACATAGACACAAATCTTGCTGCTTTAAAATGATAGCAACGGAGAAAGACTTAAAATACAATTGACGTGCTATGCCTGAACAGTGGTAATTACATTTGGTGGCTTATCAGAGCTTGGTGCAAAATGTCTTTTCTTCAGCAGCATTCATCTCCACAGCCTGATGGTGTTTCCTCTTAAACCGGCAGGTTTTGAATTCTTCTGTGATTTCAGAGGTTGACTTCCCTTTTGTTTCTGGGAGGAACAGGTAGATAAGAACCGCGGAAATGACCAGGACAGCAATAAAGATGAGGAAGCAAAAAGGACCAAGAAGCATCTGGAGATAAAAAATAGAACAAGATGAGTGATTTTCTTGGCAACGCTTGCCCCTATAGATTCTTGAAACTTGTTGATTTGTTCCTGTGAGATAAGGAATAGGGTCATTTCACAGAAACAGTATTTTTTTATCTTTTCAATCTGTTCTTGGGGCAGCAGATGGTTTCTGAAGTATTGGGATGTGTTTTATATAAATGGCCTCCATATGCCGGAGCAATAAGGGATTCACAGTTTTGATCATCTACAAGTAATTTCATCCTACTCCCTGTTCAGATCAGCCTAGAAATCCAGATTAAACTGACAGAGTCAAAGAGAAATTTGAATCAAATTACATACTACAGCAAAGGGGAAAATCATTCCAGTGAAGGTGAGGCCTAGCCAAATGACGATTCCACCAATTACAAAAGCAGAAGCTCTTGTTGAGAGGGTGAAGATTTCATTCATGACAGATGCAACAGCTCCAGCTGAGGAAAAAAACAACATAAAAAAAGTGATAGAAACATTGTTTAAATTGACCATTTCCCATAGAAGATACCTCAGTTCCGCTACTGTGGAATTCTGTTGTGTTTTCAAGACATTAATGGTTGTCATATTCAACCCTTACAATGCTAAAGGCTGCCATTTGAATTTGGAGACCTTAGTAGCTACCGGTAGTGTTAGTCAGAGAAGTTCCAGAGTCAGAGAAGTTCCAGAGTAAATACTGGTCTTAGGTGAGAGAGGTTCCACCAGAGAGCTGTAAGTTTGGGTCGGGTGTTACTGAAGTAGGCGATTAAGGGTGACATTAAGAGAGGACAAGCAAGGACAGAGCAATGCTAGGAGACAGATTATGCCTGCTGTCAGGTGTCATTCTTTCACAGAGAAGGATTTTACATGTAAATTGAGAAAACTCTGGTATTTTAGAAAAGCCTACCTCTGCCCTTTGGCAGAGATCAGCCATCTGAACCTGTATGCACTGAACAGCATTCACACCGTGCAAAACAAGTCTTCGTGAATTGATTTACAAGAATTTATTTGGTTTGAACCTGTAATCCAGTGAGAGCGAACAGGGTCCTGATTCATCTGGGTGTGAATGACTTAATATAATTTGTTAAAGAAATTGTTTCTTGGGAAATAAATTCATCAAAAATTGAGATTCCCTCAATCTCAGTCTCAACTAAGCTGTTGATTTTCAGAGATATACTCACACATTCTAGTTCTACTTCTATACATTCATGGCCTGTGCTTATCCCTGTGGCCCAAGCTTTCTTGTTGCTTTTATTGTTGTACTCACCCGGTCCTATTCCATAAGCAATGATGAACAAAAAGATGAGAATAACACTGCAGTAACGCAACCAGAGGAACTGATCCTAGACAAAGGCAAAGGGAGGGAAGAGAATGAAAATTAATCTTATAGCTGTACCACAGCTGATCCAAGCACAGGGGCAGCGATATTTGTGAGAAAGCCCATGATGCTGAGCTGTGTAATAGATGCTCTCTAGACCTGCTTATCTTTACTGAACACAGTGGAAGGCCAGAAGCAGCTCGTGGTGTCACATCTACAGAGGTGAGCTTGTATTTAGAAGATATTCTGACCTGCTGGTTTGGACATGAAAGCTAAGGCTGACTATCTGCTGTGGATGCTAAAATCTTGGTGGCAGAGAGATTTTTCAGTATCTGCCTGTGTCCGTGAGCATTCTCACTTTCTCACAGAACTAGCTGCAAAACAGCTAGTGGGCTTTTGTAAATAATTTGTCTATCTTGCACCTGTGAGATGTTTTTGGATGTTGTTATTGTAGGACCAAGGTCTGTTTAGGAAATGTGTGTTTTCAAGATCTAGCCAATAGCCCTGGTGAGTGGACAGCTAAGATCCAATGGCTTTTCTATAACTCAGAGTATAAAACTCTTCTGTATGTAAATAAAGATGGGCTTTTCTATCGAGTCCCTCCGGAGTTCGGTTCTCTCCTTCCTCCCTGGGCTGTGTCCATCATTGCAACAATCTGCTGTCCTGCACAGAGAATTCTGATGCGGCTCCACTCCCAGAGAGACATTTGCTTACACTCAGCAGAAGGCTCGTTTCAAGCAACACCAGTATCAGTGCCATCAGCAAATAACCACCACACAGGAGCGTTCGGCGTCCAAACCGATCGATTATGGAGCTCTGAGGAATAGAAAAAGAATTGCCTATCACTGGAAGCATGGCAAAATCCAACTGTGGGCCATCCAACCAATTAAGCATTCTCCTTGAGTTCTTTTTACTTCAGAGAGCACAAATCTTCTCGGTACTAAGTTTGTTATTTTATTGAATTCCTTCTACACTCTCTAATACTATGAATTACCATCACTGCCCAGCATTGCAGCTACTTCTTAAACACTGTAATCAATGGAAGCATGTTACAACTCCATTTGAATGTATAGATATACACAAATATATGGAAATGAGAACACATTTTTATGTTTGAATGACATTTCATAAGGGATTCTTATAAGAAATTAGGATGAATGAAGATAGGAAGAAACATGAAAGTTGGGACAAAATTTGCAGTGGATGGTAACAACCACCGTACAGATTTATGCAGCGCCAGAGAAAAATTCTTTTGTTCATAAGGAGATGATTCATTTGCTTCAAGGAAGAATACTTTAATTCTTAAAACCCCAGGAAGCTCTGACTTACACAGAATATGATAGAGATGAGTTCAGAGATTGAAACTCCTAGAGATACATATGGGATTATGCTTTCCTGCAGGTTGGCTGTCTGAAAAATTTCTGAGGTGTAAAAGGTGATCTGGAAAATAAGAAAAATTAAGCATAGTTAGCAGATGTGATATGCGCATATCCAGCATCACTTAGAACCAGATTTGTCATCACTGCAAAACCAGCAATACATTTCTGGGGCTTAGTAGAGGTAACATAACTGCTCCAGATGTGAGAAATCAAAAGGTTAATGGAGATCAAGGAAAGGGATTTGTAAGGGTCAAAAAAAAAAAGGCAAGAAAAAAGTAGTTGAAAGGAGCATATTGCCTGTAAGACATGGGGAGAAGGTGTTGTTTTGGCAAAAAGGAAAAGGAAAGGGACAAGACAAGAGAAAGAAAAGCAAATCTCAATCTCAGCAGACCACACATTGTCAAGCAAATGGTTGATTGATTCTGTTGCCCTTTTCCAGCTGCTAAACAGAAGCTGCTCATCTGCAGAGTCCCTGGGGGAATGGGCACCATTTCCCTGCCAGCAGAGTGCAGAGGGAATCCCATGGCTGGCAGCTGGAATGAACCACCTGCAGCAGAACACACAGGCTGAACCGGAGCTTATGGAGAGAGACCCCTGGACAAGGGATGAAATGAAAGGGAATGACTGCCAGCTTGGGCTGCACTGGGCTCAGCCACCTTTCTGTGGAAACAGCTGAAAGGATGTTACTTAATAGATACATGGACTTTATCAAGTGACATGAAACTGGATGGCAATAGCTGGCCATCTGCTACTGCAGAAGTCAAAGGAAGTGCTGCTGGGCTGCTGCAAGCCTTAGGATACTTGTAACCCTTTCCTCTACAGATTCCTTGGTCGTACAACCAGGGGAATGAAGGCAACAGTGCCCTTGCAGGAACTTAGGCTGAGCTGGTGCTCTTGTATTCCCACCTGAGAAGCTCCCTTAAAGGTATGAGGGATACTGGGGTTGATACCACAGGTCTCAGGCAGAGTGCTCTGTGTGAGGAGGAATAATGTAGACCCAGAGGAAAGGGACAAGTTGGCACTGTGGCACTTTGGAGACTCAATAGCAGAAATAGGGCATACTCAACTGCACTCAGGCCACAGAGCTGCAGACTCAGTAAAAGGAGGAGCATGGTGCACAGCTGTGGGTACACGGATCGTTCTCTCAGCACCTCCAGGACATTCATGATTTTGGTGCCTTTCGTTATAGCCTTTTCCTTCATCAAGTCATCAAATTCTGTGTGATAATTCCCTTCTCCCCAGAGTTGCTTCATGGCTACAGAAGAGATAGAATGAAGTATACTCCTCCATCATTTGATCCACTCACAATTCTGTGGTTTTCAACTTTTAATGATGCTAAACATTTGCAGTTGAGTCCATGCTTTGATTCACCAGTTACTGAGCAAAGGTCTGAAAGGATCATCAATTACTGGAACATGGTGAAACTTCCCTGGAAAATGCTATAGCAGTTAGGGGTAGATCTTAAATCTTTCTGATGACTCTGCTTGGTCTGGAGGACTTTAATCACGTAATTTTCAAGAAATCTGTAGCTGGCTAACAGAAAAGCCAATTCCTGCTGTTAGCTTCACTTTCCCAAGAGTTAAGATTTAACAAACTAAGGATCTAAAGTTTTATTTTACCTTTCAAGCAACCAGCTTTGTCTTCTTTTTGCAGCAAGAGATAGGGCGGGGACTCAGGAAAGAATGGCAGGAAGAGCAGTTGAATCAATGCCACCAACCCAGAGAAGGACAAGAGCACATTCCACATGTCTTCAGTTCCTAAAAGATCTCTATGAAAGCATGTTAGAATCTATTTATAGTCCAGGAAAATTACAGTTTATAACTAATTTGGTATTTTCTAAATCCTAGGCTAGCTAAAGAGACACAAAATACATACAGTCCTTGAAAAGTTAAATTGAAATAGATGATGTTTAGGTTAGTGGCAGGAAAATAGACTAATACTTTATTTCTTCTGCAAGACTGACATTTTTCTTAGACTTCCAGTTTCTGAAGGTCAGAATATTCTCAAAACAGCCCTCCGAACCAATACTGCAACTCTGCAACATTATCAAGAAATTAGCAAAACTTTTAGATGTCACAAACTTATTCAGAGTATTTACATACAGTCTTTTCTTATTAACTTCAGCAGAGAGACTGCACCTCCAGGGATGGAGTCATCCTTTCCCAAGAGAAAGGCCTTTCTCTCCCCAGGGAATGACATTGAAACCTCAGTGACTTGTATGGGGTAGATGCCTCTTTTTTGACTGCTGTAGTTAAGCAAAATAAAACCCCACCCTCAGTGTATGTCTGTTTCTGGGACTGGGAGAACACCACTTCCCTGCTACATAGAAGAAAAATAAATATAAAACAGGCTGAGACGGAGTAGCACAAGCACCTTAATCCAAGAATTCTTGCTACAGTTTTTCCTAGTGCAAGAAACACTGTGGAGGTCACATTTATAAATCCACGCAACTTCTTAGGTGAGATCTCTCCAGCATACTGAACATGGGCATTCATATGTATTCCTAAATGGAGAAGACAGGAGAGTGCTAAAGCTGTAGAAAGAAAGAGAAAGGGTCCCTTTTCAGTCCCCTTTCAGCTCTCTCCTCTCTCTTCTGAACCCTTTCCCATATATCCTCTGCAATAATAGGCTGAAAATATACCTTTCACTTTAAGTGAGATGTTTAGCTAATCCATCAGATCTCTCTACAAGACCTCTTGAAGGCAAAGGACAGCTCATCTTACCTTGCCCCAATCTGTTCCTTGCTCCACTGGGTTACAGCGCATTCCTGGGTACTCCCAGCAGGAAGATTTCTGTATCCACCCCAAAGAAGTCACATTAACATGGAGTAGTGGGAAGTCCTACCAGCACCGATGCCCTCGAGGAAGCGCCCAGCCAGGATCATCTCAAAAGCCTTGGCTCTCCTACTGAAGCCAGTGTGCAGCGTGGCTATTATTAGCACCACGTCGTTGAGCAGTAGACATTTCTTCCTGCAACAGCAAACAACACATGGGTATGATCCACATTTTACTCTTCTTCTTTGACTAACATCTGACTCTTTTCCTCTGGATTTACAGACTGAAGCCACGGCCATGTTTAAACCCATTGCTTATAGGACAGCCAAATCTGGTTATGAAAAGGCATGATGTCTTTGCAGAGGAGTGGAAAGGGAGAAGCTAGATTCCTCTTACTCGCTGTGTGAGCAAACCATGAGGCTGAAGGAAACTCCTGCAGTGTAAAATGTCAGCTAAAATACAGGAATTGTATGTCAACAAAAGCTGTGACAAGGGAATCAGAAATATCTGCATGTTCTTGTCTCTCCAATGCACCCAGGTGTAGTTTTACATGCTGGGTAAATTCTGCGGCAGCAGAGGGCAGTGAAATTCTAGTATCCCTTCTATTAGTTGAATAATATTTAATAGCTTCCCCTGTTGCAGCCCTGCATCTGTAGTGAGATGCTGGGAAATGTACTTACTTTCCAAATTTGGCAGTCAGGTACCCGCTACACAGGCACCCTATCACCCCACCCATGCAGTACGCAGACACGATGAGGGACCACAGTAACATCAGGGTCTCCTGGGGCAGCACAGAACCGTATCGCTCCAGCCACGTCTCGTTGATAAACTTCTGAATGTACTGGGACAGAAAAAGAGATTTTCATTCCACCAAGGCACTAATCATAATGTTCTTCATAATGTTTACAATTAAAACCAATTAGATTAATAGTAATGACTAAAAGCGTGACTATAGGACACCTGTTTGCAAATAAGGATTGGTATTTCCTCTCATACAGCCTAATAATGTACAAGCATCTTTCAAAAATTAATTATACTCTTTAGTGTGTTGAATCCTAGCTCTCCTACATCAAAAAATTAGGGTCTTTTATTCATTGTAGTAAAGTGCAAATGTTCTTGTGGCCAGTAATGGATATAAAGAGAAAAGGTCTGAGCTGAAGGCTGATTCCATCAGCTAGTTTTTGGTGTTTTTTTCTCCATGGCATAAACCTTAAGGAGGTACCTCAGTATGTGTTTTCCACAAAACTCTGTGGGAAGTTGTCTTTGGAGCACAGCTCCTAGCAATCATGCAAACTTTGACAGTGACAGTATGGCTTTGGAAACAGCTGGGAATAAACTGACAGCAACACCTAAGAGCTTTTGTGAAGCATCTGCAAAGTGTAAGGTCTAGGACCACGAGGAACAGTTAGAGATGGGATTTTCTTTCCTCCAGCTCTGCCTACCGGAGAAGTGTAATTGATCACAGACATTTGAAAACCAGAGAGGTGGGTTCCCCCAATTCCCAGCACCACAATCATTAGCAAGAGCCGCCGGTATTGAACCTGCCAAAGAGAACGAAACACATCCTAAGTTCCTGATACCGGCACGCCTTTTAGACCATGAGATAATTTACAGGACCTTATATCTTCACATTTCTATGACTAAGAAACCTTTAACATGCAAAAACCCATCTTGAATTTTACAGTAAGTAAGCAAAATACGTTTGTGAAATTGTTAAAATACAAATCTGCACATTCTGCTACGTTCCTCTCCTGGTTATTAGCAATCTGAAAAGATACATTCTCTAATTCTGTTAGTTCTGCTAACCACAGAAAACAAAAATCATAAAAGCCCTGTTAAGATCATTCGTGTTTACCTTTGTACTAGAAAGAAGCTACAGCTTTCCTGAATCCCTTTCTGCTTTCACCTTTGCCTCCTCAGGAACAGTGTTCACCATTTTCCAGAGATGACTAAAGTCTGTCCTCTCAAAACTTATTTTTTTTTTACATTTCACTTTTATCAACCCCATATGAAATGACATTTTTAGAGGCCCTATCTGAATGACTCCTATTGGAAATGCTGTGTTTCTATGATGTACACTGAATTTCAGAGCATTTCTCACAAGCACATATGTTTTCAGGCATTCAGTCAGGTCACACTTTAAACAGATGAGTACCCTCAATTGTCCTTGAGAGTGCAGAGCAGTAGAGTGGGAGAGTTTTTTGTGTTGTGTGTTTTTCACTGACACTATGTTCCCTATCTTCCCCGAATTCCCATCGTTCCTGGTTTCCCAGGTCCTCTTTTAAACCTCTCACTCTTTTGTATTTCTAATGTATTTTCTGCAGATGCCATTTAGTCAGTCTTATTGCTGAACCAGTGTTGTCCCAAGCACATGCTCTGTTGCTCATTTTTATTACAAGAAAGAATGATTCCCTTTGCTGCAACCTTAAAGACCACGCTGCTGTTAGTGACCAGGGCTAGAACACAAGAAGTTGGATACTCACCAGGTCTGAGAGGAAACCAGCCATTTCCCCTCGAAACCCTGCCCGCTCTGAGAGCCCTTGTCAAGTCTGCCAGATGAGAGAGATGGGTTCCACACTGAGATTGTAAGGGCTTGGGATCACAGCACAGAAGTTAAATTCTAACTTTGTGGCTTTTAGCAAATTGTGTCCTCCCCTGACACTGGCCAGGGCCTCTTCTTGCTGGCTTAATTATTCTAAGACCCAGATATGACAAGCTGATTACAACATTGGTAAATGTTTATCCCTCTTGAATTGGGAGCACTCCCCCTTACTCGCACTCTGAAACACCTGTGTGTTCCTGTTGTGTGAGGAGTCAGACAGTGCTGCCATCCTCCCTTCAGCAGAGCAGAGTGCCTCTTCACCTCTCTGACAAGCAGCTCGGGCAGAGGATATTTTCCTCCCCTCCAGTCTACAACAGGCCTTTAGAATTGTAGCTGAGCCATAATGCCTCTGCTTGCCTGCTAGAAGACTTACAATTGCTTGAACAATTTCCCAGATGCAGGAAATGAAGTATTGGAATATTGGCATTTTGTGTCCTTGCTAACACCCAGTTCTTTATGGAGGGTCAGAGTTTTTCCAGAACCACCCAGAAGCCTCACTCTTGCCTCTCTGTAACACTGGAATTGACCCACTGTGTGCCAGAGCAAGATGCCACATCTCAGTGGGCAAGGAGCTGATGAGCATGGACAAACTAGAGGGGAAAGGAAGATTTTTCTTTGAGGCGAGGATGGAAGGAAGGACACACATGACAGCTCTGGACCTTTCTGGAGAGGTTTCTAAACACTGTGGCCAGTTTTTAACATCTGGTTGATCAAACAGTCCCTGCAGAGCCCTGTTCCTCTTTCTCCTGTTGTCTGTGTCCCTCCCAGAATACTCCTACTGCTGTCTCATTTTCATCCAGCCTCACACTGTTGTTCAGTGCTGTATGATGGAAAAAGCAAGCTTTAAATGCCCAGTATAGTTTTTATTTATTTTCCTAAAGAAGAGGACAAGATGCATCCCTCCACCTAGGATCTGAACACTACAAGAAATGTGCTTCTTCCAGACCCAGTATGGAGCTCACCCAATACCCTGGACTTGGAGGGATTTTGTTTTCAAACACGTCCTGTGTCTCACTTGTGTGATCCTGGATCCTGGAACGGCAGATTCACAAGTACTTCTTCAACCTTTATTCCCAATCCATGATAGTTTGTGGCAGTGTTAATGATTTACCACACTTTCCCTCTTGTGGACGGCCTTTAGGAAGAGGGGAGAAGTAAGGCAGGTTGAACACAACCGTGCTGTAGAAAGACATGTATAAGGAAACGAGTTCTGAATGTCTTGTAAGACAGTAAAAACTTCCTCATTGGGAACCAGTAAGTTTGAGAAAGGCCAAACCAAATAAAGGCCTTTAAAATAATCAATTATCTAATATTTTCTTTTCAAAACACTTCAAATGCTTCTCTTTTTTTCCCTGCATTTTTTACTAGAAGAAGGAATGTATGTTGGCTCCTAATGTGGCACTGTGCAGTCAATGATCTCAAGCCTTGAAACAATAAACTTTACCTAGTTTTTTTGGTAGTATGATGATTGTCATAGGAGGGATGGCTGTGTTGGGAAAGTCCCCTGCTCCTGGCATTAGCTTTTGGCACTGCCGCAAATACTGCTGGAGGACAATGTGAAGATAAAAGAGCAGGAGCCTTAGGGCTGTGAAAGAAACTGCTGCTCAATATTCAGATCCTTTTGCAAAATTTATTGTGCAGCATCTGCATCAGCTGGTAGTGAAGATCTCATGTCCAGAACAAGACAGACACAGTGCTCCTTGACCCCAACAACACTTTCCCAGAAGATGGGGTCTCCTCTGTCCCTGACTCTTCATTCAATGAAAACCAATCCAGGCATAGTCAGAAGGATGAGTTTTCCTAGTCACTGCTTTTTATTTCCTTATCAGAAAACTGTAAAGCATGAGGAAGACCAAAAATGTGTCATGTCATATAGCAATGAACGTGAATGTGAAGCCATTTTTACCAGGTTTCATAATGAAAATGTGATGTATTCAGACACCTGGAAAGAGAAGCAAACACTCACAGATAGACTAACTTCTCCGAGAGAGGTGTCCCTCTTTTCTGTCTTGTCAGTACCAGTTACTCTCAGGGCTCAATCCCACTGAAACCCCGTGTTCTCCGTGCTGAAGCCACGCCCCATAGTCATTGCTAATGAAGAAGGAGGATCTGCCCACTGGATTTGCCCGCTCATGATTTCCTGCTGCTCTGCTTTCTTTGCTCTTTGCTTTCTTCCAGTGCCGACATATCCCTGTTTTTCCCAATAGAAGAATCTCCAAAATTGTAAACGTGGGGGGAACATTGCATATTGATTCTGCCTACTGATAGGCAAGGCACTCTTCTTTCACCGGATTAAAGAGCTGAACGCTTCTTTTCCTGTGAACTGAGGCTTCTTCTCTGGGAAAGCTCATCAGCAGTGACTTGTTAATAGGAGCAGATAATTTCAGTGGCAAAGCTCTGTCTTCTTTGCAAGTTTGCTGTACCTCTGGACCTTCCAGAATCACTTCTCCCAGCTGTGGAGTCCTGGTTTTCCCAAGAAAATAGCAGATTCTGTGTTTTCAGTTTACAACTGCAAGCTTGGACTGACAAAGATCTTATTTGCTCTATAAACTGTGTTTAATTTTTTTTCTGCAGAGGAATTAATTCAGCTCATATTTCAGGAGCCGGAGAGAACCACTAAGTTCATCCTGCACCCTGTACTGAAGGTGATTTTTTTTGTGGATCTATGGATTCTCTCTTGCTTAGTGAGGCTTCTGGGCACTACAGTAATAAAAGAGCAAAATATGAAGTGGAGGGTTTGTTCTCAAAGCCTAGTAACAGTCATCACTGAGCAGTTACTCTGCTGTCGGGCTGCCTGTCCCTTCTTTCCACGGTAGTTCAGGCGGTTGAACTCCTCCATGACCTGTAGCATGGTCTTTCCTTTGGTCTCTGGCAGCACCAGGAATACAAAAATAGCCATGGACAGACAGTATATCAGGAAAATGATGAAACAGAAATTACCAAGACCTTCCTACAGGAAAACAAAGAGACAAAATGTGTTCAGAAAAATTTATCTTGATTTCTTTCTCTTATGGTATAGAGTTTCTGGGTTTGTTTTTACTAAAAGAACTTGGTCAGGGACTTAGTTGATATAAATCCTGCTTCAAATGATATCTGACAGTGTTGGTGCCTCTGTCACTGTGTCTGTGTGGCCAATGTCACTCTAACCTGTTTAGAGTAAGAAGCATTTTGTGGGTTTGCTACACTTCCAGTAAATACCTGCTTAAAAAGGAAGAGGCCATCAGAACTGCAATTCATTTGGGCTCTGTCTGTTGCATGAAGTGTTGATAAGAGAAGCATGCTCTGGGTTCAAGAGGGGTCTAACTTCCTCTGAACTGAAACAAAACCCCTCCTTTGCTTACCACAATGAAAGGGAACACAAATCCAAGGATGAAGAGTTGGATCCAGTTTGAAACACCATTTAAAACATAAGCAGCTGGTCTGTATGACTGAATAAATATTTCCGTGAGCAAGGGGCATAGTACTCCAGCTGAAAAAAATATTGAAGGAAAAAGGAAGCTTAGAAATTTTGCAAGATGCTTCTGTACCTCATACTTCATTTTGCTGCATAAGTTCATGCCTTTAAGTGGCCTGGAAGTGTTTGAGGTGGTGCTTGGCTCTTCAGAAAAGAAGCATGCAGGAATGCAATAGGCAATGAATTTTACCTCCTACCATAGTATGGAGGATAATATCTATGCCTGCACTGAATCACAAGTAGGGATTCATGCCTACTGTGGAACAGCTATGCCTGGGATCTCTCCTAAAGGCTGCAGTGAGGAAGGAATGAGTGAATAAATTAAACCATTTCAGTGGAAAATACCAACCTGGCCCAGTGCCAAAGCTCATGATGAAAATAAAGACAAGTGCAACAGAGCAGTATGGTACCCAGAAAAAGGAGTCCTGTGATAGGAAATGAAAAGCAAATAAAATCAGAAATTAAAATTTTATTTATCTAGCTCCATTTCAAGTGTTCATCACTACTTAGTATGTCAGTGGTTAACATAGACCTATTTCCTCTACTTTCGGGAATTTAATGAGATAGCCTTGGCAGTGATCTCGGTTGTCTAAACCTGCTGTCTTTAATCCATTTGTACATGGCTGGGAACAGACCTCCATTAATATGATGGTTAGCCCCAAAAATACTTCTACTCACTAAAAAGTGATTTGTGGGGAGGGAAATAGTCATGATATCTGTCATACAACAAACCATGGACACAGTTCTAATGCATTGGTGGGGTCTTACCTGTAGTGAGAGCGTGACTGTGAGGAGCCCCAGAGCCAAGGCCATCACGGTATAGTTTTGCCACAGCAGTGTCTTCCTCCCTGCACGCTCAATGAGGATGCCCTGCAAGCAGGAGGAGATGCTGCCAGCTCCAAGGAACATTGAGGGCACTCACTGGTGCCCCATCTCTGCCTTCACCGGCCAGGCAGGGAGTCACTGGGGGACTGGGGACTGGGATGTAGGCTTTTCTGGGAGGGTGAGGAAAGGCATCTGGGGGGTCTGAGCAGCACCAGGAGCTGCAGAGAGGAGCAGGAGGTGGGAAGTGCAGGGCTGCAGGGAGCACTGTCGGCAGAGGAGGACAGAGGGGGCATTCTGCAGGCAAAGGAGAGCCAGGCAGGAGAGCAGAGTGGGAATGCTTGCACTGTTAATTGCTGTGGTTCCTACAGCCCTGAGTCCTGCTGACAAATGACATCTGCCCTTCCTCCAGGGAGGAACTGGGACTCTCAAGTCTGGCCCAGAATGGGCAGTGATTTTGACAGAAAGACTCTCCACTCTTTCCAGAAGCTCAATAGAAAAGCCCATGTTTGCAGGGTGTGGGGAGAGGACTTTATCTGATAGGTTCCATGGTTGATTTTTGCAAAAATTAGATTCCTCAAGCTCCATTCACAGTATTTCTAAAGATCAAAATGAACAATGTATTACAGCAGAACAAAATTAAGCTGAAAAGCCTCTTACACACAGAACTGTGGAGAAGATCTCGGTGATCCCAACCCCCAGGGAGAAATAATGGATTTGAGCAGGGGGGATTCCAGCCTTTGCAAAGATAGTGTATGCATAAGAGTAAACCTGGAAAGAATAGAAATTTGCAAATTTGCAAAAAGCTGTACACATGTGGCCATGTTTACACTAGCTTCTGTCTTTTTGGGCAGAAATTAATTAACCAGGCCTTAACGAAATAGAAAATCATCTTATCATAACAAGGTAATCCATAGAAATGCCTTCAGAAGACACTTGCTAAAACACAGTTCTTGACTTATCCCAGGTCCCAAACTTCCAGGGGAGAAGATTGTAATAAACAGTAACAACAGATCCCTCCTTACAGCCCCTGCTGCAGCCATTCGCAGCTCCCTGCAGAGGTTACTCTTGCTGACAGAGGGCAGAGGGAAGCACTGCACGTACCACGTTGGCCCCGATGAGCTGCATGCACGAGACGACGAGGAACAGAGAGATGAGCTGCCAGCGCACAGCTCTGTCCCGGAGCAGGTCCCAAACGCTCTTGGCCTTCTCCCCACGGATGGCCTTCTGCTCTGACATCATGTCATCTATTTCAGCCATATGGTCCCCATCTCCCCAGAGCTGCTTCACAGCTGGAAGGAGAGGAGGAGAGGTGACCAAGCTCACCAGCACACACATGAATCCAGAAGATTATTTCCTGCTTTGCAGAGTATCTTATTAGAACTTCATGCTCTTGTCCTGTGTGAACTTCCAAGAGATCTGGGCTCAGATATGACACAGGTCCAGACCGTTGCTATCTGTTTTCACCCATAAATCTTAATCATGACCTCACCTTTGGCCAATAGCTGCTGACGGTCTTTCAATGTAAGTCACACCCAAATTCTTACCAATCCTTCCCTGAATACCCTCCTGCTAATGGTGCAGTTCTAGCGCACACTTCAAAACACAGACAAGATAAAATGACCCCTACATATAAAAAATAAGTTTACATCCAAGGAGTTCTATCTTTTGATAGTTAAATACCCGCAGAGGCTGTTACTCAGTTTCTGTCAGTAGCTGCTGTTAGGAATTCCGAAGAACTGGAATGCTTACAGACACAGCATGACAGTACAGAGCCTCTTTCTCACACAGACAAGGTGCTGTTTCCATACTCTGACTGTTCAGGGCAGAATCTGCATTGATGGAAATACAAGCTGTGTGTGATCACATTCCTCGGAGGACCCCGGCAGAGGGTAAGGGAAATACTAGTGCCAAGGAAGCACTAATACCCAAACAGAAGAGGCTGACTTCCATTAAAGCTGAAGGTGCTTCCAGAGCCAAAACACCAAGAGTCTTTTTCCCACCTGTACCTTTCTTCCAGGCCTATCTGGGGCTTTACTGTATTTTCCCCCTTTTCCTGAAATGACTGATTTATGGCCCATTTCCTTACCTTTGATGCATCCCTCCTTGTCCTTTTTGTCAATGAGCAGGTAGCGGGGAGAGTCTGGGAAGAAGGGGAGGGTGAGAAGCTGAACAAGGGCGGGGACTGCATTGGCTGCCAGGAGAATTGGCCAGAGAGCCTCCACTCCAAGAACTTCTCTGGAAGAAAAGCAGCAGGGTGAGGGGCTGAGGAGCCGTGTGTGCTGGCCATGTGAGCACACGCACACACAGGATCATCCCTCAGCCCTGCGGGTGTGTCCCGGTGCTCCGACCCAGGAGTCTCCAGCAGGGAGTGCACAGGGCCGCTCGGTGTTGGCTCCTGCTGCTCAGTGCTGGGCACAGCAAAGCCCCCTGTGACCTCCTGCAGCAGCTGAGGGCTCTCAGGGACCAACAGTCCCACCACAAGCGCTGAAGGGAGAACCTGCAGGGGCTGATCCCTCTGCTTCTGACCCAAATAGGTTCCCATTACAATTATTACAAGATCTATGAATTATCAGCCTGGTACTGATTGCCCCAAATAGCAGCTGCTGGGCATAGGCATGCACTGATATATGCATATATTTTAATAACAGAATAAATTGAGTATGTTTCAGACTCTCTTACCTGAGACCCAGAGCAAATCCTACAAATTTTCCAGCAGCAATGGAGGTAGAAGCTGTGATGGCAACCAGTCCACGGAGCTTCCGTGGAGCACATTCCCCAGCGTACATGAGATGGATATTCAGAGCTAACCCTGCACTGACAAAGGACTGTTAGGGCAGTGCAAATCCTCATAGGTCTGGTGTTTTTGGGAGGGGGCCCTATGGACAGAGCCATTAGGGGTTGGCTCTCAGGTACCTTTTTATCTGTGCTGAGGATGTGGCTGCCTGACACGAAGCATGTGCCCCATACCGTGGCCTCATGCCTTTGCTAAATATTTCACTCAGTAAGTATGGGCCCCTGGGAAATCTGTCCTGCAGCAGGCTGGCTTTCTCTTACATTTTTTCCTATAGCCACACATACAGACAGGACTGTGGTTACTTCCTTTAGTCTCAGATGACGTATTCCAGTGGCTATTCAGATGCTATGTGCCTTATTTTCTGCTTGAAACCACCAAGTTGGCAAATGCTGTACATTCTGTTTGCTCAGTGAATTAATCAATATTTATCCTCTCAAATTTTTTTTTCTGATTAGTATTATCTTTATCCAACTGCTCAGGGATCAAAAGCACTGGCAGAATGTAACCTTCTGAGGCATCTGGAAATTAGAATTGAAAATTCTAATTGAATTGGCTTGAAAACCATTCCCTCGTCTGTAATTTGGAGGGCAGCATCAACCACAGCAAAAAGCAACAGGAACAATAGAGGGCAGTCCTCTATTGAGTGAGCATGCTTCCCTGAAATATTGCATCTTTTGGCTTTTTCAGAAGTTGGCAGTACCTTTTATAAGGACTGGATGTAAAGATAGAAGAAAGAGAAATGGAGATGTCATACATTACTAATTTAATTATGATTGTGGTTTCTTATTTAGGTAAAAATGCATTCAGCAATCATGTCCTCTGCAGAATGTAGTAAAAAATCTGATCTGTTTACTCAGGCTGGCAAATCCTTGTGACCCTCAGTCACTGCTCTCCCCACTGTTTAATACCAGAGGTAGGAATTCCAATTTACCTCCACACACTCCAGAAAATAACCTTCCAGCAATGATCATCTCAAAAGATCCACACAGCCGGCTGAGTCCCATCAGAGCTGCACCCAGCAGAGCAGGGATGTTGGCAAACAGCATGGCCTTCTTCCTGGAATTCATTCAAATTAATGTGAGCATAAATACTGCCCTTGCCTCATTCACAGCCTGACAGCAGTGGCATGAATTGTACTGTGGTTGCAGGCTCAGTGCTGGCTTCTGAGATCAGCTGCAGTGAAGTAAATGGGAAATGACAATGGGGAAACTTTGTCACAGACTGGTAAGTTAGTTGAAGCTTTTGATGCCTCTAGTGGAGTCAATATCTACAGTGAAGAACAAGCTTTGTGAGTGGCTGTCTCTGAAATTCTCTTTAAAATGCATGTACTTCTGGCATGACTTCCCTGGACTGGATTTGCTTTGGACTTTATAAGGGAGAGGGTATGATTTTCCTTGTGATCATTGGCAGATTTTGCCATTCTGTTTCTTCACTATCCTGGTCTTTCATTGGAAGCCCTGCGCTGCTCACAATGCCTTGTCACAAGCAGTGTTTCTCCCAAGACAGTTTCCTATTCTGCAGCTGTGGGTGTAAACAGAAAGACTGGTGTAATCACCCTTCCTACCTTCCAAATCTGACAGACAAATAGCCAGCAGACGAGGAGCCCAGGAGCCCGCCGATGCTGTAAATGGACACAATAAAGGACCACATGAAAGTGATGATCTCTGCACTGGGAGAGGAGCCATATCTCTTCAGCCAGGTCTCACGGATGAAACTTTGGATGTACTTTAAAAGAAAAAAAATATGGACTCAGTCAACATGTTTCTGCATAATTGCACTGCTTTTTTAATTCTCTTACCCACTAACTGGGCTTTTTGATCATTTCTGTCAATAACCTTGGTTAAAATCTTAGTCCTAGTGAAATCAATGGGAATTTTGCCATTAACATCCCCGGAGCTGATGTTTTAGCAATGAGATCCAATGAATAAATATATCAATATTAAATATCAACTGTGAGTGCCAGTAAGAGAATGGTAGGCTGGTCTTCTGTTTCTGTGCTAAACCCTGATTTTTTCTCTACCTGATCTTTTCCCGCTGTTCCCACTCGTCTGTGGTAACAGTATGAGCTGAGTGTCCTTTGTACCATTCAGGATGACAAACACCTTCCCCAGTTTTCCTTTTTCAGCTGTAGATATGAGTGCTGACCTCATCTCTAGAGCTACAGTCCTTCCCTGCCTATTTCACCTTACAGCCACTTGGAAATAGTGTGTATGGCCAAGCACATGGTACAAGGGACTCCCTCAGCGATGGAGAGAGGAGAATACCCTGGGAGCAATTCCACTCAGTAAGGGGAAAATGCCTGACTTTGTGGATATCATTCATCCTCCCCTTTCCCAGTTCTGTCACATCAGACAGAAGTTCAAACCCCATGAAACACGAGAGCAGTAGCAGCTACTCTTAGAACTAAGAAACCACAATAAGACTAATTTTGAAAGCAGAAGTAAAAAAATTAGCCATTGCATATAGAGGCATGAATGCCTGAGAACAGTGAAATCCTGGTAGCCCACTCTTTGAGCTCTCCACGCTTACCTCAGCAGGAGAATTGATAATGGAGACCTGCAATCCATACTGGAAAGCTCCAGTAATGCCCAGGACAAAAGCCAGGAGAAAAAGGTTGTAGCTCATTTTCTTGCAGGAAATAAAACCAGCAAACAAACAGGTTCAGCTATCCAGACATGCCTCCAAATGTCCTGTGCTCTCCTTGGGAGCTCTAACAGTTTGAGCAATGCCACACACCTGCCTCCTCCGAGACCAAGGAGCCAGCAATAGGAAACCACAGCGACTAAATCACAGGACAGGGAGAGCTCTGGGTAGACAATGCTCACAGATGTCTCCCAGAAAACAGTTACACACTTCAGTGCTTCTGTCTTCAGCTTTGGCGATCTTAATCTGCACTGTCATAGGTAACTAGCTGTGGGAGCATAGTGCAATGTGCAAGCATTTTGTGAACAATTCCATCTATTTGTCCTTTCTTCTCCTCCTTTCCCACTTGTTATCTCACCTAAATGAATATTTTGCTCAGTGACTTGCCTGAGACTAGATAAACATTTGGGGATTGAAGGGCATTCCTGGTTTCATAGTCTATTCACCTTTTCTTAGAACTATCTGATAGGAGGCTTAAGAATGTAGAACTGCAATACCTGCACCTCAACCCCTCCCACTGCCACTGCTCCCTGTTACCGACTGTCCTGGGGATATTCTGGCCAGCAACAACAGCATGATGCTGCACCTCTATGCCTGGAATATTTCATATTCAAACAATGACTGCCCAACATTTGCAAGCTGATTTCTAATCAGGGGAATGCCATTGCTTGAATGGGCATCAAACCTCTCCATACCAACTTGCATGCAAAGAGAGTCATCCACGCTTGCAGTCTTGGTCTTTCCTGATGCTTTCTTTGGTTACTTTGGAAAAAGTTCGTTTTTATATAGAGAAAGAGGAGCCTGAGATAATATTTCAACAGGTCATTTTGTTCTCAGCGTTTACGCTCCCTTTGGTTTGTCATGAAGTCCTTGCTGTTTGCTTTGTGGTCATTGTGTTGGTTACTGATGAAGCTGAGGATAGCTGGTGAGCTGCGTGCTCCTGCCAGGTCTCTGGGCGTGTTCTGGCAGCAGCTGTGAGCAGTAAGAGCTGCGGGAGATGAGTAAAGGACAACGAGAAAAGCACCAACAGAAGTCAAAGTCCAAGGACTGGCTCAAACTAGAGTGGGCTGGCTCGGACTCCCCGAGTCATAGGCTGGGTAATCAGTGATCACATTCAAAGGAAAAGTTCCTGACTGCTACCTTGAGCCTCCATTCAGCAAAGCCTTTTAAAGCCCAACTTGGCCAAGCCTGACAGTGCCTGTGCGTCCAGCTCTTGGATTATCAGGTGACTGATCAATTGACTCTTTAAGTAATGGGCATTGGTGGAAAGTTCAAGTCTGTATTCCTATAATACATGGCAGATGCTAGGAAAGTTTAATGTCAGTTTTGAATCCTGACTGTAAAATCTTTCGTTTTATCCATAATTTTCAAATGGCCTCTTTACCTAGCAGTGTCCAAGATGGTTCTGTTTAAAGGCTTTTACAAGTTATTTAATCGGCTTAGGGGGGAATTCCTTCTCCTGGTGAGTGGCTGCCCTTGGTTGTTCCCCAGCCTAGGATGCTGCGTGTCTTTGGAAGAATCCCAACCCCAGCTGGGTTGCAAGTGAGAGCTGGCTTGTGCAGAGGAGCAGTGTTTGAGGACAGCAGCAGTACTAGTTTTCTCTAGTGTTGATGGTTATTAATCAATCCAACAATGCACAGTAATTTGATTTGCAAACAGTAATATCAGCTGTGAGTCTCTGAGGATAACTTTTCAAGATGTGGTTTTGCCTAACACTTCACATGATCAGAAAATGTGAACAATGTGTCATAGGTTTTTCAGCTGAAGGTGTTTTAATTCAGTATAAATTAACCAACTTGTTAAATGCTTCAATTAAAATTTAACAGTTTAGACCAACTGAAATGTAAACACTGTTTGTGTTTGCTTAATCAGTTTGTAGACCCCTGATTTCAGGCCACAGTCAGAAAAAAATGCTGGAAGTTGGAATAAGTGTTTTCTGCCACATGTACTCGCAGGACTGGCTCTAAAAGTCAGGAAGTCAAGTAAAGGTGCATCATTTCTGAACAAGCCTGTTTCACACTGGCAGGTGCAGCTGGCCTCTGTCCTTGCAGGGCTCTGGGAAAAGGCACAGTCCTGACTCACAGGAGCAGCCACAGAAGTGGCCAAGGTGAGGACCTCTGGACATTGGAGGACTTCTCTCTTCTCTGACCTGAATGTCCAGCAGGATGTGCCAGGCCTCTCCCTCTGCCCAGGCAGTCTCTCCAGTCCATCCCTGCTTCCTACCCTGCATGCTCCCCACTGATCTGCTTCCCTTCTTCACTCTTCTCTGCTTCACTTCTGTCTCTTGTCCTCTCTCTGGTCCTCCCCAAAGGAATGACAGAATATTTTGCCACCATCACAACGGTAGTGGCACTTTTTGCTTTGACTTTTTGTTTCACTCTTTCCATCTGCCCCTCACTGCTCTCTCCAAACTATAGTAATGAAAAGTATCTCTTCAGTTCCCAATTCTGTGGAGTCCTGCTCCTGATTAGCTTGTCTCAAAATCCTGCATACTTCAAAATCTCAGTGTTTTCCAAGAGCAGAGGTAGCTGCTCTTGCCCGTATCTATACATTAATGACTTCTAAAATAGCAGCAACCACAAATGAAAAAAAGTTTACTTTTATTTTTCATATGTTATAAACTTTGGGTAATGAAAGAGAGTTCTTGCACAGACTCCTCTTCTGAGAAATAGATCTGCTGCTCCACTCATGCCCAGCATGACAGTAATACACTCCAGAAATATTTACAGTAATTTTATTCAAAAATGCTGTATTTTTCTTAAAAATGTAGTTAAAAAATACACTGAAAGAAACTTTACCTACTTATTTTGAAAATGTACATGTTCTTCTTTGTTGCAAACATGAGCAGTGGCGTGACTTTCATACAAACAAAGTCAAAAGAAAAGAGGTGGCTTGGTTATGACTTTGAGAAGAAACTGGAAGAAACTGAACCAGTCAGGCCTGTAAAAGGCCAGATTCAATGAGGAGTGTTGCCCTGTTCTGTATCAGGTTAACCAAAAAGAATCAATGTCACATCTGGGTCTTTCCCAACGTGCTCTATGGAGACAACAAGAACATGCAGCAGAGAACATTGTGGTGTGATCTAAAGATCCACATCCGAAACAAGCTGCTGCCATGCCAGCTCCTCACCACACCTAACCTCAGCAGAGCACAAGTGCAAAACCCTACAGGATGCACCAGCAGTGTCCGTGGGAGCAGAACAAAGTGGACCGGGGAATTACCCGTGCTTTACAACATAGGACTGGAAGACAACAAACAAGCCATGAAGAAAACCAGCCCAGAATAAATAGTCTGCAAAACAAGGCCCAAAAATCTGTTGTATAATAAGCCACTTAGCAAGTACTAGAAGCTTTCTTTCTAATCCATCTGTCACATGTTTTTATAGCTGAAAATAATTAACTGCTCACTATTGCTTAACAAGTAGGGGTCTATTTGAAATCACTTAATAACAGAAACAACAGGAGCACCAAGACAAGGTACTGAAAATTTCATCTGGTGTCTGAAAACAGAATTTAATCGCATTAATTTCTGTGTTAGAAAACCCAGATTCAGAGGCAAGGAAAGAAGGACTTCTGAGATGGAAGTTACTGTTTGGAGAAATTCTGAAGACATTTTCTAAAGCATTACATGGTGTTGTATGATAAGAGAATAAGGCATCATTCTGGCACTCTCTGATACGGATTCTAAAATATGCATGTGTTACTCAGTACTAAAAGCTGAGAACAGATTATTAAACTTGTGCTTGGATTCCTCAGTTCAAGTGTATGTTTTCAACATGAACTTAAGAATCTAAGAGCAATATATTGTCCCTAACCATACTTCTCTCTTTGTGTCCCTGCAAGGGCACGTAGCCATTGCTGAATTCACTGCAGATTTCCCCCAGATACCATCTTCCTTTCTTCTGCTACAATGCGGTGATTTTGATCTCCTCAGGGCCTTTATAAAAACCTGCACGTGTCTTAGTTTTGAAGTTCCGTTTCCTGAACTCCTCCGAGATTTCCAGGAAGGACTTTCCCTTTGTCTCAGGAAGAAAAAACCAAACGTAGAGGGCAGTGCAGACACAGACCATAAGGAATGGGATGTAGCAGAAATGTGCTAGACTTTTCTGAGGAGAAGGAAAAAACAAGACAGTGTTGGTGACATTCTGTACAATGACAAATAGGCCACTAATCCCTCTTCCTGCATGGCCTAAAGTCACCTAGGGAGTATTTCTGTGAATCCTGATGAGGGCCTCACATGCCTGGATGCAACAGCTCCCCAGCATAGATTAGGAGATTTGACATGGCAAGAACAGTATTTCGAAATGTCTTTTTCTGTCTTTCTCTCTATATAGTTGTATCGAATGAGAGCCCTCAGTAGGAAATAAGACAGGAATGCATATTGTGTTCTGCTCCCTTTTGCTTCAGGAATCATCCTAGGGAATGGTGCCAGGCTCTGGCGAAGGGAAATTACATCACATCTTTAGTTCCAGCTGTTCTCAACTGAGGGCAGAGGAGGAGTATTGATCATCCATGCCCCAAATGATTCCACTCCCAACCTCAAATCAGAAATCACCATAGGGAACATGGAGAAAGTCTGGTTTAGAGGAGTTCTGGCCACTGCCCTCATAAAGGTACTTTTCATAGAAGTGCTGTCTTGCTGCTCACAATATTCTCTTTTCCTGGTCACTGTCAGAGCCTCTTTCTTGTACAGAACACCAAAGAGCTGCTTTGCTTTGGGAACGCACCACAATGAATGGAAAGGCTGTTCCAACCAGAAATAGGTTGAACCAGAGCAGGGAGCCACAGATCATGTAAGCAGCTGGTCGGGACATTTGATCAAAAATCTCCGTGGGCAGAACTCCTGTTACGCCAGCTGGAAAAAGAAATGGCAAGAAAGTGAACAATATTGTTGATATTACATTCAAAACAAGAGAACACATCTTAACAAGAAAACCCAACATGAAGTATAAGAAGTGAATTTTTAGGTTCAATATTAAGGACTGGGTAATTACTCAAACTTTCTCACATTAGAATGAACGGCCAGGAAAGATTTTGTAATCCACATTATTCTTACCAGGACCCAACGATGAGAAAGGCTTATAATTAATTCAACCCCATGGCACTGTAGGGTCTGGGACAAGAAATTATTGCCAACTTGTGTGGCATGTGACACTGGCAGCTTGGTTCTATTCTTACCTGCCTTCCTTCAAACACGTGTGAGCAAACAGAGTCCCACATCTATACATTCACCATGCAAACATCCACAACAGCCTGTGTATTCCCACCCCCAGAAACTAACAGACTCTGCCACGGAAAGGCACATTAATAGGCTAACAAACAGACGTGGAATTTGTGCTTCCAGGTATCTGCAAGAAAATAATCAGATGGCATAGCCAAGAATTTCTAGGATTAAAGTGAAGCATTAGAAATGCTGGTTTACAGCTCTAATGGACTGGGCAGCAAATCAAAACCTTGTCATCTATTTAAGCCAAGAATCACTTCCAAGTGCCTTGGCCTAGTAGCCAAGACGACTGTGAGGGGGAATATGACACAGAGAGAAGAGGGCACAGCCTGGCCCTGCTCAGCACTGACTCACCAGGGGCACGCAAACCCCTGTGAAACAGCCAAACACCACCGGCAGAAATGGCCTCGTTCCTTTGAGTATGCTGTAGCTAAAGAGGGTCTGGGAGTTTCCATAAGATGCCTGCACACATCTCCAAGCCCCTGCAGTACCCAAAAGTTTCACTGAAAACACTGAGGGAACTGACCTGGTCCGATTCCAAAGCTCAGGATATAGGCGAAAATGCAGGCCATGCTGAGATAAGGCATCCAGCTAATCTGAGTCTACAGCCACAGAGACCAACGGAAAACCAGTGAGGGCACTTACACTTATTTGCCACCACTGAACATCCCAGTCATATAAAAGGCAAAGCCCAACTCCACTCCACTTAAATGATTAAGTAAAGTTTGTTACCTGCTGGCTCAGAGCGACCATGAAGACAATGGCCCATCCTGCCATGAAGATATATCCCCCCAGCAGCAGCGGCCTCCGACCAGCATAGTCTATGATCATGTTCTGCACAAAGTAACACAGGGAAATAAAGCAAGATATTTAACCCGTGTCTATATTTCCTGCCCCTTTCCTCTTTACATTTCAATACTCCATGCCTAGGTCGCTCTACAATAATTTTCGGGATGTTGTCTGCTTCATAGCAAAAAAAAACTCAAAAGAAATTTCTGGTGGCAGGAGTCAGGCAAGAGTGGTGTTCAGGGGAGATGAGAATGTCCCAGCTGCGCCTAAACTCTGCCACTATCCATATGGACACAAAGCAAGAGAGTTACACTTAGAGATTTCAGACAGAGATGGCAATGCAGTGTCTGACCAAATACCTCTGCATTAACCTGTCTGGCTGTGGGTGCTGACAGACAGCCTGGCTGCTGTGCTTAAAGGCTTCCTTGGCATGAAAAGCAATGTAAACCCCTAATTTGTAATCAAGAGCCTCCTCCCTGCCAACAGAGGCTGCATATCACCAGAGTGTATTGAGAGTCTCACACAAGTGACAGATGTGATCAGCTCACAGCTTCCCGTGCCGATTACAGCATAGGGGATTTTGTCCTGAGGAATTCCAGCCTCTTGGAACACATAAGCTGCATAAAAATACATCTGTGGAGAGAAGAAAGGAGAAAGCAGTAAGGGAAGACATCTGAAAATACATCCCATTGTTTTTCCTGAAGGACCACGCAGAGTGACTAATGCACTGTCATACAGGCTATTTTGACAGCATCCTTCTGAACCTTCCCATAATGCACAGGTGTATTTTGGGAACCAAACATCTGACATTTGAGGATCTCCCCAGGCAGAGAGACACTGTTTGTTCCTCGCCTGCTGCCAGAATGTTGAGCCCAAGAGCTCCCAGCCATGTCCCACGACACAGGCTGCTTACCGAGTCGTTCCCGCAGAGCTGCATGGCACTGCTCAGCACAACGATGCTCACCAGCTGCCACCTCAGAGCTGCATTCTGGAAGAGCTCCCACGGGTTCTTCGCTCTCTGGCCTTTAACAGCAGCCTGTTCTGCCAGCATCTCTTCCAGCTCTGCACTCAGGTCACTGGTGCCTCTGAGCTTCTGCAGTGCTGCAAGGACAAGGGAACCTCTGACTCCTGGGCTTTCTCTTCAGTTTGCTGCTCTGCAGGGTGAAGGATCGAGCAGCAGGTGATGGCTGCAGAAAGCTGCAGGACAGAGCCTGTGGTCATGCTGTGACCTTCAGAGTTGGTCAGCTGTGGTGCAGCCACTTGAAAGATTTGGGGGAAAGGGAGTGCAAATCCCTCACCATTGTTTGACAACTGAGTATTTCCCAACAGTGCCATTTCAGCAGCCGTGCTTCTGACTCAGATCTCAAGTGACTTCCCTGGGAAATGCAGGCAATTAAGAGGTTCTTGGTGCACAGCACATATTTCTCACAAAATAACTCCAGCCACACTGCATATGAGGATTTGTATGCCACAAATCTAAGTAAATCCTTTAATATGAATTGGTTTCAGATTTGATCCTGAGCTCTTCAACCAGCATTTATTTCACTTCATAGTTACAAAACATATTTGCCATTGTGAACACAAGTCTTACCTTTTGACCTTATTACTGTAGCAAATAAGTCTATTGTAGGAAGATGCCTTTCAATTACCTCAATAGATCAAATATGTTTAAGATTATAGCATGCTCTTTAGTTTGGAAGGAGGAAGTGATCACATTTACAACTTGATATGAAACTTCCTACGTGTAAAATTTGTGACACCATTCCAAAAATGTTGAGGCCCAAGTCTCACATGTTCCATGAGGAGCTAACAGTCACCCTAAACTCACCAGAGATGCAGGATTCTTTGTCTCCACGGTCAATCAAGAGATACCTGGGACTTTCAGGGAACCAGGGAAGAGCTGAGAGCTGGATCAGGGCAGGAACCACATTGCTTGCTAAAAGGAATGGCCAGCTCTCCTCCCCTCCTAGGAGCTCCCTAGAGAAAAACAAACACAATTTACACAGTATTTTTACAGCCTGGCAAAAGAGGGAAGGAAGGAAGGAA
>VZTG01000572.1:77375-110572 GCA_013397845.1 Melanocharis versteri | reverse complement strand
GGGTGACCTGTGCTGGGGGGGGAGGGGAGGCATTTTTGGACCCCCGCGGTCCAAGAGGATGCAGCCCCCTCCCTCCATTCTGTGGGGGACCGTGGGCATAGCGGTGCTGCCTGGCTGGGGGTGACAAGGGGGGGTGACAGCAGGGGACATCCCTGTTGAGGGGGGGATCCCCATCCTGAGGTGGGGATCACACCCGCAAGATCCTTGCCCCCAGATTGGGGTGCTGAGCCCCTGCTTTGGGTGGAAGTGGGGTTCCCCTGGGGATTTGAGGGAAGGGGGGGTGAGAGCCCTCGCTGCCCTCATCCCGCCAGCCTCCCGTGCCTTTCCTCCCCCAAATCCCTGCTCCGTGTCTGGATGCCCCGCGGCGGGTGCCAGCTGGCCCCCTCTGCGGCCCCGTTATAGTAGGTACTATTTTGGAAAGAGCAGAAGACACTGAAGCAGTTAATGAGGAGAGAAATACGTTAGCGGAGAAACTCCTGGATCGGGAGGAGGAGGAGGAGGAGGCTGGGGGGATGCACATTTCGCTGCCCTAATTGATCCGGTGCCATCCTCGTCCCCACGCACTGGGAACATCCACTGGGTGCCTCAACTTTCGCCGGGAGGCTCCAAGTTACACAATCACCCCGTTATTAAACCTCCTCCCGCCATGGCTTCCATCATTCCGGGCCGCTGGAAAGCAGCGATTTCCCGGGAATGGTTGTAATCCACGGACATGGAGGTGTACCCACCACGCTGCCATCTCTCCCTTCCCCTCTGGATGCGTCCAAGCGATTTTTTTTTTAATTTTATTTTTTTATTTTTTTATTTTTTTCCTTTTTAGCCTTTAGCCTGTCATGTGGCCGATCACATGTTTGATGTTAATAACCTCAAACCCAGGGAAAGGGGATCCGGGTGGCAGCCGGAGCATGGAGGCCCCTCGGGCTCGGGGAAGCTCCGCGCTTGCCCACGGTGGGAGGGTTTATTTTTTTGTGGGAATAATCCCGGAATGCTCATGGATTTGGGGGGATCCGGGGTGTTCCTGGGGCCGTGCGTGTGGCGTGGTGATTTGTAGGTCTCCGGGCAGCCGGAGCGGCCGGTGCTGTCCGTAAATCTCCTGCTAAATCCCAGGCAGCTGCCTGTGTTTAGGTTGGCCTTGTTCGGGAAAGGTAATGTCAATGCAGCCATTATGATTCAGCTGAGTCGGCCGGATCCAGGCTCTCTCCCTGCTGCCGGGGCTTCCAGATCCCGGGAATCCCTGTCAGGGATCCTGCCGGTGCCTCTCAGAGGTTTGGCAACCCCCCCCATATCCTCATTGTCCTACTAATTGCGGTCATTAATCCCCATCCAGGTGGGGTGGAGGCTCAGGGCCTGCTCGCTCCAAAATCGCCCGAAAATCCTCATGAACTTCCCGAAGATTGCTTCTTATTCCCCCAGGTGCACTCGAGTGCCTGTGGAAATTTGGGGAGAAATATCTCCTTCTCGAGCCGGGGTTATTGTTTAAAGGTGGTGACATTGTTCGTGGTTATTAATAATTAAAAGCTGAAGATAAAAAGCTCATTTTGTTCCGTGGAAAATGCCTGCAATTAAGTAGGATGTGGAATTTTAACTATGTTTAACCTATATATTTACATCTCCAGGGCCCTGCAGAAGGCCTTAGCTGTAATTACGTTTAGTCAGAGGAAATGCAGTTTTAGGCTAAAACTTGTACTGGGGGAGCTTCATTATTAAAATCACAAATTTTGAGGTGTGTCAAGAATTGATTTTTATTAAAATCTTGAATTTTGAGGTAGGCCATGAATTGCTTTTTTTAAAATCTCCAATTTTTGGGTGCTTCAGGAATAGATTTTTATTAAAATCTTGGCTTTTGGGGTAGGCCAGGAATTGCTTTTTTTAAAATCTTGCATTTTGGGATTTGTCAGGAGTTACTTTTTATGAAAATCTCAAATCTTGAGGCAAGAATTGCTCTTCATAGCCCAGTTTTAGCAAGAAACTGATAGTTGATGATGACGGCGACTATTAATGTCCAAATTTTGGTCTCCACAGAGCACTTAGGAAGGCTCTGCTGGAAATCTGAGGGATTAGGGGGTCTGGTTGTCTGCATTAGCCCAAAGTTAGGCTTGAATTACCTGGTGGATCCATGGGATTGATCCACATCCTGTGAAATCCACATTATTCAGGCGGGTGGGAATGATGCTTTGGGCTGCTGCAGTGGATGGATCCTGGCGCTCAGGGTGTTTGTGCCCCTTTAAGACAAACCTGCAGCGCTTTTTTTGGTCGAATTTTGTGGTCGTTTTTCAGTTGAATTTTGGGATCCTGCTCCATTCTCCCTGCTGGAAGGTGTAAAATCCTCTGGGAAGCAGAACTGTGTCCAGGAGGATCCTTCCCACTGACACCTTGGAGGCGACCCAGCTCTCTCTGTGTGTGTGCAGTTGCATCCATGACAAATCCTTTAAAAACCCGGGATATTGGTATTTAGACACCAGAGCAAATAATCATCTGGAATTTTTCTCTATCCATGTGTTGTTATTTTGTGGATCATGGACAAATTGTTGGGAAGCTGCTGAGCCGAGAGCAGCCGGGATCCAGTGCCCTCTTTTTGGCAGCTGATGTTGGAAGTTGGAAGCTGGTGATGGAAGTCAGAGACATCCCTAATTCCCACCCTGCTCCGTAGGGCCTGGCTGTGATTCCTGAAGTGAGTTCCTGCTTTTCTGAGAAGGGGTGAATCCCAGGAATTGTGGTGTAAAGCTGGGGCTGGTGCTGTAGCCAGAGCTGCCTTGGAAACGGATGGATTTTCCAAATTGTGCTTTGCTGTCCTTTCTGAAGGATTTTTCAGGCACCTTTCTGCATGTCCAGTCTGGTGTTTTCGCAGCTGGAAGACATTACAGGTGTGTGTAGGAATTTTAAAACCCCTGATGTGTTGCTCCCTGAAATTTCAGCGTCCGCTTTGTGTGGGAACCTCCTGGATGTGTTTCAGTAGGAACTTGGACGAGGGATGGAGTGCCAGGACAAGGGGGAATGGATTCCCCCTGCCAGAGGGCAGGGATAGATGGGATATTGGGAAGGAATTCCTGCCTGGGACGGTGGGGAGGGGCTGGGCTGGAATTCCCAGAGAAGCTGTGGCTGCCTCATCCCTGGAAGTGTCCAAGGCCAAGCTGGAGCAACCTGGGATAACGGGAGGTGTTCCTGCCCATGGCAGGAGGTGGAATGAGGTGATTTGAAGGCCCTTCCCCCCCAACTCATTCCATAATCCACGATTCCGTGCTGTCACTGATCTGTCTCACAGCCAGCCAAGGTTTCTGGGAACATCGGGACACCGGGAGCTCCCGTAGCCTCAGTGACACCTCCAGCACCTGCCCCCTCAGCCCGGGTGGAATCACACCCGAGGAGCCTCTCCCTCCTCTCCGTGTGCCTCCGGAGCTGCTGGAGGCACGGAGAGCAATCCCAGGGGATTTGTTCCGCGAGGCTCCCGCAGCCTCTGGGGAGCCCAAACCCAGCTCAGATCAATCGCTGCCTCCTCGGAGAGTTCAGAGGCTGTTCCAGTTCATCTCGCTGCCTGAAGATGCTTTTGGGGGATGAAAAATGTGCAGCTTTCTTCCCACCTTGTTTTTAATATCAGCTACAACTCTGGGAGCTCGAGCGTTGGATTTTCTCCAGGTTGGGAGGTGTTGGGAATTTTCGTCACGGAGCACGCGCCGATCCGAAAGTCAAAGCAGCTTTTTAATTGAGGAGAATCTTAAATATAAAGGAGATTGTGGGGTTTTAAAGTCACCAGTTGGTTTGGCTTGTTTAGTGTTGGTGTTTTTTAGGAATTAAGGGATACCCAGGGGCAAAAGGAGCTCTGAAAATGGCTAAAAATGGAATAAAGGCCAGGGTCCATGTGCTCAGACCTTGGGATGCCAAGGGAAAAGTGCGAATGCCACCAGGGTCAAGACGTGGAGGGGGGATCCCTAAAAAGCAAGTTGTGTCATAATACAGCAACTTGGCTGGACAGAGCTCAAGGAGGTGTGGGGTGAGGCAGTCCTTAAAGCAGGAACCCCTTGGGATCTCACTTGGGAATGTGGTGTTTTGGGGAGGTTACCAGAAAATCCCCCAAAAGTTGGCCGAGTAATTCCGATATTATTATTGTTGTTATATATAAACAGGAAAGATGCTTCGTTATCCATAAATGGGATGTGCTGGGAAAAGGGGCTGGTTTGTGGCTGTGCCAAGCTTGGGGCTGATTTTGTTGCATCTTGTGGCGTTTCATCCCAAAAATGAATCCAAAGGCAAATATCTTGGGATAACACAAGCTGTTCCTCTCCGGAGTGTTCTGGGATGCCCCAAACAGAGCCAGAGGTGCTTCATTTTGGGCTCAAACTGGATCCTGGGATACAGAGATGCTCTGCTGGCTAATAAACATGCTAATGAATGTGCTAATTAACGGAAATGCTGGTGGCAAACCCCAAACCCAGCCTTGGGCACAAAACCCTGTTGGGGAATGGCAGTAAAGCACCAGGGCACATGGCTTGGGCTGGGATTGATCCCTTCCCTCTGGGAATAACAGCAGCTGCCTCCGATGGGTGCTGGAGGTGGGCTGGGCAGGAGGGAAGGTCGTGTTCCTCAGGATTCCACTGTTTAATGTTATTTTTCTGCCTCTCAGCCTGGGAAAGGTTAATCCCGTTTTCCCTGCTCGAGGCCGTGAAGGGCCTTGTAGCCATAAATGAGCCCGGATTAATTGGATGCCGTGCCAAAAGGGTGTTTTTTATTTAATGAAAGGTGTCAGAGTGGAGAGGAGTGGGTTCGGGGCTGCTCTGGCTGCACAGGCAGGAGAAGGGAAGGCTGTTCCTTAGGAAGTAGGGCAGGGTGCTGGCTTAAAATAGCTCCGAGCGCTGGGCTGTGCTGAAGGAGCTATTTAGGTAAATCCTGGGGTCTCAGTGGGGGCAGAGCCGCCTGCTAATCTAAAGATACTCCTTGGAGATCTATATTTGTCCGGGATCCTTCCCGGCTTGGCCGGTTTTCCAGGTATTCCCTGCCCGATCCCGCCGGGGACGGCGTTGGGACGGCGGGCGTGTTTACGGGACGGGGATGGCTCGGATCCTAATGGAATCAGACATCATTTAGCAACGGGAGTGAGGGAACAGGCTACGTAAAGGCATCAGCCTTATCCTATAACGCAGGACTTGGCTTCCAGAGGCTCCTGGGGGCCGGGATCGCCGTGCCAAAGGCGCGCGTTCCGGTGGCACCGGAGAGCCGGGTCAGGTGTGGAATCCCGGAATGGTTTGGGTTGGAAAAGGATCTTAAAGCTCGTCTCATTCCACCCCCACTGCCGCCTTCCGCTGTCCCAGGTTGCTCCAAGCCCCGTCCAGCCTGGCCTTGGACACTTCCAGGGATGGGGAATCTGCAGATATCCTGGGAAAACCCCTCAGGGAAGCGAGGGACTGATGGGTTGGGGCAGAGGTGAGGTGGAGGACGGAGGGTGGGTGCTCTAAAGAAAAAGGAATCTCAGTGGAGATTTGAAGGATTTTCCTGGCAGGACGAGGAATGTTGGGATGTCCAGGCTGTTCTCCAGCTTCTCCAGCCTCTGGAAAACCTCGCTGCTGCCTGGTGAGAGCATCAGGGCAGGGGTGGAACGAGGTGATCCTTAGGGTCCATTCCAACCCAAACCATCCTGGGATTCTGTGATCTCCCCGTTTCCATGAGGAGCAGAGCTGGATGTATGTGGAGCAGTGGGATCTCCTCCTTGAGGAGCTCAGGGGGTGTTGTTTCTCCAAAATTCTCCACCCATCTGCCTTTTGGGGGTTCCTTTTGCCCTTCTGGGCCTGTAAAATAAGAGTTTAAAGCACTTTCCATGCTCCAAGGTAGATCTGGGGAGAATTTCCCAGGATGAATTTCTCAAGTGGTTCAGGGTGAATTTCAGGAGAACAGGAAGAAGTGGTGTCAACCTAGATTGCTGCAGAAAATATTCCCTTTTATCAGCTGCTGAGTGTAGCAAAACGTGGTGGAATGGCTTCTCAAACAGAATATTATCCCAAAGGTGATGTCTTGGAAAAATACCACGAGGGTTTCCCGGAGGAAGAGTGACCAGGGCACAGAGGCTGGAATTGCTGCTTCAGCAGTAGCTGGAGGCTCCTCTCATCCTGCTCCATCCCTGACACGTGCAGGTCTGGGAAGCTGCTCTGGAAGCAGCACTGGGACTGATTTATCCCAGGTTTTTTTGGGCTCTTTTTTGGTTTGCAAGAGAGCTGCTCTGGCTGATGTCCAGGGTGGCCACTGGGAAGATTGGAATTCTTTTGCAGCTCCCTTTGGACCATCAGCACCTCTGAAGTGATGCGTGGCTATAGATATTCCCAAACCTGGGAATGGGCACCTGCCAAGGAATGTTTTATCCAGATCCGGCGAGGATCCCACTCAGGGTGAGGGGTTGAGGCCTGGGATGGGAAGAGAAGAGAAACCAAGGCCCTGATTGTGTCAGAATTCATCATTTTGTGCTCACATTCCCCTTTATCCATGCTGTGACCACCTTTTGCTGGATGCATCCAAACATTGGCTGCTCCAAGGGCTGCTCCAGCAGGAATATTCCTGGAGGTTGTTTTGTCCGGGATTCCCACGTGGATCAGCCTGTTCCCCGGGGCGAGATCTTGGAAGGACACGAAGTTGTGTTTGCTTAGAGCAGGTTTGAAATGGGATCCAGGAGCCCCTGGGGAGGGTCGGGTTCACATTCCTGGGATTTGCCTTTTCCACAGAGCCCCCGCTGTGCCTCCATTAATGATCTATTAGTGGCCGTGCTGGAACCTTGGGAAACAGGTGGTGAATTTCCCTGCCTGCTGACATCTAGGAATCCCCTCCTGGCTCCTTTGGGGAGGCTCACTTTTTTTTAAGTAGCTGCAGCTGTTTGCTCTAAACCTCCTCCTTTTTCTCCTCCTTTTCCTCCTCCTTTTTTCCTCAAGCTTTGCAGCGACTCCCTGGAGTCGCCGAGGGACCATCACACTGATCACAGGGAGACACAGGGTTTGTTGAGTGATGATTTTCTGGGAATACATCATTGATTTTTAACTTCTGGAAAGTTTGTAGAGCTTAAGGGTCTCAAAGAGAGAGGTTTTCCAGGCTGGAATTGCGGGTTTTTGGGCTCTCACTGGTGAGCTGGCACTTGGTGATGTCCAGAGCCCACATCCCTGGCAGAGGGCTCGGCTCTGGACAGATTGGCTCAATGACAATCCCAAGAAAATCCGCATCAGTGCCGGTCATTAGGAGCCAAATCTGAGCTGGAAACTTGATGGACCTTGCAAGCAAATGTGGATTTTATTACTTCAGGGAGGCTGAGGATGCTGAGGGTGTTTTCGAGGTCTCTGATCCACGGGGAGATTTGGCAGGAGCAGGACCAAGACCAACACCATCCAGGTCTGGATTCAGCTTCATTCCAGAGTCAGAGCAGGATCCGGGGTGTGAGGAGCCTTGGCTGCCATGCCAGGAAGGCTTTGTGAGCAGCTCTGCTGGCTGGGAGCTGGCGCCTGGTGTGGCTTAAGTCGCCTCTGTTCTAATTAAATACTCCCAGGTTTAATCCTGCCCGGCTCCTCCGGCAGCAGCGAGAGGGAGCAGAGTTCCAGCTCCACCTCGTGGGACCGTCCCCGCCGCCTCTGGAATTGGCAGCCGTGGCAAAACCTTGGCCCTCAGCTCTGCTGGGGAATCCTCCTCAGGAAAAGCACCTTGGTTTATCCCGGCCTTGCTGTTTACTGGCCAAATGGCCAGCAGAACCAGGATGATCATCTGCTATCCCGAAGTTTTTAGGGGGCCGTGAGCACAGTTCGGGGAGCTGTAAGGTTTCAGTTCTGTATTTCTTCCCTGTGAGGGTGGTGAGGCACTGCAATGATTTTCCCAGAAAATCTGTGCCTGCCCCATCCCTGGAAGTGGCCAAGTCCAGGTTGGAGCAACCTGGCCTAGTGGAAGGTGTGGCGGAATGAGATCATCTTGAAATTCCCTTTCCACCCAAACCACTCCGGAATTCTGTGATTCTGTGATATTTCCTTGGAAATTCGTGGCTGAGCTTAGGTTTGTGTGGTTTTTTAGCCTCTTGGCTTTGCATCCCGTGTTTCCGTGGGAGCCCTGAGCGCGGCAGGGGCTGCGCTCTGTTTGTGTTTGCATTTCCATGCACGGAGCTGTCACCTGCTTTTTTTAGCCTTAAATGCACCTGGCTCCTGCTCAGCCCCGGGCCTGCCAGCTTCTCCCAGCGTGGCCTCAAATTTTGGGTGTTACTCCTGGAACGACTGGGAGGGAGGTGATGAGGCAGGGACAGATTTGCTGCCGGGAACGGCTCTGTTGGTTCATCCCAGCTCTGTTTTGGGCTGACTGCGACTGTCCCCTTCTAAGAAATCCCTCATTCAGCTCGTACAATGCAGATATTTTTAGGGTTTATTGTGAGGAGATAATTCTGGTCGTCCTACAAAAAGGAATCCGTGCCTCCAGGTGAGGATCAGAGGCAGCTCTCCGAACCAGTTGCGCACTGGGAGGTCGGATTCAGCTCCAAGGAGTTCGGGATGAAACTGGGACGTTATAAACTGCATCCGTTCAAGGGAGCTGCTCTTCCAGAGGAATTCAGATAACCCCAAATCTCGTGGTCTTCCTGCAGCACTTCCAGGGCTGAGAAGCAGAACTCTGGAATATTTTTATTTCCCCTCTATTTGGGAGTCTCTGGAACTTCTGAAATCTAGGGGTTCCTTACCCAGAGCAAAAAAGGAGGATTGGAACATGCAAAAATTTGGGGGGAACAGATGGAAATGGCAATAATAATAATTCCTGTCTTTTGCTGCTTTTATACAGGAAGGTGTTTGCTTTATTTGGTGATTTTTCTTTGCTATTAATGTTTATTTTAATGAGGGAGAAGTTACTTATTTCCTCAGGTGGGAGGTGATGAAGCTCCACTTTTTTTTTTTTTCCACAGAGCTCCTGCAGCTGGAACGAGCAGTTCTGTGCCATGGCAGGGTCAGACTGCCCGTGCCAGCCCTGGAAAATGACACAGATTATTTGTCAGGGCTTGATCCAAGCTTGGAAAAATCAGGATATCAAGCACACACACACACACCTGGTTTTGCAGGTTCTCAAATCAGGGCACCTCAGGGGAGAAAAAACCTCCGAGAAACCAGGGTGGGGATTCTTAAAGCAAAGACATTTTGTGCTTAACGGCCAGAAATTGGTGTGGCTTAATAATTTTGGGAAGAATAAAGATGATTCCATGGAAAGTGAGGTAGTTGCTGATAGATAGGGTGGTCAGGCATTGGGAGGTGGTGGAATTCCCATCCCTGGAGATGTCCAAGGAATGCCTGGACGTGGCTCTCAGTGCTCTGAGCTGGGACCTGGTCACAGGTTGGAATTGATGACCTTGGAGGGCTTTTCCAAGCTGGATAATTCTGGAATTCTGGGATACCATCATCACCCAGCTGCTGAGATGCAGCCTGTCCTTACTTTTGGCCTGGATCTGGGATGGAGCAGCGGGAAAAGCAGGATGGCTGGAGCACTGCTGGAGCGAAAATTACATCCATCCCCTGCCTCCAAGGGTTTGTTCCCTGTTAATGACTCCGAAAGCTCCGCAGCATCCCAAAAATCCACCTTTTTCCCAGCAAAAAATGCCATTGCCACGGCTTTTCCGGGCTGGATTTCTCCACATTATTCCCTCCAAGCCGGCTCCGTGTGAGCCCCGGACTCAGCTTTGAATAGATGAATGTAGGTTAGGTGTGAATGGGAATAAAATATCGGGATAAAAATAACATTGGGCTGGTTGGAAATTGGGAAAGAGGAAAAAAAATCCTGCCCTGCTGCTCGTGCTGTGCCCAGCTCAGCCCTGGAGGCAGCTTCCTCTCCCTTTCTCAGGGCTTTGGATGGCTCCTGGTGGACTTTTCCTGGGAATATTCCTACCTTTGACAGCCCATTCGGCTTTCTCAGTGTCCAAATCCTCGCTTTTGCCCCAAAATGTGCTTTTTTTCCCTCCAAAGTGCACCTCTCACGATGAGGAGCAAGCAGGGAAGGGGCTTTGCATCCAGCACCCTTCAGATTCGCTCCCAGATGTGCACCAGGAGCTCCAGGGAAACCTCTCTTGAGCTTGATATTGTGAATTTTGAATCCTGGGGGATTTTTTTTGGGGAGGATTGAGGGAACACCTTTTCCCTGCAGACCCCGGGAGCAGCGTTTGGCTGGCGCTGCCACTCCAGGCACGGAGCTCTTGCTCCTTTTTCAGTAATGAATCTGCCTCGGCTGCTCCGTCCAGCCATCCAAGGGACTCTGGGATATATAAACAATCACTCGTGGATCACTTTGTTTTCTCTTCCGTGGCACTGGCTCTGTCTGGAGGTGGGGATGGGGCAGCCCTGATGAAGCTGGATTTTAAGTGCATTTTAAGGACAGAGGTAGGGAGGAATGGGATTTTTCCTGCAGGAATTTCATCTCCTGGCACTGAGGGATGAGCGATGCCCTAGGTTGGGAGAGCTGGTGGTGGAAAAGCAGCTTTTTCCCAAATTCTCCCATCCTTAACTATCCATGGCCTCTCAGAGTGTTGCAAATAGCCCCTTGCTCATGGCCTGGCAAATAAAATCTGTGTTAATTTGGCAGGGAATGGAATCTTGCCCTGTAGCTCAGCAAAGAGATCCCTTTGATTTTCCTTTTAATTCCCTTTTGATTTTCCCTTGGGCACACCTGACCTTTTAATCCATTTCACACCTCAAAGTTCACTTGCTTTTGTGTCCTTTGGTTCGTGGGTTGGCCCTCAGCACGTGTCCTGTTGGTGGAGCAGGAATTGCCTTTTCCTGGGAATGGGTTTGGACGCCCTTGGCGGAATAATAAACCCCAGACCTGGAGATTTCACTGTTCAAACAAGACTGGGTGCAACGCTCGGGTTTGTGTGCGGAGGGAAGGTGGCACAGAGGTCACAGGGTTTAATTCTTGGAATGTTGTGAGTGTTTTATCCGTCATTTTCGTGAATTATTTGGGAGCTGGCTCTGAGGACAAGCTGAACTCGCTGTGTCTGCACTGCTTGGACATTTCCAGGACCGACTGTGGAATTGCAGTGACAGGACAAGGAGCTGAAAGAGAGGAAATTGAGGGTGGATATACAGAAGGAATTCTTCCCTGTGGGGGTGGGAGGGGCTGGGATGGAATTCCAGAGAAGCTGTGGCTGCCCCTGGATCCCTGGAAGTGTCCAAGGCCAGCTTGGACAGAGCTTGGAGCAACCTGGGATAGTGGAAGGTCCTTCCATCCCAAGCCATTCCACAACTCTGCAATTTTTTTGGTGAGATAAGGAGTTATCTCCTCATTTTTCAGATATGAGCAGGAACTGAGTGAGTCTCTCCACCCTTCTCAATGCCCTGGGGGTGCAGAATTCCAGGTCAGTTTGCTCTGAGCGCCGTTCCCGCAGCATCCTCTTCCTCCTGTCCAAGAGAAGGGAGCACGGATAAAGATAAAATCGAGATCTTTAACTGGAGTGGGGTGACTGAAGCCCTGGCAGAGCTGAGGAGGAGCCGGTTCCTGGTCGTGCCCAGCTCCTTGTGGGAGTGCAGCCGTGCAAAGCCAAGGAGGGAACTTACATAAAAGTTCTTGGCTGCTCACATTGGCGCAGCCTCAGATTTGATCTTGCATAACTTTGCTCTCTGGGGCTACCAGGAAAAGGCAGAGCCAGGAGCTTCCCGGGGATCTCTGGATGGGCAGCGCTGCTCCTGGGGTCACATCCCATCTTTGCCGAGCTCTCCGACCCCGTTTCTGGGGCTTTTCGCTTCCTTAGGGTGGCTCTGGAGTGCTTGAAAGCCTGGAATGATGGGGAGAATGGAGATGAATGATTCCTGTTTCTTCTCTTCTTTGTAAATCATTCGACCTCCAAGGGCTCCCTGGCTCCCTTTGGAGTCGGATTGCAGATGCCAGGACAACCACGGGGTTTGTAGTACTTACAAATCGTTTTCTAGCCTCTCAGTGTCCCAAAAAATCCCTCGTTCCAAGTCCTGGACCCGCATTTCCACCCAGCTCCTTTTGCCCAACCTCCTCCCAGCTGATCCTGTTTGTGTCAGCCCCACATCTTCCCTCATTTCCTCCCTCAGCACTGCCTCCAGAGGGGAAAAATCTGCAAAATGATTTTTTCATCCATCTCCAGAGGGGTCATTTTTTTTTTTCCTTTTGGAGCAGAGCTGAGCTGTGGATGCAGTAAAAGCCCTGCTCCAGCCCGTGTTGGTTTAAGCAGGTCTGGTTTAACCCTCTTTAATTGGCAGCTTGGTGGGGAAGGCTCTGGAGCGTTCCAGGCACGTGGGACACCAGAGCACAACTTCCAAAGGGATCGATGAAAGCGGGGCCACCTCGTTGCAGGCACCAGCTCCCCTTTCATTAGAGCCACTCCTGCAGTTCCTGTGATTTGAAAATTGATGTTCAGCTGTAAAGAATCTCTTGTGCAGCCTCTCTGCGTTTCCTCTCGGGGTTTTCAGGGTAAATTGCTGCTGGATTTGCATTTAAAAGGGAGCAGTGGCACCGCTGTTCTCACTGTGTTATTTGGCCAGCTCTATCTTGGAAAATTCAACATATTTTGGCATATCACNTCCAGGCTGAGCCCCTTTCCCAGCTCCCTCAGCCTCTCCTGGTGCTCCAGACCCTTCCCCAGCTCCGTTCTTTTCCCTGGATTCACTGCAGCCCCTCAGTGAGGCTCCCAGAACCGGACACAGCCCTCAAGGTGTGGCCTCCCCAGAGCAGCCTCTTTCCTGGGTGATGGATGAGGACAGGGGTTTGATTTGCATCCCAGGTGTTTTCCATCCCAGCTGGATTCCAGCTCGGTGTAAATCTGCCTTCCGCCACGGCACGCTCACAGGAGAAGAGGAGTGATGGAAGGATGGTTCATTATCCAGTGGGTGGGCTCCTTCCTCACGGGGGCTGCTGGAGGTGCTCACTCAGACACAGACTGGCACCACCATCGTTAAAATCCCTGTGAAACACCCGTCACATTCCAGATTTTGGGATATTTCGGGGGATGCCGGGCAAAGATGAGGTGGTGTGTCCAGCTGCCCGGATCCATATGGACAGAGGAGCCTCCAGCACTTTTGGGGGAGGTTTGTGCCTTATTCCTGAGGCTGGAGGGGTGATGCCAGCTCCCTATGGGATCTGCACTGGGATGAGAGGCTTTTCTTGGAGCTCTGTGTGGAACATCCCAAAGCAAATCCCATCCCAGCATCTCCTCCTCATCCCAACCATGGGATCGCTCTCCCCACGGAGCTTGGCTGGAATTGTTCTGGTCCTGCCGTGACATGGGGATGCTGAAAGGGCTGAACCCAGAGGGTGAGGAAATCCCGGTTTTACTGATTTTGAGAAGGAAATGGACTCAGAGGGTCTGAGAGGATCCCTGGGATAAGATTCCAGTCACTCCGTGGATTGCAGGAGCTGCTGGCAGCCAGGCCACATGCTTGAGGCTGCTGGACAGGATTTTTTTCCCAGTTCTTCCCAAGCATCCAGGCCTCCTTCCTGGAATTAATTTTAGTTCAAGACACTGGACAGCCTTTAAATATTACACCAGGGTCATATGTGCTCCCAGCTTTTCTAAATTAACCAGGCCTGGGAGAAGGGAGATGAGGAATTCAGAAGGTTTTTACTTAAAACTCTGATTTTTCTTCTGGTGTTTGTATTTAATTTCTGCTAGAGGTCACCTTCTCCCGTACCATCCTATTCCCTACCATGGAATAATGATGATGATGATGATAATAATAATGATAATAATAATATTAATAATAATAATAATAGTATAGCAGTTTTTGATGGGGTATTTTTCTATCCATAGTTAAAAACTAAGGAACGTGTTACAAATAGATGAGACCTTAACTTACCTTAAATATTGGATTCCATCAAGATTTATCAAATTCTAGGCTAGGGGTGAAGCTTTTTGAGGTATTGGGGTGGAGAGCAGCAAATTCTGCTTTTTGAAGATGAAGCTTTTTGAGGTGTTGGGGTGGAGAGGAGCAACCTCTGTTTTTTTTCGTGTGTGTGGTTTCCTGATAAGGAAAAATTTTACATGTTGGTCCTCCTACCTGAGTCGCTGGTTCCTGGTTTTCCTGGTTTTTGCTGGTATTTCCATGGAGTCTGTTCTAGGTTCGGACACCTCGGGATTGGGAGGCAGCTCTGGGACAGGTGCGGGTGGCGTTTAGGCTGCACCGAGTGGGGTTTTAGCCAAGCTGAGGGGTGAATCCAGCAGCTCTGGCAGCTCAGCTCTTCTCCCAGTCCTTGAGAGCATCATTTCAGTGGAAATTCCATTTCTGGGTGTCAGCTCGAGGCTCGGAAGCGAAGCCTGTCATTCCCTCTCCCTGAAAAGCGCCGTGTTGCTGACTCCTTCCCTTCCCTTGCCTTTCCAGCTGTCCCATTCCCTCCCACACAGCGGCTCACTCTGAAGGAGGTGTTCGAGGATGGGAAGCCGAGGCTCGACGTCCTCAAGAGCCACTTGGTGAAGGAAGGGCGGCTGGAGGAGGACGCGGCGCTGAAAATCATCAACGACGGCGCCGCCATCCTGCGGCACGAGAAGACCATGATCGAGGTGGAGGCTCCAATCACAGGTCAGAGCTCGGGGCTGGAGTTCTAAATAACAACCAGGAGAGCCACAGTGGGTTTCTCGCTGCGTTCCTTCCACCCACGAGGTTTTTTTAACTCTCCTGAGCTCTCAGGAGAGGGGATTTTGCCGGTGCTCGCTCAGAGCGCGGCCGCGCTCTGCTCCTGGCTGCTGTCGTGACCTTGCTTTTCTTAGCGTGGTAATTCTGTCCCTCTTTTGTGCTGTTCTTCCTCCCCCAGTGTGTGGTGACATCCACGGGCAGTTCTTTGACCTGATGAAGCTGTTTGAGGTCGGAGGATCACCCAATAACACCCGCTACCTCTTCCTGGGGGACTACGTGGACAGAGGCTACTTCAGTATAGAGGTGACCAAAAAAGTGGGGCTTGGGGGTGCTGGGGCTGAAGGAACCCAAAGTGTTGAACCTCAATTAAAATACAGCTCAGAATCAGTTAAATGCAACTCAGAATCAGTTCAAATACAGCTCAGAATCAGTAAAATTCAGCTCGGGATCAGTTCAAATGCACCTCAGTGAAATATAGCTCAGAATCAGTAAAAATGCAGTTTAGAATCAGTAAAGTGCAGCTCAGAATCAGTTAAAATTCAGCTCAAAATCAGTGAAATTCAGCTCAGAATCAGTTCAAATGCAGCTCAGTAAAATACAGCTCAGAATCGCTTAAATACAATTCAAAATCAGTTAAAATTCTTCTCAGAATCAGTAAAATTCAGCTCAGAATCAGCAAAATTCAGCTCAGAGTCGGTTCAAATTCAGCTCAGATCNAATCAGTAAAAAGTCTCAGATTCAGTAAAATTCAGCTCAGAATCAGCAAAATTCAGCTCAGAATCAGTTCAAATTCAGCTCAGAATCAGCAAAATGCAGCTCAGAATCAGTTCAAAACAGTTCAAAATCAGTTCAAGTTCAGCTCAGAATCGATAAAATTCAGCTCAGAATCAATTAAGTGCAACTCAAAATTGGTTAAATACAGCCCCAAATCAGTTAAATACCTCTCAGAATAGTTAAAATACAGCTCAGAATCAATTAAATGCAGCTCAGAATCAATTCAGGACAGCTCAGAATCAGTAAAATTCAGCTCAGAATCAGTAAAATACAGCTCAAAATCAGTTCAAATGCAACTCAATAAGATACAACTCAGAATCAATGAAGTACAGCTCAAAATCAGTAAAATACAACTCAGAATCAGTAAAATGCAGCTCAGAATGAGTTCAAATACAGCTCAGAATCAGTCCAAACCCCAAACCCAGATGTCTCATGCTGGATTTACCCTTCAGTCAAGCTCTGCATGGGATGAAGACAATGCTGGTAACTCGCAGGGTGATTTTTGGGCAGGAAAATGATGTCCCAGTCATTGGATCCTCCTGCAGTGACAGTGAAGTGGCAGTGATGGGGTTAACTCTGCTTTCTGGAGCGGTGTTTTAATGTCACTTGGAGCTGTCACTCAGGGCCAGAAGAGGGACAGTTGATGCTGAGTTGCAGGCAACAGGATCCCACCAGGCAGTGGGAAGCAAATGTTGGAAAACCTGCAGGATTCAGCTGAGCAGGAAGAGAAAGGGCCACGTGCCCGAGTCACTGCTTCCCTCTGGAAACCTTGGAATGGGGTCAGGAGAAAGGAGCAGGAGTCACCTGGGCTGTGGCAGGGCTTTGCAGCTCCCTGGGATCCCGTGAGCAAGGACTGGGAGGTGCTGGTCTGGAGGACAAAAAAATTCAGTGGGTCCCCGAGGCTGCTGTGGGCTCAGTGGAGACCTGGGATGGGACAGGAAGGGACAGCTCTCAGCAAATGCCACAAATCCCAAGGGATTGCAGCCATCTGGATTCACAGAGGCTGGGCCGAGTGGAAATGCAGCGCTTATCCCAGTTGGAAGCAACGTGAGGAAGGGCTTTTGGGGGAAGAGGGGCCTGAAAGGTGGCAGAAATCAGCTGGAATAACAGAGGGAGTGATTTCTCTTGGAAAAAAACAAGCTGCAGGAACAGCTGAGCTGCTGGCTCTGCAGAGGAATCTTCCCCAGCGAAAATTTTGGGGGGGGAACTGTCAGGGATGAGCGCAAGGGGTTCTTTGAAGGATTCTGCAGAGGATTTAGGGAGAGCGGGGCCGACAGCTTGAGCTCCAGCAGCCCCTGGCTCCCTTCCAGCCCCACGCTCTGGAATCCTGACAGGGAGCCAAGGTGTGACGAGGAGCCGCTTCCGGGGGAGCGGGGACGGATGCAGAGAGGTGGGGCTGGGGCTGGTGGGATTCGGGGTGGTGCTGGCAGGAGGAGCCCCCCGGGAGGAAGAGGAAGGACACATCCCACTGCTCCTCTGGGTTGCTCGGCTGGGTTTGCAGTGGGAGTGTTTTCACCTGGAAAAGGGATTATGTTCCGGCACAGCAGCTCTTTCTGTGAGAAAAGATGGGTTTTTGTGGTGTTAACCAAGAAACCTTCAAATGAGAGTTGTTGGGCCCTGTGTCTGTGTGTGGATTCTGTAGATCTGAGGTGGAAGAGTGCTGCTCCCACTCTCTGCTCTTAGCCCAGGATTGATCTGATACAGAGATTTTACTCCCAGATCTCCAGGAGTGCTGGGGATCAGCGCCCTGGTCTCTCCACGCTGGGATCAGCACAGAATCATGGAATGGTTTGGGTTGGAAAGCACCTTAAATCCCATCTTACTCCACCCTCTGCCCTGGGCAAGGACACCTTCCACTATCCCAGGTTGCTCCAAGCCCCATCCAACCTGGCCTTGGACACTTCCAGGGATGAGGAAATCTTTCCCAGCTTCCCTGGGCACCCTGTGCTAGGGCCTCCCCACCCTCACAGGGAAGTAATTCTTCCCAATATCCCATCTAAATCCCCTTTTAGTTCAAATCCATCCCCCTTGTCATATCTGCCTGTGATAGTATGGAAGAATTCCAAGTGATGGATCATGCTTGGAGAGCAGAGGTGGTGGGGCAAAAAAAAAAAAAGAAGTTTTATCTTTTATTTCCTGCTGCTTTTGCCTCTCCTCCTTCCCTTTCCCCCTGTGTTGCAGTGGGAATGCCACAGATTCCCTCTGGAGCTGGCTGTGATCCCACAGCTCAGGGTGGGCTTTGATGGGCACAGGTGGGGGCTGCTCCGAACATCAGGATATTCTGGAAGAGATTCCCACCTGGATGTGCAAAATCTGATTTCTGTGGTGAAACAACAGCGGATTTGGAGGATCCCAGATGGAAAAACACCCAGGTTTTCCCTGTGATGTGACCGCTGGGAAGGTGGGGAGCAGCAGCAGCAGCCTCGTGAGTCACCACAGAAATTTGTGCATCCATGGGGAGATGATCCAAGGCCTGCCCTGAGCAGCTGGGGGTGTCCTGAGCAGAGCCAGGAGTTGGAATCCCTGTGGATTCCTTCCAGCTCAGGATATTCCACGATTCCATAACCGTGACCTTTTAACGGAGTGAAATAGGAGGGGATGGTTTAATTGCATCCCGCTGCAGGCAGGCAGGAAACGATGCCAGAGCAGGGGCCAAGGAGGTGGAAGGGCCAAATATCCCTTCCAGGTGTTCCCCGTGGCTCCAGGCATTCGGTTGTCCAGGTAAAAGGGGGAATTTGTGGCTCAGACAAAACCTTTCCAACCCCTCCGAAGCCTCTCAGTTCGTCAGCTCAGCTGGGTGTCGGCAACGAATCATTCAACAAATTCTTTCTGGGCCTCTGGCTTAGGGAAATTCTCATTTAAAAACATGAATTCTCAGTATAATGAGGCCGCAGAAAGTGGATTGGTTGTTGGTTGTTTTGGTTTTTTTTTCTTAAAGAAAAGAATTGTGAGGGGAGAGGGGAGGGAAGGAACTGTGTGAAAGCTGGAATGCTGCTGGAAGGGGACTCTGGGAAAGGTTTGCTGTCCCAAACCCGCTGTGACAGCGAGACTGACTGGTCACAGATCCCAGCTCCTGAGTGCAGGGCTGACAGGCAGCACGGAAATCGGGATGAACTCCTCCATTGGGAGATGCTGATGAGGTAGCGTTCTGCTGAAGGATTCCCAGTGGGAAAAATGCTCCTTTCATTAAGCTTTTCATCCCAAATCCCAGAGTGGTACAAGGGAGGTCTGTGCTCGTGGTAGGGAAGGACCATCGTGGTCCATGACGCTGGAATACAATGAATAGAATGATTTTGTTAAATTAGAAAGTAAAACAGTTGTTATGACCAGAAATAGAACCCATGGAAAGAGGAGATTTATCAGGAGCAGTGGTGTGATAATGGCATGCACCTTTCCCAGGCCGGTTCTTCCAATCCAATTATGACGGGACACATGATTGCTATCTAATTATGGAATTATATGTTAATCTTGATTTAATGCACTTTTTATCCTGAATAATATTAAAGAGATCCAGTGAGCCCTGTAAGGTGGAGTGGAGGTGGATTTGTGGGCTGGAGTTTTGCCTCTGTTCCCACTCTGGAAGAGCTGGCAGGCTCCACGTGTAAAATTTCCTCACAAATGCCAGGTTTTGGGAATGGTGGGAGAGGTCATGGTGGGGGCAGGTTTGGCACCAGCCCCTCTTGCATTTTTGGGGTTGCAAATCCCAATTCCTCTTGGAATTCCCTCCCTGTGGCCTGCTGAGCTTTCCCTTTCCAAGTGAATCAAACCCTTGGCTTCGGGCTTCATGCCGAGAGGCAGAATAAGGAGAGAAGGAGATTATTTGAGATTATTTAAACCCAAAAAGCTGTGGCTGCCTGGATTTGCTCCTTGGCTATTGCACACAGGCAGTAATCAATTCCTGGGCACGGCACCAGGAAAGGCTGGGAAAGGGATCCATGCAAAACACCAGGAAGCATCCAAGGCATGCGAGTGTAGAAACTCCCTCATTCCTCATTCCAGCCCCTCTGGAGCCCTCGAGGGCTCTTCAGTGTCCTTTACTCTGCATCCTCCTGGTACCTGGCAGTCCCCACATCCTTGGGGAGTGCCTCCAGCCACTGGGAATGGTCACTCTCCACGTCCCCAGTGTGTCCAGGAAGAATTGTGGTGCCAAATTCAACCCCATTTCGCTTTAAACCCCTTCAAACGTGTTTTAAAATCTCTCTCCTGCGAGCTGCCAACCTTCCATACATCCCAACCCTCCCCTATTGATGCTGTATCTCTGCCTTGCTTTGCTGCCAGGGCTGGTTCTTCCTCCAAGTCATTTGGTTCATTTATAGCAACTTCCAAATTCTCCTGCCAGCCCAGAAAAGTGACATTTCGCTTGCAAACACAGGGAGGTTAAAGCTTTAACTCCCAGAATAATTATAAATGGTTTTGTTGGGAGCATTCCTCCTGGTAACAGATGCAATAAAACATGATTCTGCTACTGGCCTTGGCCCCGTTCTCTTTCAGAATTCCAAATTAATCAAGTTGTTAATGTGGGGTTGAATTCCAAGTGAGACACAGGCGGTGCTTTACAGCTCCTTGGGGTTTTTGGGAGCAGCTGGGATGATTCATGCACAGCTCACCTTGCAGGTTCAGTGCTTGAACACCACCAGATCTGAGCTGGCTGTGCTGGGAACCAACTGGGAGCTGGTTCGTTTGGGTTCTGGAGGTTTTCCCAGCTGCTTCCCGGGGGATCTGTGCCCCAGATCGGGGATGTTGGAGGGTGTAAAACAGACTTTCTGGTGGTTCCCGTTGCCCAGGCGTGTCCTGCAGCCTGTCAGCCTCGAGGGTAAGCTCCTATTAGAGACTTTAATCCAGATCCTGGAGCTTGCTGTCATTATGGATTGTCCTTCCAGCACTCCACAGCAACGAGGGAAATGTGATAACATTTCCCTGTGCGAGATAAGGGCTGATACCGCTGTCAGCCCGACAGTGCCAAGCACACCGGGGTGAGTGAGCCCTCCCTGCCTCCCAGCCCTTCCCTCAGGCTTTTTTTGGGAAGCCAGCATGAGATATTTCTGCTAAAAACGCCCGTTTCTGCCTGACTTTGGTCTGTGCCTCATCAAAGGCGCAGGCTTTGCAGGTGTTGCTGCTCGGAGAGGGGATGTGGAAAGCCCTTTTCAAAGCCAGAGAGCTTTGCTAAGCTAAGCTTGTTTTTTAGGCTCAGCTTTTCCTGTTTTGAGCTTGAACTTCACATGACTGTAGCGTAAGCAGAAAAAGCAGGGAGGGGGGAAATCAGTGGGGGAGATGAAGTTGGATTTTCCGGGTGTTTCGTGGACAAATGGCTGCATGCTCCTCTCGCTGGTCTCCATCCCAGTGGAACATCTGGAGCAAGCAGCTGGTTCTGCTTTGCTGCTCTGCAAAAGGGGTTTTTTGCTTTGGTTTGTGCTGGAAGCAAAGCTGCCCCCACCCAGCCCCGAGCTGCTTTCAGTTGGCTACGACCTCATTTGTCACTTCTCCAAGTCAGCCCTAATATAGAGAAATCCCGGTGGCTTTTCCCTGCTTGGCCAGGAGAAGATCCACTGCCCATTATGGAGCTGGGTTCCACTTTGGGTGTCTTCCCAGAACCTCTTAGTGCGGGCTCAGGGTGATGAGTGCCCTGGGAAAGGATTTGATGACATCCCCTCCTCTCCTCTCTTGCAGTGCGTGCTGTATTTATGGAGTTTAAAGATAAATCATCCCAAAACGTTGTTCCTCCTTCGAGGGAACCACGAGTGCAGGCACCTCACAGAATACTTCACCTTCAAGCAGGAATGTAAGTATCAGCAGTGGGAGAAGGATTCGAATCCATTTGAATAATACATTTTTAAATATATATTTTTTAAAAAAAGGTGTTGTGAGAAGGCGTGGGCTTCAATTTTTGTGCCTCTGAGTGGCACCAGAGCTGTAAAAACCTGTTGTCTTGTTTTCCTGCTCTTCTGTTTCACCCCCTGCTATAAAAAAACACCCCAAACCCCAAATTTTTAAGTTCTGCTAAGCACCAAATGGAGCATTTTAGTTTCAAAGCCTGAGTGTGGATGGAAGAAATGGGAACACTTCTCCCCTGATGAGCCAGGCACACACATCCTCCCCTCCCTGACTTCCAGGCCCAGCAACGTGTAATCAGTGCCAAAAGACTTCCAGCTCCAGATTGTGCAGCTGGGATCAGTGATTGCTGTTGGGAACGGGGGAAGGATTTGCTCCTCCCTGTTTGCACTGGGGAGGATCATTTACCTTTCAGCTCGTTGCAGTTAAAAGATGGTTTTGTGCACAGCATTGGAATATTTTTAAAGCAGTGATGAGGAAAGGTCAGGGAATGATGGATGACTGGCATTCCAAGCCATAAAAGAAGTAGAGAACTCAATGCAAAGCTCCTTTAGGGAATTTCTGCTCAAGGACCCGACCTCAAGAGATAATTCTGGGCAAGGCACGAATCCAGTCTTTATCCCATCGGCTCTGGGTGGTGTTGGATGGGGGAAGGCTCAGAGGGGATGAGGCCCTGTTCTGTTTGCTCAGGAATGAGCTGGAAAACACCTCCCAGCTCCGTGCTGGGTGCTGTATCCATCACCTGGGCCCAGGTGAGCTCCTGGTGAGAACCAGGTGATGGGGTCGGGTTTTTTCCCTTTGGAAAACAGGAGGTGCTGCTTTTCCCCTTCCCTGAACCCCCCGTTAGTGTCTCTGAAAAAAGGATATTTCTGAGCGTATTTGAGGCTTGGTGTAAGAGCCAAACTGCTTTGGAAAGGCTGTGATTAATGTATGGGAGCATCCTCTTCCCCTCTGCCCGGGTGAGGCATCGCTGGGATTGTCATCCCTGGAAAATCCAGTGGGAAGATCCATTTTTATGGGCAAATCCTGCCTCCCAGCACCGATGTCCAGCTGGAAAGGCAATTCCTGCCCTCCATGGCTGCGTGATGCTGCTGTGCCAAATTCAGCAGTCAAAATGAGCCTAGAGGTGCAGCAGGGCTGTGGGGAAGTGATGGGGTGGCTTCATCAGCATCCCAAATTTGTTCTGTGATCCCAATTTTCATTATGTGGAAACACCTCATCTCCTGTGTGTTGATCTCAGTGAAGGTGTTCTAGAAAACAGCTTGAAGGGAGATGAATATTCTTGTCCAATTCCAGATTAAAAAAAAACCTTTTTCTTTTACACAGCTAACAATTATCTTCCAAGTCAGTATTTTCACGAATACACAGGTGGACAGTTTGATTCTAAATCAGTATTTTCACAAATACACAGGTGGACAGTTTGATTCTAAATCAGTATTTTCACGAATACACAGGTGGACAGTTTGATTCCAAGTCAGTATTCACTAATACACAGGTGCAAAGTGTGATTCTAAATCAGTATTTTCACTAATGCACAGGAGCAAAGTTTGATTCTAAATCAGTATTTTCACCAATGCACAGGAGCAAAGTTTGGTTCTAAGTATTTTCACGAATACACGGGTGCAAAGTTTGATTCTAAATCAGTATTTTCACCAATGCACAGGTGCAGAGTTTGATTTGCGGGCCACAGACACAGAGCTTGCATATCTCCTTTAGGAACTGGGTTCCTTCAATTTATTGATCAGCACTTTGGCCGATCAGAGCCTGATTGAATTCCTCCTTCCCAGGTCGAATCAAGTACTCGGAGCGAGTGTACGACGCGTGCATGGATACCTTCGACTGTCTTCCTCTTGCAGCCCTCCTCAACCAGCAATTCCTGTGTGTCCACGGGGGCCTGTCTCCAGAAATCACGTGTCTAGATGACATTAGGAAAGTAAGTCAGCTCCTTGGGCTTCTCCCAGTTCCCTGTGGGGTTGATTCCTGCGTGGCTTTGGGGCTGGAGGGGTGTTTTTCCTGCCGCAGCTCCTGCTGATGTTGTGTCCCCTCTCCAGTTAGACAGGTTTAAGGAGCCTCCAGCCTTTGGTCCGATGTGTGACCTGCTGTGGTCGGATCCCTCGGAGGATTACGGCAACGAGAAAACCCTGGAGCATTTTGCCCACAACACTGTCCGAGGCTGCTCCTATTTCTACAGGTGAGGGGTGTTTTAGGGGGCATTTGTCTCCCCTCACGTTAAAATAAGTGTTCAGGCCACTCTGTGGGGCTTTGCAGTGTACCTGGAATTCTCCTCACTTGGCTCTAATGCACAAATTCTTGTTTGTTTTTTCTTCTCCTGAAATACTGAGCTGTCTTTGGGTAAGTTTCTTTATGAAATTGGGGTCTCAGACAGCAAAGATTCTTCTTTCAGCTGGCCCTGTGGGTGGTTTTCAGTACCTGGATCTCTAGGAAATAATCTTTTCTTGCTAAGAAAGAAGGATTTGTGCTGACAGTCCACTTGTAGGGAGGGTTCAACAGAACTCTTCGCAATTAATTTTTGAATGATAAAACAGTATTTTGGGGTGCTGGACAGAAACTGGGTGGCTCCTGCAAGTGGCTGCTCCCTGAAACCGAGACCACCCGTGCTCTGTGCTCTCCTTTGCTCCGTGCTGAGTTCTCCTCCCTTTTTGTTTTGCAGTTATCCTGCAGTGTGTGAATTTTTGCAGAACAATAGTTTGTTATCCGTAATCCGAGCTCACGAAGCCCAGGATGCTGGGTAAGTGCTGTAGCCCAGGAGCTGGGCAGGGTTTGGGCTGGACTGGGCAGGGTTTGGACTGGGCTGGGCCAGGTTTAACTCCTGCCCTGTTTTGTAGGTACCGAATGTACAGGAAGAGCCAGACCACAGGCTTTCCCTCGTTAATTACAATCTTCTCTGCACCAAATTACTTAGATGTCTATAACAACAAGGGTAAGGCTGGGGCTGTGCTGCTCTTGGGGTGGGTCAGGAAATCCCTCTCCCACTCTGCCCTCCCGAAATCACAAGATAATTTGAAGAAAAGAGCTCCAAGGCCATCGAGTCCAACCTGTGCCCTGTCCACACCTTGTCACTGAGTGTCACTTCCAGTCATTCCTTGGACACCTCCAGGGATGGGGACTCCAAACCTCCCTGGGCAGCCCCTTCCAATGCTTCACAACCTTTTCCATGGAGAAATTCCTGCTGATGTCCACCCTGAGCCTCCCCTGGCCCAGCCTGAGGCCGTTCCCTCTCCTCCTGTCCCTGTTCCTGGGAGCAGAGCCCGACCCCCCGGCTGCCCCCTCCTGTCAGGGAGTTGTGCAGAGCCACAAGGTCCCCCTGAGCCTCCTTTTCTCCAGGCTGAGCCCTTTTCCATCTCCCTCAGCCTCTCCTGGGGCTCCAGATCCTTTCCCAGCTCTGGACACCCTCAGGGTCTCAGTGAGGCTCCCAGAACTGGACACAGCTCTCGAGGTACCTCCCCACAGCCCAGCACAGAGGGACAATCCCTGCCCTACTCCAGCTGCCACCACACTGGTTTTGATACAAAAAATACACTTATTTTTGACACAAAACCCTCTCCTTCAGTCGCATTCTTGTGCCTGGAATGAAAGAGAGCTTTGTGTGCTGAGCTGAAGTGGTTGACTTAATGTGCTACTGTGGCAATTAACTGTGGAGTCATAAGGCCTGGAATAAAGCTTTCATTCCCAGCCGTGGGACAACGGAGCCCTTTTGATGGATGCTGCCATCCCACAGGAGCTGATAGTGTAGGAAAGCTTTCCATTTCCCTCTGCCCCTAAACCATGGGGATCGTGCTGGAATTTTCTCCAGCTGTGGGGTTTTTCACCCCTCGCTTTGGATCTTGGCTCTGTTTGAGTTTCCCTGGTCTAAGCTGAGAACCAACCTGAGTAAACTGAAAAATTTTAGCTGGAACCTTGTCGTTTTGGAGAATTGGTAGCTTGATTCTACACGAGTGTAACCTGGTGTTGATAATGAAGTTTTTTTAACACTTGTGCAACTTCCAGAGGGAACCGGGCTTGGAGAGCTGGGGGTGAGAGAGGAAAAGGCTCCAGGAAACCATAAATCCCCTTCCAGTGCCTGAAGGGGCTCCAGGAGAGCTGGAGAGGGACAAGGGATGGAGGGACAGGACACAGGGCATGGCTTCCCACTGCCAGAGAGCAGGGAGAGATGGGATATTGGGAAGGAATCCTTCCCTGTGAGTGTGGGGATGGGCTGGGATGGAATTCCCAGAGAAGCTGTGGCTGCCCCTGGATCCCTGGAAGTGTCCCAGGCCAGGTTGGAGCAGTCTGGGACAGTGGGAGGTGTCCCTGCCCTGGCACAGAGTGGCACTGGCTGATCCTGAAGGTCCCTTCCCACCCAGCCCATTCCAGGATTCTCAGTGGTCAGTGCCCGTGGACATTTGTTCTCTTTCCCTTTTCTCTCCCAGCTGCTGTACTGAAATACGAAAACAACGTCATGAACATCAGGCAGTTCAACTGTTCCCCTCACCCCTACTGGCTTCCAAACTTCATGGATGTCTTCACATGGTCTTTGCCTTTCGTAGGGGAAAAGGGTAAGAGAGATTTGGATTTCTCTTCTGTTCTGTTTCTCTCAAGGAGATCTGCATGACTGGGTTAAATTCTTGGAAAACCGACTGTTGATACCTGTTTGAAAATCTTTTACCAATAAACCCCTCCTTTCTTGCTCTTTCTGCGTTGCTGGTGGAGCTGATCTTGGGTGCTGTAGCCCCACCTCAGAATTTGGAGATGTTTCTCTTGGTTTGCAACAGAGAAATTAAAAATTCCTGTTGGCTCCTGGCCCACCAAAAAGGAAGCATTCACTTCAATCCAAGGCTTATTTCATTCTGAAGAAGGCGAGGCAGCTTAAAATATGACCAAGACTTTGCCTCAGCTTTTCACCAAAAGGACTTTTACCTCTCCTGATGAGCCTAAATTCCACCCCAGTCTCGTGTGTTCAGGGTGTGGCTTCAACCTTACAACTTCCAAAGGGTTTCTTTGACTTTGAGGCACCAAAAGTCGAATCCCCCCCTCCCCAAATTTGGCCCTTCTCGGAACCAGGTGGCCATGGTGCGGGTGGGGATGGGGAGGGGGGACCTTGAGGGAGCTCAGGCTGTTCTGCAGGAATGTTGGCACCTCCTTCCCCACGTCTGGTTCCTCTGTGATGTGCTTGGCCTGCATCCACCTCCTTGGCAGAAGATGCAGCGTGTGTCGTCTGCTCCGGTGCCGCTGCGGGTACCAGCAGGCTGTGCCTAAAAGTGTCTTCAGGCTCCCACTTGCAGGGGACAGACGACCTTGAAATCCTTCCCTCAGCCTCCAAATCCCTCTGCGTGCCCCGGGCCTCTCTGACCTCGCTGTCTGTGCCTCTTGCAGTCACCGAGATGCTCGTGAACATCCTCAACATCTGCTCCGACGACGAGCTGATTTCGGATGGCGACGAGACGTTGGAAGGTAAAATATCCCTGCTGGACCCTGAGAACAGCGGGGGGAACAGCTGGGGAAGGTCTTTGATGCCTGAGCAGCACTTGATTTATAGCTGGATGGCCAGCCAGGGTCTCCAGTTCCTTTTTGCCCAGCCCTTGAGCAGTTCTGGGTAGGGAATGTTATTTTTTTTTTCTCCTTTGCTGTTCAGTCACAGAGAAATTAAATGACATTCACTGCGACAGACACTTCTTGCCAGCTACTCTGGGAATGGTTTCCTGCTCCTTACACAGGCTGCTGGTTATTTTTTCCCCCAATTCAAAATTTTCTGCACCAAAATATCCACCCAATCTTCTCATCTGTTGCAGTGAACTCCTCTGTAAAGTGGCTTCTCATGTCACACCCCCCTCCCCAAAAGTGCGATTTTTGGCCCTGATTTTAAGCTGTGCATGAAGGGGACGAATCAGTGGCTGAGCTGATGAGCAGTTTGGATTTTGGGGGGACTCAGGAGCGAGGTGGTGACCTGAGGAAGCTGAGGCACAGCTGTGGGGGGCAGCGAGAAGTGGGGCCTGAGCTGCTTCGGCCCCAGGTGGAGACTCTAACCCGCTTCTCCCATTGCATTTCCGTTTTGTTTTTTGGTTTTTTTGGTTTTTTCTTTCCTCCCTCCCATGAAAATTAAATTTGTTTCTTCTATCTCTGTCTTCATCTACTTGTTTCTTGGTGTCTCCTCTCCCTGAAGATCACTACATTTCAAGCTATCCGAAAGGTACCCAGCTAGAATTTGCTACGAGCTTAATTATCACTGCCTGTGCCACCAGATCCTTGAAGTGGATTTCCAGAGCTGACTAGTGGGGCAGTCTCTTCATCCCCTTTCAGTTTTAACATAAGCTCCATGTGTTTTTTAACCCTTCTGCGTTCCTCCAGGAACTCTGAGAAACGGGGGTCACGTTTCTACCTGATTCTGAATGCAGCCACGTAGTGCATGGCTGAGCCATGGTGCATGTTAGCCCTGGGTTTGGCTTCCCTGTCCTGATGTGTACTGGGCCATGTGAGGAATCTCAGCTGAGAGGAGATGGATTTGTTCCCTCTTTTGACCTGAATTTTCCGTTTGGTTTCAGCTCCCTCCGTGCTTTTGTTGTTTTTTTTCCCCCTCTCTCCCGTAGAGCGGAAGGGGAGTTCCCCCCTGTCCTGTTGTGTCCTTGTGGGGTCAGAGCAGAGCTGCCAGGCTCCGGCCAGCCCTTCCCTGTGCTCCTTGGATGCCAAAGCTGATGCTTGCGTGCCACTGCGGGCGAGCACAGCGGTGCCCATCGGCCGTCAGATCCCTCCGTGCTCTGCCTTGCAAACCGTGTCCTCATGGCTGAGTCATTTGTGTCACATCCTGTGCAGTGCGAGCTGCCAGCGAGACCTCCCCGAATCCGTGTCCTGTGGTGGTTCTACTCTCTTTAGCCCTCTCGAGTTCCGTGTGCCATCTCGTTGGTGTTGCCCTCCTCACTGCCATCCTGGTGCCATCCTGATGCCATCCTGATGCCATCCTTCCAGCACCGTTCTCTCTCCGGTGTAGCTGTGAATCTGTAAAAACCATGATTTCTTTTCCTGGAGTCAGGCAGGTGCTTCATCCTGACCTTCCCTGGAGAGCAGGAAACCTCCAACGTGCTGCTGTTTGCTCTTTTCTCTCCCTAAGGTGGGACAACGGTCCGGAAGGAGATCATCAGGAATAAGATCAGAGCCATTGGGAAGATGGCACGGGTCTTCTCGGTTCTTCGGTGAGGATGGGCTGGGGACTGAGCTTAATTTGGGGACTGGGCTTAATTTGGGAACTGGGCTTAATTTGGGGATTGGGTGTAATTTGGGAACTGGGCTTAATTTGGTGACCGGGCATAATTTGGGGACTGGGCATGATTTGGGGACTTGGTTTAATTTGGGTACTGGGCTTAATTTGGGGACTGGGCGTAATTTGGTCCTTGGTTTTGTTTTGGGGACTGAGTTTAATTTGGGGACTGGGTGATGGGGCAGCACTGGTTAGGAAGAAAAGAAGAGAAAAACTTCACGAGACAGGTGTTTTTTCCAGGCTCTTTCAGGACACATTTGCCTGAAAGAAGGTTGTAGCCAGGTAGGGGTTGGTCTTTTCTCCCAAATAACAAGTGACAGATGGGAGGAAATGACCTCAAGCTGCACCAGGGGAGGTTCAGGTTGGATATTAGGGAAAATTTATTCATGGAAAGGGTTGCCAAGCATTGGAATGGGCTGCCCAGGGCAGTGGTGGAGTCCCCATTCCTGGAGGGGTTTAACAGATGTGTGGATGTGGCACTTGGGGACGTGGGTTAGTGGTGACCAGGGTGGCGCTGGGTTGATAGTTGGACTTGATGACCTTGGAAGTCTTTTCCAACCTTAATGATCCCATAGTTCCATGATTCCCATGATCCATGACTCCCATTTCCACGCCACCCACCAGTCTTGCCTGGACCAGTACAACCATTGTGCTGCTCGGGGTGTGACTGGTGCTGCTGTTCCCTGCAGGGAGGAGAGCGAGAGCGTGCTGACCCTCAAAGGCCTGACCCCCACAGGTACCCTGCCCCTGGGAGTGCTCTCGGGGGGGAGGCAGACCCTGCAGACCGGTGAGTATCCCCGACCCCCCGCACTCCCCCTGCCCCAAACCCCCTGGAGCAGCTCCCCCGGGCAGCCTGGAGGGTGCCAGGGGACCCCAGGCAGGGTTCAGGCCCGTGGGGAGGAAGGATTCCCAAGCAGGAGGAAGCGGAGGTGTAGGTGGGGATGTGGAGAGATGCCAAGATATCCCCGTGTAGCCTCGAGGAAGAAAACCCACAGCGCCCTGCCTAAAGCATGTTTAGTGCTTAATTGTTTGTTTCTGCAACGAGTTTTTATCCTTTCTTTCCCTTCTAACGCTGCATGGTGCACATCCTCTGCCTCACCTCGCTGTGCTGCTGCTGTGTGACAGCCTCTGTGTGAATGTGACAGTGACACGGCCTCTGTGTGAATGTGACAGTGACACAGCTGCTTGTTTGTTCTTCGTTCAACCAAACCCTTCCGAATCTGCCCCCGTCAAGTCACGAATCCCAAACAAGAGGAAGGTTCAGCCAAAGGAACGAGGTTCCTCCAGGGCTGGATGGTTCAGAAAAGTCTCCTCTCGGGTTTTGAGGTAGTTCTGGAGGTTTCTTCCCAAACTTTGCTGCCTCCCTCAGCAGCTCTAGGAGCAGGGCAGAGCGAAGGATCTGATCCTTCCCACTTGCAGGGCAGGGAGGTTGGCTGGTGCTGGGAATGAGCTATCCCAGAGGGAATCCTGTAATCCAGTGTTTCAATCCTTCCCTGCCATCGGCCTTCAGAGCCTGGCACCTCCCCAGCTTCCCCCTTCCCATGGGCATCGGGGATTTCCTGCAGCTCTCCCCGGGCTGGGGCTGGGGCTGCCTGGATTGAATAGTTCACGAGTCAGAAACGTGGAAATACCGCTGCCTGCTCCCGGGGAGGATGCAGCATCACTCCCAAGCTCGTGGATTTATCTGCCCACAGAGGAGGATGGATATTTTTTCCCTTTTTTTATAGAAACCATCACAGCCCCGTCGCCCCAGTTCTGGGAACAGAGCCTGAGTGGGAAGGTGGCTCTTGCAGCAGCTCTGTCCCCGTATCCCGACAGCACAGGGTCATGCTGTGACGTTCTCCAGCACCTTCCCCTCTCAGGGGGTTCTCTGAGGGGCACCAGGGACCTTCCTNCCCACCCCCCTTGCCCTGTGCTGGCCCCTCCTCCCTCCCCCTTTTCCCCATCCTCCCACCCTTTCCCGTTTCGCACATCCCTTCACACTCCCGGTGAATTTATGGGAGCCCCGTCTGCTGGGTGAGGAGGAGAGGGGGCTGCCCCCCTTTTGGGGTGCCTGGACACCCCAAAAAAAGGGAAACAGGGCTGCAGTGGGGGGGACCTTCCCTCCTGAGCCTCTCCCCAGCCTTTCACAGCAGGGCTTGGCAAAATCAACTGAATAAAGTCACGGAATCTGGGGCAGAGCTGTGCAGCCACAGCTCCATCCTTGCTCCGTGGCCTCCCGAGGACCACGTGGCCTCTGTATTGTGTCCAAAGCAAAAAAGCTGCTGTTTTGAGGCTAAAACCCAGGGAATCTGCTCAAGGGAAGGGCCTCCTCCCAGATGTTGAGGCAGGGCCTACCAAACCTTGGACGTTGCTGCAGCAGATTTAGGAAGGGGGACATTGCTCGGCTCTGTGGTGCCTTGTTGCTTGGTAACACTTTCAAGAGGTGGAGCTGAAGCCAAACTGGATTTGGAGCCTGATTTTCTGTTACAGCTCAAGGCACCGGGAGCGGAGCAGCCCAGTACCTGCTGCTTGTCCTTCCCTGGAGATCAGGCTGCCCCTCTCCTTCCCACTGCTCCAGAACATCCCCTGGGATACTTAGCTATGGTGGTGGAGGGCGAATTCCACATAAACGATCATCGGAAGGTGGCCAGGAGCCACCCAGCTGGGAGCAGATCCACGGCTTAGCCCGAGGTTCTCCCTGTCCGGTGCACGCAGCAGGAAGCCTCTCTCTGCTCCTCTGTTCTTCCACCAGATCAATCCAGAGGAAAGGAGACTCCCCCTGAGCCCTCGGGAGTCCCCTTCCCCCTTCCTCTCCACCTCCTGTCACCTCTTTCTCCCCTCTCGCCACTTGTTTGGCACCACCGGGGCTGGGGGGCCGCGGGCTCTGCGTCGCAGCCATGATGTCGGATCACTCACTGTCACTCTGTTTTTGTTTTTTTTTTTTTTTTTTTTTTTTTTTTTTTTTTTTTTTTTTTTTTTTTTTTCTGTTTTTTTTTTTTTGTTTTGTTTTTGTTTTTTTTTTCCCTGTCTTCATTTTTGCATGCCACTGTTCTTCTGTATTGCAGCCACAGTAGAAGCGGTAGAGGCACGGGAAGGTATGGCTAGAACCCGGCGAGAGACTCAAATCATCTCCGTGTGTGCGTGCGCTCATTTTAAAGAGCTTTACCAGCCCTTAACGGAAGCTTTTTACTCTTGCATCACCAGAAGTGGGGGAGGACGAGGCCCTGCTGGGAAGGAAAAAAACACCCAGGGACTCAGTTCAAGGCTGTTTCAGCTTGAACAGTTTATTCCTCAGTGGAACACCTTTATTTGGAGTTGCCGGAGCGGTTCCTGCTCCGGCGGCTCAAGGCCTTGGGGTTGAGGTCCTGCAATCTGCCAGCACCATCAAAACCCTTAGAAAACAGGATTTTGTGGTGCTGGTGTAATCCCTGCCTTCCCCACAGGTAGGCCAAGGCGGAGAGGCAATTCTCTGCCTGTAGAGTGTAGGAATGACAGATCCATGAGGATTTTTCCTCGATGCCGAGCGGGGCCACGCAGCTCTGTAGAGGCTTTGCTTACCGAGGGAAGTTGTTTGTAAGCCAGCCAAGTCCTTGTAAAAGATTTGGCAGAGCCTCCTTTTCCTTAAATTATCCGTAGCACAAAGGAGTTTCACATTTGGTCCGTGTCATCAGGGCCAGGGTGACGTGCTCGTCCCCGCGGTGATGGAACAGGGACATGAAATTCCTCAGTGGGATTCATCCCTCCCAAATCTGCCCGTGTGTCTCCTGGTCATGCAAGAATTTTGCCTTTGTGATCCAAGGACTAGCTGTTCCCTCTCCTGGTGTTGCAGTGTGTGGTTTGTGTCGGAGTTCAGAGCCTTGTGGTGGTGTCTTTGTTCTGTCCTTCTGGGTTTTGCTTTTTTTTTTCAATTTTTTATTTTCTTTTTAATTGTTATTTTTTAGTGTCGTGTTTTTCAGCTTTGAAATTTTCCTGAGATTTCACTCTCTGGGGACAGCGAGCACTTGTCTGGTTTATCAAGTTCCTCCTATTCTATTAAAAGAGAGGGAGGTTTGGGATATTGGGAGGAAATTCTTCCCTGTGAGGGTGGTGGGGTGGAATTCCCAGAAAAGCTGTGGCTGAAGTGTCCAAGGTTGGACCTGGGATAGTGGAAGATGTCCCTGCCCTTGGCAGGGGGTGGAACTGGACAATTTTAACCTCCCAACCCAAACCATTCCACGATTCCATGAAAAGCTCTTAAGGAGCAGAGCACCTCCTAAACTCCGCTGCCAGCTGCTGCTGACGCGAGCTGACAACACCAAAAATTCCCCAGAGAACTCCCGAATCCAGGCAGGTGCTTTCCGTCCCCGCCACTGTCCCCGTTGGTGTCTGGCGTGTGCTGGAGGGCTCCTCCGGGGGAGATGCACAACTCCTGCTGACAGCTGCTCCCTGTGCTCCCTTCCCTCCGCAGCCATCCGTGGGTTCTCCCCGCAGCACAAGATCCGCAGCTTCGAGGAGGCGCGGGGGCTGGACCGCATCAACGAGCGGATGCCCCCGCGCAAGGATTCGCTGCACTCGGACGGCCCCGTGAACTTGGTAACCTCGAACTCTGCGGACAAGAACGGCACGGGGAAGAAATCCCAGTAACGCCCCGGGCGCCCAAACCTGCACCGCGAGAGGATCCAAAACTTAATGAATTTTATTTATTTATTATCGGGGTGGGGTGGGGGCAGGGGGAGAAACCAACTTCACCTGGAGGCACGTCCATAAATCCAGTCCGCATCCGTTCTGTAAGAAAGCGACCATTTTGTATTTTTTTTTTA
>VZTG01000572.1:38584-54353 GCA_013397845.1 Melanocharis versteri | reverse complement strand
CTCCACCTTTTTTTTTTCCCCCACAATAAAGTCTTTTCACCGATAAAGAGGCGGCTCCTAGCGAGGCGCTTGCTGTCGCGCCGTGACGTCACTCCCCTAAACCCGGCGTGACGTCACGCGAGGGCGCGTCACTGCCGCATCACTTCCGACGGCTTTTCCGCCCCTTTTGTCCGACCGGGCCCGGGCCCACGGACGGTTCAAGCGGCTGCCGCCGCTCCCGAGCCCCCTCCCCGGGATATCCCCGATCCCCGCCCAGCTCAGCTCCGGAGGGGTCCCGCTGCTTTGGGGTGGGCGTAAAGCTCGTCCTTTCCCCAAAACCTCCCCCCTGAGCCTCCCGGCCCCCTCAAGCTGCTCCTGGTTGGTGGGGAGGGGGCGCCGGGGGTCCCCGCCGGGGCCGGGATGATGCTCCCGGGAGCATCGCGGGTGGGGAGGAAGCAGCGGGGCTTCCTCGAGGGGGGCTCCCCAGCTTGGGGGGGTAGAGGAGGAGGGTGAGGAAGGGGTCGGTGCTGTTTTGGCGCTGCCGGAGCCCCTCACGGTGTCGCCAGCTCTCCGTGGGACGGGCCGGTGCCGCAGGTGAGGAAGATGCAGCCCCGAGCCCCGGCCGGGCGCTCTCCCGTCAGGTATCCCGTTATCCTCCCCCCTTTCCCCCTTTCCTGCTGATTTCCTACCGTCACTCGGGTTTCTTCCTTCCTGCAGCGTCTCCCGAGCCCTCCCGGCACCGCTCCCACCCGGATGCCCCCTCGGAGCTGCAGCCTCCTGCATCCCACCGCTCCTTTCCCGGGAAACGTGAGTGCTCATCCCCGCCGCGTCCATCCTCACGGCAGCGGCTGGATCCGGTGCCGGGGGGGACAGGGGGTCCCTGGCAGTGTCCCCCGGCTGGGTCACAGCCTGATCGGGGGGTGCTGAAGGGCTTCTGGAGCACACCTGGGTGGGGGTGTGTATCTTATCCTTGTCCCACTCTTTCCAGCACCAAACCTCTTCTCATCGCCCCCCTCTGCTCTCTTGAGCCCCCCGGGGTGAGGAACAATGGGGGAGGGACTCGGGGAGGTGGGGAAAGGACAGGGCTGGGTGTTCCCAGCGCGGGGTGGGAGTCTGGGCACCCCCTCCCCTGCTGCCCCTCTGCCACCTCCGCCTGGACCCCCTCCCCTCACCTGGGGGACCCCGGCTGAACCCCACCGGCTGACCCCAAGGAGGATGCTCTGGCCGCTCCAGGTGATGCTGATTCTCCTTTCAGGGCCAGGTGAGGAGGAGGAGGGAGGTCTGAGCCTCTCTTTCCCACCCCAGCACCCCCGGATCACCTGGAGCGAGGGAAAGCTCCCGAGCAGCTGACAAGGAAAATCAAGGTGTGGCTCCAGATGTGTGCTGGTGTTGGCAGGCCTGGACAGGGTTAATTCATCCAATTTGTGAGGAAAATCTTTTGGAATTGTGGTGCTAGACTGGTGGTGGGCTGACATCTGCTAAACCTGTCCCTGTCCCCTGGGGTCCTGTCCCCAAGGGGGCTGGGGGCTTTGAGGAGGAAGGGGGACAGTCGGGATTGCTGCAACACCACTGGGCTAACCCGGAATTCCTGATGGGGAGGAAAAAGGAGGAAGATTTGCTCACCAGCAGGGAATGCTCCCCAACCTGGGACGGCCCTGCTGCCACTCAAGTGGATCCTCTTGGAGCAGTGCTTCCCTTCCCTCTGCTCCTGGGGGTCTCAGTGCTGATGAACCTCACCCAGGGGTGCCTCAGACACCGAGGCTGAGCACGTTCCACATCGTAGAGTTAATTTTCCCTTCCTGCCAGCTCTCCCTATTAACGCTGGGATCTTGTGGGTGGTGCAAACCCCGGTAATTATCCACTTTTTACTATAAAAGATGGAATTCTCCTCCCCAGCCACTGCGGAGAGTACGCAGAGTGAATCCCTGGGAACGCCTGGGTTAAGTTTCCATGGGTGAAATCCCTCTCCTGAGAGCTGGGAGGGCAGAAGGAGCTGATGGCGTGGACCAGGAGCTGGGATTTGTGGATACTCCGGATGGAGGAGAGGTGGGATGCTGGGGATGAGGTGGCTGGGGAGGTCTGGCTGTGCCACACGGGGTGACAGTGATGGAGACAAAGCCACCCGGTGGGTTCAGGTGAGCCCAGGTGGGGTTGAATCTGGGGAGGAATCAACACCTCCAGGCCGTGGAGGGGCTGCCATGGATCTCTGCCCACCTGGGAGCCATCCCGAGGTCTGCAGGGCTCCGATCCCGTGGGGAGCGTGTTCCTTGCTCGCGTGCATGGGCTCCATGCGTGGCAGTTAAATATATGTATAAATATCTATATTTCGTATATTTAGCATCCCTGCTCTGGGTAACCGTGGCAACTGGGTTTATTTTGCTTAAACCTGGCCTGGCATGTGATGTGGTTGGGAAGGAACAGCCGAGGGGAGAGGGAGGGATGAAGTTCTCCGTGCTGGGAGCTGGGGAGGAGCCTTGGCACGGGATGTGGCACGGGATGCTCTCGGGGGGACCTCACTGTGTCCCTGCACTGGGGACAGCCACCATGGCTCTGTCCCATCCCCTTTGCTCCAGCTGGGAAGGGAAGGTTTGCTTTTAAGGGTTCCAGCCCTATTTTCTGCTGGGCTTCCCAGGACGCCCCTGACCGCTGTTCCCTGTCTCGTGCAGCTTTGCCAAATCCAGGCCCTGGTGGGAAGAGTTGGTGGTGGCTTTCCAGGCGTCTGGAGCCGTGTGCCCTCACCTGGAGCAGCAGGAGCCTCGTGCCACCCCAAGGCAGAGACAGGACCCTTGTCACCCCCACCAGGACCCCACCAGCGTGGGCTTCCAAGCCCTTATCCCATCCAGCCCCTGCTCATCCCAGGACAGCGCAGGCAGCCTCTCCTTATCCTTAAAGGTGCCAGCTCAGGCCTAAATTCCCTATATTTTACTGGAAAACTCGATTCCTCGTGCTTTGACGCCGTTTCCCTCGCTCCTCCACCGGGGGGATGTTCAACCCCAATTTGTCCCTCCCGGGTGACACCCCAGCCCCCCGTGTCCCCCCTGCAGTGGCGGCCGGGCGGCGGCAGAGGGCGACAGCGGCCCGGCGGTGACAGCGACAGCGACACGGCCCCGGCGGTGGCACCGACACGGCCCCGGCCGTGCTGCGCTGCCAAAAACTTTATTGGGGACAAGCGACCGAGTCCCTGTGCCACTTCCCCGAACACCGAGGAGGGGCTGCAGCCCCCCCACTTTTCCATAGGTTTGCTCCTGGCTGGGTTGTCTCCCTTAGGGGTGTCCCTACTTGTCCTAGCTCTGGGGTCTGGGGTCCCCTGTCCCCTCCCTGGGCACACCCCAGCTCTGGGACAGAGGTTCTTTGTACCATTTCTGTGAAAAGAGGGATGGATGCTCGTCATGGGAAGCATCACCCTCTTCCCGTGCCTCAAAAAACGGGATTTGAGTGGTTTTACCCTCCCCTGATGGGGCCACTGGGCTCCTAAGGCACAAACTGAGGGCGAGCAGTGGGGGTCTCACCCTCTGCGCTCTGGGGGTGCCAAGGGAGGCTGGAACCTGGGAAAATCCAGCACCCCACCTCCCCATCTTCACCCGAGCGGGATCGCTCCCTTTCCTGCTCCTCCACACCCCCCAATTTAAGGCAAAACTCATTCGTGGAGCGCCAAAGACGATCCAGACCCTGTCAGGAGCAGCTTCCTCACCCTCATCCGGGCAGGAGCGCAGAGCCGTGGGGTGACGGGAGCAGCTCCAGCCCCACGAGTCCATCCCTGGGATGGGAGCTGGGGTGAAGGGGGGGATCCCCATCCCCTCCCCATCCCCACCCCGGCCTCAGTCGTCGGCCACGATGGAGAGCGCGCGGAGCTCGCTGAGCTTGGCGTCGTTCTCCCGCTCCCGCTGCTCATCGCTCAGCCCGGGCCGGTCGATCTGCGCCGTCAGGTCCCCAAAAATCTTGTGCATCTCCGTGTAGTAGACAACCTGTTGGAGAAGGGGGATTGGGGAGGGAGGGGAATGGGGGGTCTCGTCCCCAGCCCATCCCCCTGCGGGTGCCCTCGGCAGCCCCTCGCCGCAGCGTCAGTGTCTAAAATAGCTCCCTCCCATGTGGCGATGCCACCCCCTTGGATTATTACAACTCAACACATTTTAATAACACGCTGCCCTTCTCCGCTCGCTTCCCATCTGGGAGCCGCGCGTGCGGGGCTGCCACCAGCACCCGCCACCCTCCCGCAGCCGCCTCGTCCCCGTGTTTGTCACCGGTGCCACCGGCACGAGCCGCCTGCCCACGCTGCCCGGGGGTCGGGGCTCGGTGGGCACGGTGGGCAGGGCCAGGGGCTCGGTGGGCTCGGCGAGGGGCACGCCCGGCAGCGCCGTGCCCCGTGCGAAGCACGGGGAGGAGGAGGAGGAGGAGGGGTGTGTTAATAACGTGCTAATTAGCACCGCCAATTATCTCCGGCAGCGAGCAGCGCTTGCCGGCGCGGGAGCCCGTGGGTCAGCGCAGGCAGATGGCAGCGGGGTGGCTGCTCAGGCGCGGGCTCCAGCGGGGAAAGGGGGGCTCCCAGCCCTGCCTGGGACACCCTCGCGGCTGCGGGACCCCCTGGTGCCGCGGGACCCCCGGCACCGCGGGACCCTCGGGGCTGCGGGACCCCCAGCCCTGCCTGCAGGACCCCCAGCGCCGGGGGATGCCCGGCCCTGACTATGGGACCCCCGGTGTTGAGGGACCCCCGGTGCTGCCCGGGGCATCCCTGGCGCCGTGGGACCCCCGGGTGTCACAGAACCGCGGGTGCTGCAGGACTTTCAGCCCTGCCTGCCAGCCCCCCGGTGCTGTGGGACCCCTGGCACTGTGGGACCCCCAGCCCTGCCTGGGGCACTCCTGGTGCTGCGGGACCCCCAGTGCTGCCTGTGAGACCCCCAGAACTGCAGAACCTCTGGGTACCTCAGAACCCCTTGCCCTGTAGGACCCCTGGGTGCCACAGGACCCCCACACCTGCCTGTGGGACCCCCCAGCACCACGGGATCCCCAGTGCTGTGAGACCCCTGGCACCACAAGACCCCCAGTGCTGTGGGACCCCTGGCACCACAAGACCCCCAGTGCTGTGGGACCCCTGGCACTGCAGGACCCCCGGTGCTGTGGCAGATGTGGGATCCTGTCCTGGACATCTCCCCACGTCCGTCAGGGAGGGATTGGGGAGCGCTGCCCCCCAGGGTGGGCAATGCCAGCGTTGCCCCCATTTCCCAGAGGGGCCCCAGCATCTCCAGCAGCACCGGTGCAGAGACACACACGGTCTCCATGGAGACCAGCTCCCCTAATCCTGCTCAAAACGATGCCGATTTTGGGCAGGCCCGAGGGGGGATCTTGGGGCTCCACATCCCAGCAGCAGCTGCCTGAACCCCCCTTCCCAGGCCTGTCCATCCCGGGGGTCTGGGGGCTGCTCCGTGGTCGGGGCTCCCCACGCAGCAGTGCCGGCTGAGTCACAGCAATGCTCATTTACACAGTGACTAACAAACCCCACACAGGGCTGAGCTGGCAGGGGCCCCCCAAAATCCCTGCACACCCCCCAAACCACAACCCCACGGCTGGGTCACCCCGAACATCCTCCGAACCCCCCTGCAAGCAAGAGATGCCAAAACCACCCGAAATCCCTCAGCAAAGCCACGGGTGAGCAGGGATCTGGGGGGCAGGGATGCCAAGCGGGGGTGCCAGGACCCTGGAGCAGCCCCCCGTGTCCCTTGTCCCCAGCCTGGAGTCAGCTGGGCTCAGCTCAGTCACATATGGCCAAGTGGCACTGCCAATTCCAGCACGGAAAAAGCGCTGGCGTGTTGAAATGAATCCTGTCAGGGTGGCAGGGCTGGAGGCAGATGCTGCCCCCAGGGTTGTCCCCTACGATTTGGGGACATTTGTCCCTCAGGATTGCTCTCAGGATTGTTCCCCAGGATTTGGGGACAATTGCTCCCCAGGATTGGCTCCGGAATTGTCCCCCCACCAGGACTGCCCATCAGGGATTGTCCCTAAGGATTGTCCTGACCAGGATTGCCCCCGAGGATTTTCCTCAGGATTGTCCCCAGGACTGTCCCCAGGACTGTCCCCAGGATTGTCCCCAGGATTGTCCCCCAGCATCCACACAGGACTGAACAGGCAGAGCAGAACAAACTCCTCGGTGCTGCTCCCCCTCCACCCACATCCTGCAGCCACTGATCCCTTCCCGAGGGACCCCCCGTGTCCCCAGGGCCTGGGGGGTGTCCCTGGGGATGCTCCTCTCCCCCAGCAGGCCCCAGCACAGAACCAGTTGGCACCACCCGGGCGCTGCCGCGCCTCGCCAGCCGAGTCTCCCGAGCTTCATCAACAAAATCCCACTGGCTTTGATCCCCCCATGATTTCTCCTGTTGAAACAGCAGTGAAAACCCTCCCAGGGAGGGGATGCATCCCACACTGGTGGCAGTGACAGGGGGGACCCCTCGCTCCGCTCCTTGCCCTGCCCTACCTGCTCCCGCCAGCCCAGTACTTTTCCAGCTATGGATACCATATGCTCTGTCCCCATCCCATCAAATCCCATTTCCAACTCGCCTTTGAGCCCGAGCCAACGGCCCCGAGTCCACCTGTCTTGAACTAATTCTGTTTGGGGACGTGGTGTTCCGTGGATTTTCTATAGATCGTGGCCACAATGGCCCAGCTGGGCAGCGGCCGCTTGTTTGGGGCAGCACTACCCAAAACAAACCCGGGGGCGCTGCCAGGGCCGGGCTCCCCTGACCCACACCATCTCTGCCTGCCAGCCCCATCTTTCCCCCCATTCCACTAAAATCCGAAGGAACCTCACGTTTTCTAGCTGGAAAATAAAGCACAAAGCGGGAAGGAAGCGCTGTTCACGCCTCACACCAGTAACAGCTCCAAAATCTCCCCCTTTCATCTCCATGTGGCCACTTCAAAGCCCCCAGCCAGGGAAATATTTGCCTCCCTTGGCTCGGCCCGGGCTCGTGGGTGGAGAGAAGAATTTGGTGTTGAATGTTACAGCCCTGCGAGCTCGGGACATGTCCTGGCGTCAGGAGACACCCGGCCCCGGGAGCACGGCCAGCCTGTGCCATGGGAACTCGCCCGCCCGGGGAGGAGGATGGGGAGGGTCTCCTTGGGACAAAGCCACGGAGGTGCTTGGGAGCAGGGTCCTTCCCCTTCCCGGAGAGGCAGCTGGTCCCTTCCCAGCTCATCGTGGCGCTGGACAGTGTCACTGTCACACAATTTGTCTCGCTTTAACTCCCGGCTTCCTCCGGGACCAAAAAACAGGGAAAATTACGTAGTTTTGCCTTTGGATGGTGGGTTTGGCTCAGGGAGAAACAACCCCGAAGTCACAGCCTCCTGCACAGGGCCAGCTGATCCCGTCCCACCCCATCCAGGCCTTTCCTTGTGGGATGCATCTCCAGCCTCATCCCCCTCCTAAAGAGGTACCTGAAGAAAAGGCTGAAAATAGAAATTCCATCAAGGAACATGACCCCCCCCAGATGCTCAATGAGCTCAGGGAGCCACAGGGGGAGGGAAAGCTGGGCAATATTCCCAAGCCAGCTCTCACCTGGGATGGGGATGCTTCTGGCAGCCCCCTGGCTGCCCTTCCCAGCCAGGTGCCCGCAGGTGAGCAGCTGCTGAGCTGACTCAGGGCTCCGGCTGCTATTCCTGGCTCGCCACTGACTCATTACCTTGGGCAAATCACAACCCTTGAAGAAAAGGCTGAAGCCACTTCGATGGGAAAACGCTTCCCAGAGCTCCCGAGCCAGGGGGGCACACACAGCCCGAGCCCAGGCTGGGCACAAACATTCCAAGCTCTCCTCCCAGCATCCCTCCCCGGGGGTGGAAGGAAGCAGCCAGTGCCGGGAAAGAAGAGGGATGCGGCTCCCATGGAGGCTGGCAGGGAGGGAGGGATGTGAGGAGCTGCATCCATCTGGGACCAGCTTTAGTCCAGCCTACGGGAGATGCATCAGCTTTGTTGTGACGCTGCCTTTTTGGGTGTTAAAAACGGGATTTCACTCGGTTTTCCCAACAAATTCCTCACCTGAAGAGAGGCAGGGCAGATAGACGGGAAAGAAAGCAGAGGATTCCCAAGGAAGAAGAGGGATATGGATGGAGAGTCTCACAAACTGCCCCAGCAATGACACCCTGCTGCTCCCCGCTCGCATCTCCGGGTGCTCCGAGCACACCCATCCCAATGTCCTTTTTGCCCCAAATTTCTTGGGAATTGGGACACAAACGGAGTGAGAAGCCAGAGGGGCAAAACTGCTCTCTGAGGAAACTCACGGATCACAAATCCCTGGAGAGGGCAGAGAACATTTGGGTTTCAAGGTCTCACCCACGGCAGGGGTCTGCAGGGGGAAAGGGCTGGCAAGACTCTGCGGTGGCTCCGGGAATTCTGGTTATTCCGGGCTGGAACAGGGAGCCCCGCGCCCGATTGCTAAGGGAACAGCAGGAACAGCATCCCCAGCACCCACCCTGCGGCGCAGGGAGCATCGGCACCATCTGGTAGGTGAATCAGCCTGCAGACAACTCGCTGGCAGCTCCGCAGAGAGGCCCCCCCAAGTCGGAGGTGAGATGGAACACGTGCTCCCGGCACCTCCCGGCAGCCCCCCCGCAGCGCACCTGGGTCCCTGCGGCGGCTCCCGGCCCCAAAATGCCGCAGGAAAACGCCCACGGCGCGGGCAGCGCCCGGTTCCGCCCTCCTCCCGGCGCTGGGATCCGCGGCACAGCATGCCAGAGGTTCCCAAAGCTTGGTGAGATCCCAACCCTGCCCTTCTGCAGCCTAAGGGAAAGGGCAAAGGGAGAAGGGAGGAGGACGAGCGGCAGGAGGAGCGCGTTCCCGAAGGAAGCTGGAGGATGGAAATGAACGCTCTGGGTTATTCAGGCCACCTCTTCCTGCAAATCTTTGGGGTGGAGATGTCCCAGGAGCCTCTTCTCTGCTCACCAGGAGTCACAAAAGACCCTCCAGATGAGCCCGAACACCTCAAACCAGATCCGGCCCTGAGCTCAGGACTCCAAATTCAAGATGACATTTCCAGGTGGATAAAGCCATGGAATTCCAGCGGATAAAGGGCTGGAACTACAGGACAGGACATGATACAGGTACCAGGAAGGGACAACGTCTCACCTGTGCCCGGACCAGCGACTCGAAGCTGGGTTTGAAGTAATCGATGCGGCTGCTGTAGAATTTGGGCATCTCCTCCAGGAGCTGCTTGTTCTTGGCTTCAAAGTCCTCCTTCACCGGGCGCAGCTCCTCCCGGGCCTGCGGAGGGACACGGGGTGGGGTCAGACTCCTGGGAAAAGGATCCTCCTGGCGTGGAGGCCACCCCAGGACAATGGCATGCTTTGGTTTGATGTGGGGACAAGCAGTGACCAGGCTGGCGGGACCCACGGGATCATCCAACAGAACCTGGTGGGACCCATGGGATCATCCAACAGAACCTGGTGGGACCCACGGGATCATCCAACAGAACCTGGTGGGACCCATGGGATCATCCAACAGAACCTGGTGGGACCCACGGGATCATCCAACAGAACCTGGTGGGACCCATGGGATCATCCAACAGAACCTGGTGGGACCCACGGGATCATCCAACAGAACCTGGTGGGACCCATGGGATCATCCAACAGAACCTGGTGGGACCCACGGGATCATCCAACAGAACCTGGTGGGACCCATGGGATCATCCAACAGAACCTGGTGGGACCCACGGGATCATCCAACAGAACCTGGTGGGACCCATGGGATCATCCAACAGAACCTGGTGGGACCCACGGGATCATCCAACAGAACCTGGTGGGACCCATGGGATCATCCAACAGAACCTGGTGGGACCCACGGGATCATCCAACAGAACCTGGTGGGACCCATGGGATCATCCAACAGAACCTGGTGGGACCCACGGGATCATCCAACAGAACCTGGTGGGACCCATGGGATCATCCAACAGAACCTGGTGGGACCCACGGGATCATCCAACAGAACCTGGTGGGACCCATGGGATCATCCAAAGGAACCTGCTGGGACCCATGAGATCATCCAAAGGAACCTGGTGAGACCCAAGGGATCATCCAAAGGAACTTGGTGGGACCCACGGGATCGTCCAACGGAACCTGGTGGGACCCACAGGATCATCCAATGGAACCTGGTGGGACTCAAGTGACCTCTCAATGGAACCTGGTGGGATCCAAGTGACCAGGTGACCATTCCATGGAACCTGGTGGGATCCAAGTGACCATCCAATAGAACTTGGTGGGATCCAACTGACCACTCAATGGAACCTGGTGGGATCAAACTGACCATTCAGTGGAACCTAGTGGGATCCAAGTGATCATTCAATGGAACCTGGTGGGACCAACTGACCACTCAATGGAACCTGGAGGGACTCAAGTGACCATCCAATAGAACTTGGTGGGATCCAACTGACCATCCAATGGAACCTGGTGGGATCCAAGTGACCATTCAGTGGAACCTGGTGGGACCCAAGTGACCATTCAGTGGAACCTGGTGGTATCCAAGTGACCACTCAATGGAACCTGGTGGGATCCAAATGACCATTCAATGGATCCTGGTGGGACTCAAATGACCAGTTAATGGATCCTGGTGGGACCACCCAATGGACCCTGGTGGGACCCACACTCTGACCCTGGAAAGCCACAGGACACCCAGAGACGTTGTGTCTTCCCTCCTTCAGAAAAACACGGACAAAACCCGGCCCCAGAGCTCCGTCAGGCTGGAGAACGTCCCCGGCCACATCCACATCCCCTCACCCTGCGATTCCCAGGAGCGTCGCTCCAGGATCCTGCCCCCACCGTCACCGTGACCTTCAGCTCAGTGCATCCAACTGGCTCCTTTAAACACAGCGTGGGGAGAACGGGAAATGTCTCTGGGATGGTGTGGAAAAGGGCAGGAGGGGGTGGGCTGTGAAATATTAGACCGGTTCAAGTCTGCCACTTAATCCCGGTGCCATTCCGAAGGGAGGGGGTGTGGGAGAGCCCGGCCGGGCCGCGGCGCCGGCCCTGAGGACAGGGACAGCGTGCCAGAGGGATGGCATGGATGGCTCCAGGCTGGAAAAGCCTGGAATCATTCCAGCAAAGGAGCAAATTCATCGTTTGCCATGAAACCGGGAGCGTTGAAACTCCCAGGATGGAGCTCATGGGGGAAAACTCCTGGGATGGAGTTCATGGGAGAAACTCTTGGGATGGAGTTCATGAGGAAAATTCCCGGGATGGAGTTCATGGGGGGAAACTCCTGGGATGGAGTTCATGGGGAAAATTCCCAGGATGGAGCCCATGGGGGAAACTCCCAGGACGGAATTCATGAGGGAAAAATCCCAGGATGGAGTTCATGAGGGAAAACTCCCAGGATGAAGTTCATGGGGGGAAACTCCCAGGATGGAATTCATGAGGGAAAAATCCCAGGATGGAGTTCATGAGGGAAAACTCCCAGGATGAGAGCCCATGGGGGAAACTTCCAGGACAGAATTCATGAGGGAAAAATCCCAGGATGGAGTTCATGGGGGGAAACTCCTGGGATGGAGCTCATGGGGAAAACTCCCAGGGTGGAGTTCACAGGGGACAGAAGAGCAGAAAACCTGGAGCAAACAATGGATGTAAATTTGCAGCTGAATAATTAAATACCTGGACAAGATGAGGCCCTTTCCCATCAAATCTGGACCCTCTGGATACCCCAGGTTCAGGATTGCTCCAGGCTCCTTCCCACAGGTGTTTAAACTCAGTGTTTGCTTAAGATTTTTTTTTGAGGCGGGGGGGGAATCAGATCAAAAGTTCATTAAGGGGAAAAAATAAATGAAATAACTAAACCCTGCTTAATCACCAGGACAAAAGAATTCCCATTTTTCCAGCCCCAGCTTTAGTCGCTGAGGCTGAGCAAAATAAGCTGCTTACTGTTAAACCAGAGGTGTCTTTTGTTCAGGCTGTTCTTTAACATAAAACTTCATTTTTCGGGGGGGAAATTCATCAGAAAAACACATTTTCTTTGACTCTGAGAATCAATTGTTCCTGGGAGGATCAAGCCACGTGCTGCCGGAGCGACAGATTTTGGGGAAAAACGCTGGGGAAGATTTGATTAAAAAAAAAAACAAAAAACCAAAACCAACAAACTCATCACGATTTCGCTAAAATTCGGGAGAGAGCAAAACGAATCTGGCAAAACTTCCTGTTAACCAATTACTGCAATTTTCCAAGACGAATGTTTTGGGAACAGGTGGCAAACATAAAGCTGGGAAATGCTCTGATCTGCTCCCTTCCCCATCCAGCTGCTCGCTCCGAGGTGGAGGCTGGGGGGAACCCCCCGTGCTCCGACCTCAGCGCTGGCTCCGAGCTCCCCCAGAGCTCCCGGGGCTCTGATTCCATTTTCTCTTGGAAAACGTTCCACTTTCTCTTGGAAAAGCGGCTCCTTCCCTTCACTGAGCGCTCGAAACCAGCGTCGTGCTGTCAAAAATGCGATTTCTACACGGATAAAAGACATCCTCCCAAAATCTTCTATTCAAGGAAAAAAAAACAGATAGGAGGGAAGAGCTTTTCCCGAGTTTTCCCAGGAATTTTGGCTCTGGAGACATCCCAATACCTGGTGCAGCTTGGCCAGGACGGGGCCGGTTCTCTCCTTTTCCTCGTATTTTTCCACCTTGGATTGGAGGCGTTTGTAGTCCTGGAGCGTCTGCTCCCGGCGCTTCACGGCCATGTTCAGGCTGGGGAAGACGCTGCTGAACCTGGAAAAAAAGATGGGAAAGGCTTGGGATGGGATATTTCGGGTGGATGAAGCATCCAAGGGAATTGTGGAACACTCAGGTCCAGCAGAAAGTTTCCTGCTGTGGAACTGGGTGAGATTTTCCCAAGCCAAACCATCCCAGGGTTTTGAATATTCTTAATTAATGCGGTGTTTCCCTGATTCCTGTTTGGAAAGGGAAAGAAGAGGTAGAGAAGTGGAAATAAAAGTCCAGGAAAAATAAATGATGAGTGCAAAATAAATATTAACTGCAGCATTATCTTTTTGCAATTTTTTTTGCCTTTTTGGGGTTTTTTTTTGCTTTTTTTGGTTAATTTTTTGCTTTTTTTTAGTTAATTTTTTGCTCTTTTTTGGTTAAATTTCTGCCTTTTTTTGGTTAATTTTTTGTGCCTTTTTTGGTTAATTTTTTGCTCTTTTCTGATTGATCTTTTGCCTTTTTTTAGCAAATTTTGGCTTTTTTTAGGTGCAAACCCAGCTGAAGAGGAGCCCTGAGCCCTCCCCAGAAGGATCCAACAATTTATCCAGGCTATGGGAAAGATTCCTATTATTAAAATGTGTTACAAATTGAGGAAACATGAACATCTGATGGAGAATATTTTTGAACGCGACAGAAAAGGGAAAAGCAGGAATGGGAATGTTGCTCTTGTCTCTTAATTCCAGGAAATCGAATGATCCCAGAGGATGACAGGGCTGTGGGTTGGGATCAAATGGGTGATGCTCCTTCTGGAGATACTAATTTAATATTTATAAATTCCAGGGTGATTTTGGGGGTTTGAGGCCAGGGATTGATAGTGAAAAATACGTCTGAATATCCTGGTGATGGATTTAACTTCCACGAGGGAACAAACAGCTTTCCCACCTCTTCAAAAGGAAAAAAATCTAAATCTAAATCAAACTGGGGGGGCCATTAGCAAAAAGAAAAGACAGAAATGTCACTCGATGAGTGTCATTTGCTTCGGATGTGACCTAAATCCACGGTTCAAGCAGAACCACGGGTGATCCCAGCCACTCCAGCCCTATTAAAATCCCATTTTCTGCTCGCTCTGGAGGGTGCTGATGGGCTGGACCGGTGGGTGCCGAGGGAAAACTTTCATCCCTGAGCCTCAGTTTGCAAAGGGCAAACGCCAGGAGCCAGGGAGAAATGGGAATTTTTGCATCCGAGCGTTTTTGTGGAGCATCCCGGGGCGAGAGGCTGATCCGGGGATGTGATCCTTCAATCCTGCCCGGTCCTGCACTTCCCCCGAGGCTGGCACAGAACAAATCCATATAAATATAAATATAAATATACATCCCATGATATTCTCCCTCTGTTGCAACAGATTGGGGAAGAGGGACAACGTGGAAAAGTCATCAGGGAGCTGCTCCAGCTGCCCGGGGCGGATCAGATGCTCTGCCCTGACATTGCTTTTTATGGGCACCATCCCACACGATCCCATTATATTTAAATGGGAGCCGTGTCCTGGATGCAGCAGGCTCCAGGCACGGCCTCACCAGCTCCTGGGCTGCTAAAATCTCTCCGACCTCTTGTCAAGTCCAAAAATCCGCTGGGAGAGGGGTTAGGGAAATGGGGATGGAGGGAAGGGGTGGCCAGGTTGAGAGGTCTCACGGGATAATGGTTTGGGTTCATGGAATCAGGGAATGGTTTGGGTTGGAAAGGACCTTCAGGACTCTCTAACTGGGGCAGGGACACCTTCCACCAGCCCAGGAGGCTCCAAGCCCACTCCAGCCTGGCCTGGAGCACTTCCAGGGATGTTTTTACACCAGGACTCCTCACCATGGGATGCTCTTTCCACACACAATGCCAGCAGCTTGAGGTTGCAGCTCCTGCAGGAATTTCTCCCGATTATTAACAATGGGAAGGATGGATCCCGTCAAGCCAGAGGCTCTCCTGGTTTATTTTATGTCCTATCCCTGAGGGGGAAGTTTGGGAAGGACACAAAACCTCGCACCTAAAGCAGGGAATAAAGACCATGGGGATGAGCTGAGCTGCTCCTCCACAGTGGGAATCCACAATGGGAATGTCAGAGGAGATTCCAGGCTTGAGGCTGGGAAATCCTCCCTTCCCTGCTGTGCACCAAGCCCTGAGCACGGCCACCATCCAGCAAATCTTGGAAAACCCTTCCTGAGACGTCCCCAAACCACCGAGGCTCGTGCTGGCACCCAAACCCAGCTGTTAGTGATGTTTTCCTGGCCTTTCCCTGGCACTTCCCAGTGCTCCTGCCACGAGACCCTGGCGAAGCCACACGCAGCCACTTCCACCCCCAATCCCGCTCTGCAGGGAAGAGCCAACCCTTTCCCTGGGAAAAAGCAGCGAGGGAGGGCGCACAAGATGATCGGCGACGCCGTTTCCATTTGCTTTGAAGTTAAATCTGGGTTTTAAAAAGGGAAAAAAAAAAAAAAAAAACTCAACGCCTTTTTTTTTTTTGTTGGCTCNACCCTTCCATGGATGAGGAATTGTTTTCCAGCTCCTCTGAGCAACCTGTGCCACCTGCATCCTCACAGAGAATGTGAGTGAATCCTTCCCAACATCTCGTTTAGATCTCCCCTTTTTTAGTTCAAAACCAACCCTATCCCTATCTGAGGCTGTCTCAGTGTGGTTGTTCTCCTCCAGCACCAGCAGGAAGGGCTGGGTCAGTTGTGGCTTTTCTGGACACCACCAATGTCCCAGCTGAGCTCTCCCGATGCCCACCGAGCTCTCCTCGGGCCAGCCAAGCTCTTCTTGTGCCCACCGAGCTCTCCCCGTGCCCCCTGAACTCTCCCTGTGCCCACCAAGCTCTCCCTGTCCCAGCTGAGCTCTCCCTGTGCCCACCCAGCTCTCCCTGTGCTCACTGAGCCCTCCCTGTTCCAGCTGAGCTCTCCCTGTGCCCACCGAGCTCTCCCTGTGCCAGCTGAGCTCTCCCTGTGCCCAAGGAGCTCTCCCTGTGCCCAGCGAGCTCTCTTTGGTCCAGCCAAGCTCTCCCTGTGCCCACCAAGCTCTCCCCGTGCCAGCTGAGCTCTCCCTGTGCCCGCCATGCTCTCCCTGCTCCAGGTGAGCCCTCTCTGTGCCCAAGGAGCTCTCCCTGT
>VZTG01000572.1:19384-38346 GCA_013397845.1 Melanocharis versteri | reverse complement strand
GAAGGAATCAAGGAATTCTGAACTCCCCGTGAGCCCAGCGGCTCTGAATTCTCCTGGGATTCACAGCGAAGGGGTTTCAAGTCCTGCCCGGGTTTCAAGTCCTGCCCAGGTTTCCCGAAGGAATCAAGGAATTCTGAACTCCCCGTGAGCCCAGCGGCTCTGAATTCTCCTGGGATCCATGGGGAAGGGGTTTCAAGTCCTGCCCAGGTTTCCTGAAGGAATCAAGGAATTCTGAACTCCCCGTGAGCCCAGCGGCTCTGAATTCTCCTGGGATTCACAGCGAAGGGGTTTCAAGTCCTGCCCAGGTTTTTCTCCCTGTGTGGACAGAAACACGATCCCAAGGCGAGTGCCAGGGGTGCCAAACACCCGGGCAGGGGGAGAGGGAGAGCCGGGCTCCCGCTGGTGCCAAGTTATTCCGAGGAATTCCAGACTCCACACGTGGCCCCAGTGTCTCCAGAACCATCTCATGCACGTTACTGACAGATGCTCCTGGTGCAGAGCCTGGCACAAAGGCTCTGCAGAGCCTCTGCCATCCAGGGGCACAGCCCAGCCCTCCAAGAACACCCTGCAGGGATCAGAAGTGTTTTCCAAAGCCTCTGGCAACGCACCTCCAACCCCTCCTGGCAGCAAAGGGACTGGGATCAACTGGGAGAGGAGCAACAGCCAAACATCTCTTTGGAAATGGAGTCTGACCAACTCCACACAGAATTTCAGGGAAGCAGGGACACGGGGAAGGAGCAGGGAAGCCTCACAAGCAAATCCGGGTTGTTTCACTCATCCATTCCACGCACGCGGAGCAAGGGAACAATTCCTGTCCCTGTGAGATGCACAGAGGAAAACCCTGGAGCAGATGTGGGTATTTGGAACAAATCATGGAATCAGTAAGGTTGGAAAAGAGCCTTAAAACTGAGTCCAACCACCAACCTAGCACCTCTAAACCACAAAGTGCCACATCCAGGCATTTTTTGAGCACTTCCAGGGATGGTGACTTCTGTGCCAGAGTTTGACAACTCTTACCACGAAAAAAATATTCCTAATATGTGATATTATCAATAATCCCAACACCACTCTCCTCCCTATGCTCCTCCATAGGGAATGAGGGGGTCTGACAGCCAAAACCACTCCCAAATCCTGACCGCTGCCCTCTGTTTCCTTAGACTTCCCATTTTTAATGCAAACCCAAGAAAATTTCAGCCGACTCGAAACAAAATTTGGTGGGGATGGTGGCAAAGTGAAGGCAAAGCAGCACACGGGGTATTAGAGCCCCTGCCACGAAAGCAGCTTGAGGAATAAGCTGCTGTTGTTCCCTGTCACTTTTTAGGGAAGGCTGCTGAGAGGGGATTACAGCCCAGGCGGCTTAAGAGGAGCAGGTGAGGGGAGATACGCAGGGATAACGAAAAGAAAATACAAATTACTCTGCCCGTGGCTGCGGGGGGAGAGGGGGAACCTGCCGGTGAACTCCTCTTGGGATGACAGGTTATCCTTGGAAAAACATCTAAATCACCCTGTTCCCTGCATTCCAAATCGTGTTCCCACCTCGTCTCCACGCCAGCCTCCCTTCAGCTCCCTGTAATTAAAGGATGGGGTTGGAGAGACGCTGCCATGGGAGATAAAAGTGCCCCAAGATTCCTGGTGCTGCCGGATCTGTTTGTTTCTCAGCCCAGCTGACAAATCTGGGGCTCAGAAATTGGAAATTTCTTCGCATCTCTCTGCTGGGAAGCCCTGGGGATGGTGGGGATGCTCGAGGACCAGGAACATTCTGTCACCTCTCTGTCTTCTCCTTGCCCTCTCCATCCCAAATCCTTATTCCACAGCTTCCTCCAGCCCCCATTTTTAGTGGGAAAGGGGTGCACAGGGAAAAATAATGGTAAACCCTTTAATTCTCCCTGTTTTCAAGCATCTCAAACACCCTCACTGGCAGCCTGTGAGCTGGACCTGGCTGGCACACACAGAGCATTATTTTTGGGATGATATCTTGGATAAGAAACCAAAAGGAAGTGGACGAGATCTACAGCTGGTGTTGGACAGGTGAAAAAAAAGGAACAGCAGAGCTGGGAAGCATCAGATGCCAAAGAAAGCGACGGTGGATGAGGTGAGGGGAAGTTTGGAGAGGCACCAGGATGGCTCAGGAGAGGCTGAAGAGGGATTCCTGCCATTCCTCAGCCCATGCCCACACATCTGTGGGGGCCCATCCACCCACCAGGAAGGGGGAAATTAAACCCAGCCCTTCCTCCCGGAGGGAAAAGGCGCAGGAATGGAGCGGCCGGGACGAGGAAGCGGCGCGCGGGGGATTAGGCGCCCATGTGGCTGCTCCAAATCCTCATTAAGAGCTCGTTAAGGACATGAAAGCGGCTTTTCCTGCTTCCGGTCCGGCACCCCTGGAGCTGCTCGTGGCCAGCTTTGGCTGCCTTCTCCTGGCAGCTTGAGGGACCACGGGAATGAATGGTGGGATGGTGGGAGGGAGATGCAGCGAGGGATCCCCGCTCCCGGTTGTGTTGCCGGCAGATGTTGGTGACACACAGCTCCGATGGAATTTATCCATCACTGCTCTCAGCAGCTGCTGGATTGCACCTCTGGGATGTCCCTCAGGGCTGCCACCCACCCCTGCGTGGTGGCACCCTGTGTCACCCCTGTGTCATCCCTGCCAAAGCCGGGGTGACCAGGACATCCCCGTGGCCAATTTTCCGATTCTGGGAGCAGGACAATGCTCCAAGGCAAAGGGATGGTACCATGACAGGGTGACCATGACATTCCCACAGCCAAACCTCTCCAATTTTGGGACAAGGACAATGCCCCAGTGGGGTGATCCTGTGCCAGGGTGACCNTGCTCCAAGGGGACAGCACTGTGCCAGGGTGACCAGGACAACCCCATGGCCAAAACCTCTCCAATTTTGGGAACAGGAACCTGCTCCAAGTCAAAGGGATTGCACCACGACAGGTTGGCTGTGACGTTCCCATGGCCAAAACCTCTCCAATTTTGGGACAAGGACAATGCTCCAGGGGGGCGATCCTGTGCCAGGGTGACCAGGACATCCCCATGGTCAGTCTTCCGATTTTGGGAGCAGGACAATGCTCCAAGGCAAAGGGATGGTACCATGACAGGGTGACCATGACACCCCCATGGCCACAACCTCTCCAGTTTTGGGACAAGGACAATGCTCCAGGGGGGCGATCCTGTGCCAGGGTGACCAGGACATCCCCATGGTCAGTCTTCCGATTTTGGGAGCAGGACAATGCTCCAAGGCAAAGGGATGGTACCATGACAGGGTGACCATGACACCCCCATGGCCACAACCTCTCCAGTTTTGGGACAAGGACAATGCTCCAGGGGGGCGATCCTGTGCCAGGGTGACCAGGACATCCCCATGGTCAGTCTTCCGATTTTGGGAGCAGGACAATGCTCCAAGTCAAAGGGATTGAACCATGACAGGGTGACCATGACACCCCCATGGCCACAACCTCTCCAGTTTTGGGACAAGGACAATGCTCCAAGGGGAAAGCACTGTGCCAGGGTGACCAGGACATCCCCGTGGCCAATTTTCCAATTTTGGGAGCAGGACAATGCTCCAAGTCAAAGGGATTGTACCACGACAGGGTGACCATGACATTCCCACAGCCAAACCTCTCCAATTTTGGGACAAGGACAATGCCCCAGTGGGGTGATCCTGTGCCAGGGTGACCAGGACAACCCCACAGCCAAAACCTCTCCAATTTTAGGAGCAGGACAATGCTCCAAGGGTTGGCACCAAGCCAAGGTGAGCAGGCCACCCCCTTGCTCCGAGAGGGTCAGACAGAGTCGGTTAAATCGAGCCCTGTGGCCCTGGAAATCGGCTCCCAACGTGAAAGGCCCTAAATCCCATGGATTTCCAAACCACCTGGCTCGTTTAAGCCGCTTCCTTCCTTAAATACAGACGTGCAATATGGAACTAAGACTCCATCCCCAATCCCTGACCCTGCCCTGGCTGGGAAGAACTGGGAGAGTGAACTTCAAACCAGCTGCTTTTGTCCCCGTTTGTCCCAAATCTGCTGCTCTGGTGTGAGATTCCACAGGCAGCTCCCAAAGAGGAGCCCAACCCTCCTGCCCAGCTCCTCGCCCAACCCATCCCCTGAAAAATGCAATATTCTCACTGGAGCTTTGCTCTTTCCCTGAAAATAAATGAGTCATTCCCAGCCAAAGGGTTCTTGGGGCTCAAAATGCCAAATTGTGAATAACCCTGCGAGCCCAGAAGCAGAAGGATTGAAACAATACGAGCCTCCACCCCCCCCTCACTAAATCTACTACTGCTTTTTTTCAACGTGGTTTAACAAATTCCCCAATATTTGCCTGGAAACTCCAATCCCTGGACAACTGAATGGAGATTTTACTGCCCATGTGCCTCTGATTACAATATATTACCAGTAATGATAATTGTCTGGATTATACTTATCTGCTTCTTTGGCTAATAAACTATAAAAGACCACCAGTGAAGATGTAATAAAGTGCAGCTGTTGGAGGAAAAAAAAAATTTAAAAAGCCTTTTTTTTCTAGGTCAGAGCAAAGTTGGGAGAGGCTCGGGAGAGCTGCCTCGGCGAGGGGAAGGAAAACCTAACTGGAAATAAGAAGAGCTCCTCAAGGCAGCTTTCATTAATCTGGAACTTTTTTCCCAGAACTGGCGCTGGGGTTTATCTGCCAGCAGGACAAGGGGAGGGAGGTGCAAGCTCTGCATTTCTCTCCTGCATCTCATTAGCCTCAAAATGGACCCTTGGGCTCCTCAGAAATGTTCCTGGCCAGGGATGCACCTACAAAGGGAAGAAGGAGGGAAGGGAAGGAGCGTTTTTGTTCTCAGAAACGGGATGAAGCTTCCCCAGCACGGAACATAAGCTGGTTAAAGGCACGCAGGGTGAAGCTTTGCAGGTGCCAAAGGGCAGGAAAAGGGGGAAAAAAACCTCTCATCTTCTAGGCCAATGGAAATTCAGGAAGCTGGAGAGAACTGCCGAGGCTGGGAAGCAGCCAGGAGGTCGGAGTAAACACCCTGGTGCTGAATTAAGGACTGGGCAGAGCGTCCTGACTCAGGGGAACATGGAATGGGTTGGGAGGGAAGCGATCTGAAGGATCATCCAGACCCATCCCCTTCCACACCTTCCACTGCCCCAGGCTGCTCCAAACTGGCCTTGGACACTTCCAGAAATGGGGCATCCTGAGGGAAATCCATTCCAGCCTCTCCCCACCCTCCCAGCCAGGAATTCCTTCCCAATATCTGGGATGGTGGCAGTGGGAAGCCATTCCCTGTGTCCTGTCCCTCCATCCCTTGTCCCAGTCCTTCTCCAGCTCTCCTGGAGCCCCTTTAGGCCCTGGAAGGGGATTTGAGCTCTCACTGGAGCTTTTTCTTCTCTCAAACCCCACTCTCCCAAAATTGGAGAGGTTTGGCCATGGGAATGTCAAGGTCACCCTGGCATCCCTTTGACTCCGAGCAGGTTCCCAAAATTGCAGAGGTTTTGGCCATGGCTCCAGCCACGGCAATGGCTTTTCTTGTCCTGAATTCACCACCCCAGGATTTAAAACGCAAGGCAGGTTTGCAGGGAAAGGGATTGTCTTTCATTTCACCAACTAACACAAGCTGAGGGAAAAAAAAAAAAAAACCCAGAATATCTCAGAAACACAAGTTCTTCCAATTTTAACAGAATGCTGGAAGAAAAAGTTAATGTATCTTTCATGAAGACAATCTAGATAATAAGCAACACAATTCCACAGCAAAAGGCTGGGATTTTTTTTTCCTTTTTCTTTCTTTCTTCTTATTTTCTTCCCCTTAAATAAGCAGGAATTTCTGGTCGTGGATAGAGGACCAAGGTAAAACTTGAGTCACCAAACATCCCCCAGACAGGAACACGTCGTAACCTCAGGTGTTAAGTGATCCATGAGATTTTACTTTCAGATTTGGGCAGAAACAACAACTTCAGGGAAAAAAAAACCCCCAAAACCTACACCACGACAACCCCTCTGTGTGTCAAACCTAAACTAAAATTGTTATTCAGCAATTTGCAACACTTACTGTCATATTAAAGTAATTTCATTTTATTTTTGCTCGCTGGCTCTGTTCTTTTAACAAAACAGCAAATCTTGGGATTTAAGGGGATACTTGGGAGAGAACTGAAATTATCTTGGAAAGGTTTGAGGGTACAGCCTGTGACCCCGGAAAATGTGGAAATTTTGCAGGCCAGATGCAACAAAACTGTGGGATTTGGGTGTTTTCTCCTCATTTCCCACCTCTCTGGCTACGAAAGCTCCGCAACCTTTCCACCTTCTTTGCATGGAAATATTATTTATAAACATGCAGGAACTTTCACTTTCTCCTTTTTTATTTAGGAAAATTTCCAAATGAAAGAAACTTTTGCTCAACCAGCCAATTTCTAACCCCGCCTGGATGATCTCCAGGTGGTTTTGTTCCTCTGCTGGAATGGAGTTGGTAAAAACCAACACATAAACAGAGACAAAGCTGAATTATTCATCTTTTGGGGGTCCCTCCCAGCCCAGGATGCTCCATGATTTTATACCTCAGGAGTTCTTTAAGCTACAGGTGAAGGCAGCAGCGGATCCAAGTGGCCAAAAAGGTTAAAATTATTATTAAGGTACCAAAAATAGTGAGGCCAGGGCAGGATTGTCCCTCTGTGGAAGGGCTGATTTCCAGGATCCACATCCCTAAAGCTCAGGATGAGGACAAACCCCACGAGATGATGGTTGGTACTCACTTTTTCAAAGGCTCTATGACTGTCTTTTGGATCTGATTCACCTGTGGAAAACAAAAAAGGGAGGATTGCACGTCAGGATTGTTGGAAAATCCCGTTTGGAAAAGGATGGGTTTGTACAGAACCCACCATGGGATGGGGGGCTGAATTCTGAGCACAACCACGATGTCCTTTAACCAAAAGAGAGGGAATTTCTCCCATGGGAGCTGAAATCCCAGCCAGAAGACTGAGACTAGAGAAACTGGTGTGCGGAAAGCCTTGGAGATGATGATAAAAAGGGAAGGAGGAGAGACACAAGGATTCTGGACAAGGACACAGGGAATGGCTTCCCACTGCCAGAGGGCAGGGCGAGATGGGATTNACCCTCAGCACTCCCATTTTCCAGCCAAACCCCATCCACCTTCTCCTGGTTGAAGGAGTCCATCCTCTTCATGGGAAGTGCCCAAGGCCAGCTTGGAGCACCCTGGGATGGTGGGAGGTGTCCCTGCCCACGGCAGGGATGGAATGGGATGGGCTTAAATCCCAACCCAAACCATTCCATGATTCCACAGTACCCTCAGCACTCCCATTTTCCAGCCAAACCCCATCCACCTTCTCCTGGTTGAAGGAGTCCATCCTCTTCATGGCCGTGTCGAAGGCTGTGACCATCTCAAGGAACGCGGGCTCCTGCTCGCACAGGGGGTTGGACAGCAGGTCTGAGGAGATCTTCACAGCAGACTTGGACATGGCTGATGGAAAAAAAAACAGAGAGCGTCACATTTCCCACTGCCAGGCATCTCCACAGGGCAAAAATCAGGGAGTTGAGGCAGCCAGGAGGGGTTTAGCACGACCTTCCAGGGAGATACTTGCTGGTGGCTGAGAGAAAAGCAAGGAAAAGGCACCAATTCATTCATGTAAACACCCAGAGAAGTGTTTTTATCTAAGTTAAGTCTGAACCACTCCAATGTGAGGCTTGTGACGCTGCCAGAAATAATCCCAGACTAACAAAAGCACTGTTCTCTTAAAAAAAACCCAGAGATGGGGGTTTTTATACATCTTCTCTCGACAGACTATTAAGTGTCACTCTCAGCCTCACTACAGCTCTTCCACAACGAGAAAAATCACAGTCCATTAAGTCTTTCAAATGGCTTTACAGAAAAAAAACATGTATTTGAAGTGGATTTAGTGGGAAAGGACCAGACTGACAGGGCTGGGAGATGAGGTTTCTCTTTTCCACTCCAAACACAAAGAGCAGGGACACAAGTTAAGCATTTTCCCTCAAGTTTTGTGCCTGTGGAGGACGAGCCAGAGGGCTACAAAGTCCTTACAGGCCCTGGGAGTGCCACCAAGAAAGCACCAGGTCATGCTCTGACTGAGCATTCCACTTGTTTTCCATCAGCCACATCCCTCTTTATCCAAACACTCGGTCTGCAAAGGGAAAATTCAATGACAGAACCACTACACAAACGAGCAAGAAATTAGGGAAGGTACAGAGTGGAAAAATAGACTAATAAAAAGGAAAGCATCAATATAAACAGGGATAAAATAGACTAAAAAAAGAAAAAAAAACCCCAGGGTACTAAAAAAAAAGTTCTTTTTCCTCAGTGCTGGAAGTTATTCCAGTTGGAGATCACAAAGCCAGATGCTTCGGCCGTGCTACGGAGGAGCTTTGGAAAGACTCCCTCAGATATTAAAAGTTAAAGTCGTCTCAATAATGGGGCTTAAGATCATAAATCAAGGGGTTAAACATTCTGATTTAAAGGTTACACACAATTATAACGGAGAGAGCTCAGAAGCTGCAGAGCTGGGGAGCTCAAGGCAGAACGAGCCTCTCACTCCGGAATAACAAAGCTACCGTATCCATCTATTATCCAAACATTAAGGCTTTAGGCATTTAAACCTTTAAACAGATGGGAAATAATCCATATGTGTGACCACATCTGAGGAGGGATTTGTGCCAGAACGGGATGGAGTTAAGAATGGCAGAACTCCTTTGGTTGGAAGAAAAATGAAGTTTCCCTTCCCAGGAAAGGATTGGAAGGGAAAGGAGGGAGGGAGCGGCTTCGGGTCACGCTGGGAGGTCGGGAACTGGGGGGGGTTTGGCCACGTCCAGGGGGAATTTGGGTCAGGAATTTCCTCTGCATCACTGACATCACCTGTAGAGAGCTGAAAAAGTGGGGTCTGAGAGTCCCAGGGCAGGGAGGAAAGGAGAAGGAGAAGGAGAAGGAGAAGGAGAAGGAGAAGGAGAAGGAGAAGGAGAAGGAGAAGGAGAAGGAGAAGGAGAAGGAGAAGGAGAAGGAGAAGGAGAAGGAGAAGGAGAAGGAGAAGGAGAAGGAGAAGGAGAAGGAGAAGGAGAAGGAGAAGGAGAAGGAGAAGGAGAAGGAGAAGGAGAAGGAGAAGGAGAAGGAGAAGGAGAAGGAGAAGGAGAAGGAGAAGGAGAAGGAGAAGGAGAAGGAGAAGGAGAAGGAGAAGGAGAAGGAGAAGGAGAAGGAGAAGGAGAAGGAGAAGGAGAAGGAGAAGGAGAAGGAGAAGGAGAAGGAGAAGGAGAAGGAGAAGGAGAAGGAGAAGGAGAAGGAGAAGGAGAAGGAGAAGGAGAAGGAGAAGGAGAAGGAGAAGGAGAAGGAGAAGGAGAAGGAGAAGGAGAAGGAGAAGGAGAAGGAGAAGGAGAAGGAGAAGGAGAAGGAGAAGGAGAAGGAGAAGGAGAAGGAGAAGGAGAAGGAGAAGGAGAAGGAGAAGGAGAAGGAGAAGGAGAAGGAGAAGGAGAAGGAGAAGGAGAAGGAGAAGGAGAAGGAGAAGGAGAAGGAGAAGGAGAAGGAGAAGGAGAAGGAGAAGGAGAAGGAGAAGGAGAAGGAGAAGGAGAAGGAGAAGGAGAAGGAGAAGGAGAAGGAGAAGGAGAAGGAGAAGGAGAAGGAGAAGGAGGAGAAAGGGTTGCTTGTCCCTTAGGGTGGCCTTCAGGAGGATCTGCACAGCTCTTTGCTCATTAAACACGTGAGATGTAGCTCCAATTAAAGGAATTTCAGATTTTCGAGTCCAGAAGAGCCAGAGAGCAAACCTGAGCCACGGGGATCCCGCGGGTTGCCTGCACCTCATTCCAAAGGAGAGCTTTCACCTCCAGTTAAAGAACATCCTCCTCCTGCTCCTTAAGATCCTATTTTGTTTGGAAAGAGGGTGGGGAAGGGGCTGAGTGATCTCCAGCCACGGGACAGGGAGTGCTGCTAACACCCCATTCCCTGTTTGCTGGCAGGGCAGTGGAAGAGCCTCGCAGGGAGATTTCAGTGCACAGGAACCGCTCTCGTTCCGAGCTGAGTTTTTTGGGAAGAAGGTGGAGACTCAAACCACCAGTCCCGCTTTGCCAGGGAGTGTTTGCAGACAGTGAAGAACCAACCCCTGAGCCTGGAGGAATGAGACAGGAGGACACAATGCTGCCATCCTCGCAGGATCCGGGGGCTGGATGTTGGGCATGGGCACTGCCAGGTGAGGAGAGCCGTCCTCAGGGACTGATCTGATCCACCTCCTTTTCCTCCAGCCATCCCTCAGCAGGCTGTGTGCAGCACCTCTCCCTCCACTCATCATTTCAAGCCTTTAAATGAGAAATCAGATCTTCCTGGCTCTGGCCAAGGCTCGTTTGTGACTCTGCCATGTAACAGAACGGAAAAAGAAAGTCCTCCCACAGCTCCTCTGGGACTTGAAATGCTCCATATAAACAACGCCCACTGCAAGGGAGGGGAGGGGAATCCTTAACAAGGAAAAACTTACCAAGGATCCCTGACAATGACCAGAGCCCTCGGAAAGGGCAGTTTTCACCCTGGAAAAGTGTCTGGTGCTTTTCCCACCCCTCTCCCCGGGCTGGGAAGGGTGGGAGAGCACGGGAAGAGCTGGGATCTGTGTTTGTGCCTGGCCATATCCACACACACACACACACAGGTGAGAGGCTGGATCACAGAAAGCCCCAAATTTGCCTCCTTCCCACCGCCCTGCCCCGCTGTGACCCCGATCCCACGGGATGAGAGCTGGCCCAGTGCAGCCCACACCTGTTTGTGCTGGTGCCTCTGCCTTGGCTCCTTGGGGACCAAGCAGGGACTGCTCCAAACCACACGCTGGGAAAAACCATCTGGGTTTGGAACAGCTCTTTGCTGCAGGTTCCTGCCCCGCTCAGCTCAATAACAGCATCCAACAAATCCAGCTCCCCTCTGCTGGATCCGCCTCTGGGCACAGCAGATTCCGACCAGAGGGATGTGAAGGGAGCTGGGACATGGGACAGGACACCTGCAAGGGCAGATGTCACCCCAAACGTGCAGGCAGAGCTGTTTATTGCTTCCTGCATCACCCACTGCCACGAGGGGAAGCCAAAACAAGCAGGCACCGAGGGAATGAGCCGGGTTATTCTCAAAAGGAGAGCTGCCAGGTCAGCACTTCCCACGGGAAACACGGACAGCTGTGTCCAGCTGTGCCCTGCAGACCCCCCAGACCATCACCCCACCTTCCTGGGGCTCCAGAGAGGGAGGTGAAGGAAGGACTGAAGGAGGTGAAAAAGCACTGCTGGCACAATAGGCTTAGCTGGAGCTGCTCCTGCTGGATAATCTGAGACCTGGAATAACGACTCTTGTTTTTTTTCAGTGGCAGAAACTGAGGCGAAGAAAAGAAAGGGACTTGTCCAAGGCCACAGAGCTCAGGAGACAGGGACTGAGCCCGCAGCACTCTCTGTGTTCCCTGGGCTGAGCTGCTGCTCGCAGCCCTCTCGCAGATGGCCTTGTAACTAAGCAAACTGAGTGGGACTGAGCTCTGGATTTGTTTTCCAGACTTGTCACACATTACTCATGTGATCTCGAGAAAAGTCACTTCATCTCTCTGTGGCCAAGTTCACAGTCTATGTATCCTCCAGTCACTTACCCAAATCTGCATCTGTGCTTTTCTTCATATCCTTCTGAAGTTTTTTGGTCTGATCTTCCAATCTGAAAGATGGGAGAGAAAGAAGGCAAAGTCGGAATCTTGGAAAGAAAGAAACCCAAGTGTATCATACGTGCAACAAATCATTTATGGGCTGAATATGCTGGCTTCTGGTGGGAGTTAAAAATACCCAGGCAAGGCTCGATGAAGTTCAGTGCAGCTCAACCCTTTCGGGTTGTTTTCAGATGGTTTTTAACCTTTTCAAGTTGGTGATCTCTTATTCATAGTTCGCATATTTCCTGAAAGTTCTCACACTTAGCACAAATGGTAAAGCCAAATGCTTCCAGATGATCCGTGTGAGCTCCTGTGACACAGGCAGGATGGCAAAGCCACTCCTGGTCCTCTGAGGCGTTGGGCTCTTCAGGGACCCCGCAGTTTTCTGGCAATTTTACACTTTTTTTAGAGCTGCCAGAATCTGCAACCCAACTGCAAATACTTCCGAGAACACCTTTGAACACTTAGAGAAACCCTGAAAAACTGGAAATTACAGGGATTTGCTCACTAGGAAGAGCATCCCTGGCCGAAATTCCCTGGGAAGATGCAGGAATGCAGAGGAGAGGACGCAGCAGGGAAGCACGCGGCCGGTCCTGTCCGACCAGTGTGGTTGATACTCACTGCTGCAGCTTCCCATATTCCCTTTCAAAGTCTCTCTCCACCTGTGGAAAGAAGAGATTGAAATCAGCTCCAGGGGAGTGCAGGGCAGCCTGGAGTGTGCAGGCAAAGCTGTCCCTGGGAAACGCCGGCCTGAGGGAAGCACAGGCTGCAGCTTTAATGGGAGTTACGCCTCCAAAGTAAAGGAAGTTTTGGGGTTTTTGAGCTCCAGACTCTCCTGGAGCAAAGCCACCGCCACCAAACATGTCAGCTCGAGCCAAGGACGTGCTCCAGCACACGGACTAGCAGCTGATGGAATAAATGGGAATGCTGTAAAAGCAGGGAGGTCACAACCCAGCACGGCTCAGTGTTGGGGGATGAGCCTGTGTTCTCTCCCAAAAACCGAGGGGAGCTGCTTCTCCTCCAGCCCTGTTAAGGACCTTGAGGTGGGTCTGGCTGTTTCCTCCTTCCTCATCCTCAACAGGAAGGTGAAATTCCCCCCAAACCACCAGTGAGCCCTCCCATCTCCGCATTATTCACTCCCTCCATACACTCCTTAACCCTACAACACGAAATTGTTGTAGGGAAAAGCTCCCTCCCATGAAATTCTTGGGCTGGAGCACAATTCCAGTGGACTGTGACACCCCCAAAAGGGAGGGGAAACCTGTGCTCCGAGCTCAGAGCTCCAGCACAGCCTTCTCCCGATGCTACCTCAGTGCCTGCTCCCTCCTACTTGCTAGCTGGCAGCAAAACCTCCAGTGATAGGAGATATTTTAAGGAACTTTCTTTCCATGCTGACTGTTTTAACACACTTAAAACATTCATTCCACACCTCGTCAACCAGAGAAGCAAATGGATTTCAATTGACCAGCCAAGAGTAAATCCATGCGCGTTTGTTGTCATGGGATCAGTGCTGGGTTCAGTTGTGTTGTCAAGCTCCCGTGCTATTAAGGAAATGCGGAGTGCTGGGAGCAGCCAGGACTAGAAGGATCCAAAGGTTTGTTCCAATTCTTCCTGCTGGCCCAAGATTTCAATCCCAGGCTTGATGCGACACCAGAACGTTTAATGGGGACGTTTGCTTTTCGAGCAGAATTGCTGCTAAAAGCTTGGGGGGTTCAAGATGCAGCTCGGTTTTCTCAAAATCTCCTTTTTTAAACACCTTTTTGGGCTGCACTTGAACTCCACCAGCCCGACCCGAGGGCAGGCAGTGACCAGCCACATTCCAGCCCCATCCCAGCGCCCAGCTGTCCGCACCATCCGCTCCCACCATCCGGGGGATGCGAGCTGGCTCTCTCCCCTCCCCATCCCTCTGCTCCAAAAAACCCTCCCCGGAGCTCCAGCTCCCTTTTCGTGCTGCTAAAATTGGGTGCTGGAGAGAACAGACACGGAGCAGTGTGGGGGCAGCTCACACGACTTGTGCCTGGCGTTCGGGGAGCCGCAGAAATCCGCGGCAGCTGGCGCCTGCAGGTCAGGTAACCGGCACATAGTAAAACTCACCCTCCATCCATCCCCGTGCCTGTTCCGGCTGCTAAAATATCCAGGGAGTATTGCACTCTATTTATAGGCCTTAGGTGTGAATTGTTTTGGTTGCAAACCACACAGGGTCGGGCACGACTCAAAAATATGCCCCCCTTTGAAGGCTGGGGGTGTCGTTCCCCTATCGCTGCCTCCCCGTGTTTAGGAGGATCTGCTCAGCAACCGATTCCTCCGAAAGCTGGAGGGTTTGGCTGTGAAATACCTGCAAATATTCAGGGTTTCTGTCCCCTTTTCGCTGTCAGATTTGCCCGTTTCGGTGCAATAAGCAAAAGGCATCGCTGCTTAATGGATAAGGGGCAGCTTCCAGAGCTGCCTAAAGGCTATGGGGAGCCTAAAGGGGCTCCAGGAGAGCTGGAGAGGGATTTGGAAAAGGGCCAGGAGTGTCAGGACACAGGGAATGGCCTCCCCCTGCCAGAGGACAGGGTGAGATGGGATTTTGGGAAGGAATTGTTCTCTGTGAGAGCGGGGAGCAGCTGGGATGGAATTCCCAGAGAAGCTGTGGCTGCCCCATATCTGAAGTGTCCAAGGCCAGGTCGGAGCACCCTGGGATAGTGGAAGGTGTCCCTGCCCACAGCAGAGGGTGGGATGAGATGAGTTTGAAACTCCCTTCCCTCCCAAACCATTCTGGGATTTTAGGATTCATCCTAAAAAGGCAAAACCTCCCCACCCTGCGACCCTCCAGGTGCTGTGAACCCCCCAAACCTCCTGAGCTCCCCCAAAACCCCCATCCCAGCGCCGGAGCAGGATCCACACGGGATCGAGGTGACTCCACACAGAGACACTTCAGCTGCCCAGCCTGACTCACATCCCCAGCCCCATCCCCGAGACAGCTGCCCAAGGATTGCTCTTATTTTTCACGCCCACAGGCAGCAACTGGCTCCCAGTCCCCACAGTCTGCGAGCTCACGGAGCCTCCCAGCCACGGCTGGAGCCCGGATATCCCACAAAACCAGCTCCGAGGAGCTCTGGAGAGGGAAAAGCTGCTCTCACGTGCTCCCACCCAGCAGAGTCACAGGCAGAGCCGTGCAAGGAGGACAAGCTGGGAACATTTTGCAGAGCACACAGTAATTCCCACTCCCAGTAGCTATCCATGGTCACACGCAGCCGACAGAGGCTGTGGAGAGGATTACCACGTTAAGAGTAACGAGAACAAGAAGTACAGGCAAGAAAATTACAATATCCTGAAGGGAAGTTTCCGTATTATTAAAATAATCCCACTGCTCCGCAGCCTCTTTCTGAAAACTCCAAATCAAACCGTGCTCTCTGTATCGAACCTTTTTTTTCTTCCAGGCACAGGGTAATGCAAAAATCGCTCGTCTCGGGGTTTTTATTTAAATCTACATCAAGAGCGACGAGCTCTGGAAAGCTTTGAAATAAAACAACGTTCTCTCCTTCACCCAGTTATTTTTTTTTTGTTTGTTTGCAAACACTGGGCCTCCCACCTGTGATCAGATCCCTCCTGCTTGAAGGGCAGGAGCATCATCACCACCCTGGTTACGAGGCAATGGAGCAAGACCGAAGCCAACACTACAAAGAGATGGAAATAAGGGACTGTGAGGAGCCTTCCTATCCCCCTGGGGTTCATGTTTTTTCCTGGAGGAGGAAGATGAGCTGATTTTTGCATCTTCCAGTGGTCTCAGCCTCTTCGTGGATCTTGGGAAAAAGAGGGAAGCGTGTGTTTCGTCCTCCCTCCTCTCCAAAAAATAAAGAAACCCACAGAATTAGGCCACGAATTCTGTTCTAAGATGGAATTTCTGCTGAGCTTTCGCCATCCCATCGAGAGATTCAAGGTAAGTCCCGTGGGTGAATATCCTGAGCCAGAGCTGCGGACTGCAGGCGGATCTGGGATGTCATGGACTCCACCCAGCAAGATCTCCACATCCCCATCCCGCAAGAAAGCTTCCCAGAAAGGTGGCAAAGGGAAAAAAGGATGCACCTCCCAATGGCAGAGACCACTTTGGCCAGAAAAGATTGAAGGAAAAGAGTGAAAACAAGCAAAATCATTTATCTGGCACCGCTTGAATTCACCCCACCACTCCTGTGACATTCACTCCACTGTTGTGGGATTTCCAGCTCAGTGGTGGAGCCCAATGGAAAGGTGCTGACGGCCACAGCTGCAGCGGAATCCTGCTGCTCGCGGAGCTCCTCCGTCCGACATCCCTGGGGAAGGCAGAGCTGCTGGGATGAGTCAAGGAAGGGAGGTTTGGCAGCTCAGGTCTCCACTCCCTGCCAAGCTGACTCAGGCCAGCGAGGAGGAGGAGGGCGAGTGGTCTGAGTCAGCCCAGGCCAGAGCAGGGCTCCGGGAAGCAGGGAGGGAGAGGGGATAAATCCTCGCTCGCCCCATCCCGAGCGCCCTGCGGGGATGCAGGGCCGGCTCTGCTCCCCAGCTCCCTGCCTGCTTGGATCATCCCAGCCCCGGTGAAGGGCAGGGAACAACCTCGGGGGGACGCAGGTGAACTTCAGCTGGAGCTGCAGCAGAGCCGGGGAGACGAGACAGCTGCAATGGCAGCACAACCTCTGCTGCGAGCGGAGCTGTCCCGAGGGAGGGAAGAACATCTCTGCCATAAGAGGCTTCGTGGCTGAGCAATAAACATGGAGAGATATAATTCTAACAGGTTTAACTCCTATCACTGGGCATTAGTTTAATTGGGCTGTGGGCCCGTGGCCCTGCTGACAGCAGGTCCTCTCCGAGCATTAGATCCTCCCACCCGGCTCCCGGAGCCTGGTGACAGCTGCTCTTTTCAGGGAAGAGGAGGGGAGAGATTATGCTGTCTGGAATTGGATTTGCCCAGGTTAAGGTGGAAACAAAGCACAGGCATGTCTGGGGAGGGGGAGATCACCTCAGTTCACCAGCTGATATTTTCTACCGGGGTTTCCTTCTCCCTCAAGAGCTAAACTGTGGCTGACACCGTGCCCTTCTCCAAAGGATCACAAGCGAGTGGGCACAGGGAGTCATGACTAATTCCTCGGCAGCCCAGGCAAATTGCTTTTCAGGACTACTGCCGGCCTAGATCTGACACCAGCCCCAGCATCAAGACAACAAAAAAGCCTCTCTGGCTCGCTGAGCCTCTCGGCAAAGCCACCCCCCTCTCCTGACTCCAGTCCCAGGCCTCACGGAGAGCCAAAGAAGTTACATCCTAACAAACGCTGCTTTTTTTTATCCTTCCCCCTCACCATCCTCTTTTGTGGTCCGGTCTCTGTGAGTGGGAGATCCTCTACCCACAACCACTTCCCTTCCGCTGGGATGCAGCCCTGGAGATGCCACACCTTCCCACTTCCTGCAGCGGGCTCCGGAGCCCAACATCTGGAATATCCCAGCCCTTGGCTGCTGCTGCTGTTCCCCAAAGCCTGCACGAAGGGAGCGTCTCAGCCTGCAACTGGGAGGTGAAGCTGGGGGCCTGCAGCTCGCTGAAGCTACAAAGCAACCCCATCCCTTCCACACCACGGCGTGGAATGCCTGATCCCGGGGGATATCGGTGGTTTCCTGCCGTTTGTTCTGCTTTGAAGAGCTGCACTCTACGCTTGGCGTGAAGTTCCAAAGCTTTGAGCTTCCTGTTTTCTGCTTTCCCTGTATCTGCTGCCTGGGGAGCACCACCAGCACCACCACCACCATCATCATCATCATCATCATCATCATCATCATCATCATCATCATCATCCCAGGGCAAGTGGAAGCCGGTTAGAAATCAGTTTCGAAATTTGTTGACAGAAAATCTTGTTCCTGGGGAGCTGAGGAAGGAAGGAAGGAAAAGGAAAAGGCCTGGAAACGCTCTGGGTGCTGAATGAACCTCTGCCTGCCGGATATTCTGAGCTGTTCTATTTAATACACACACATGTATATATAAGCAAAGGCTGCCAACTGCTTCAGAACAGCACATTCCAGCAGCTCCGGGGAAGGGAAGATCTCAAAGGTGCCACCGCTCATCTGCAGGGAGCCCGAGCTCAGGGATGGCTGATTTTAGGGGAAAAAAACCTCTCCCAACAGCGAACGCAGCAGGAGGGGAGCAAAATCGGAGCAAGGAAATATAATATATTCAACTGGGACGGGAGAATGGGTGGGCTGGAGACGCCCAGCAGAGCTGGCCAAGACACCCAGAGCTGCAGAGCAACCAGTTCAGGCCCCAGCCTGGAATGACATCGGCGTTGGGAACACTGGGAAAGGGATTGAGAGGCAAAATGTCGTGGAGCAAGGAATGTGGGGGCTCCTGACACGAGCTGGGAGGGTATGAAGAGCTGAGGCTGGGCTGCCTCACCTGAGGGACCACAGGCAGCAGCACCTTCCTGGTGGATCGCCAGCCCCTGGAAAAGGGCAGCTGAAAACACGGAAAAACCACGGAGGAATTTTACCAGTCCTCGTCTTCGTCGCCTGCCTGGCTTAAATTCTGTACTGACAGTTTGGAGCTGTTACAGAAAATTGCTGCTCCACGGCAGCAGACAACCACCAAATCCTTTAAAATAAAACATGACAATCAAGCCTCGAAGGGAGTGGTGGGATTAGCCCTCTGCCTCCAGGGAAAATGTCATGTCCCAAGGAGAAACTGCCCCACAAACGCGGGTGCCCACGCATCCTGCGGAATTAGCTGAGTGTCCCGGAGAGGAAGGATCAGGGATGTCAGTCTGTGCAGGGGATTAGGTCACCAACGCCGTTAGAGGGACAAGCTCTGCCCCACGCTGCCTCTCAGGGCTCCCATTTTAGAGCAGGTGTCCAGGTGAGTTTTCAAGGCCAGCTCCTGGGAGGTTCCGCAGCTTTGGTTGTTTTGTTTTTTTTTGGCACGGGACAAATGCAAAGCCAAGCTGCTTAAGAAGGGAAAATACCACAGCCAGCTGCAAGCAGCAGCACTTGGGGTAGGAGCCTCAAATCCACGGGAATACAAAATGCTTTTTTAATTTGCTTTTAAAGCAAATGCTGTGCAGCACAAATTAATTCACGCCCGAGCACTAAGCATCTCAGCTTATAAGCCTTTCTTTGGAAACAGTTATATTCAGCGATCTGAACCACTCCTCCTCCTCCATCTGCTCCGAAAGGATGAACAAACAAGCCATTGCTGAAAGAAGGAAGGAAGGAAGGAAGGAAGCAAACCCGTTCAGCCATCTCCGAGGAAAACCGTGCCAGACCAAGAGAGCTCTTTTCCCCCACCCAGCACACACACACCCCTCCCCAAAAAAAAAACAAAAAATAATAATAAT
>VZTG01000571.1:113189-157442 GCA_013397845.1 Melanocharis versteri | reverse complement strand
CCTCGTCTGATCCCTCGCGTCGGCCTTCTGGCTGCGCGGGTGGCACTGTGGCTCCCAAGTGCGTTTAAAACCCTCCGCAAGGCCGTAGATTGCGGGTTCTGGTGTGGCAGCGCTGTTGTGGGTGAGGCTGCTGTGTCGGGAGCCAGCTCTGCAGGATGCTGAACGCCTCTGGAATTTGTCCTGATGCACCTTGACCACAGCCCTGCTGTCCTCCACAAATAAAAGGATTGGTCGCTTGCTAGGTGGTTTTAAGTGTGCTTTGAATTAACACCTTCATTTGTGTTTACAGGACCTGACATGCACAGTGGGTGCTTCTGGTAGAGGGGGAGATGTGTGTGGTGTGCAGCCGATAATTAACAATGGTTAATAATTGTTTTCTTAACCGACAGTGTAAAAGCCATTGCCATGGGCCTCATCGACCTCATATGCACAACAGCCACAGCACCCATGGAGATAAAGGTCTCCCAGGCCCATATCCCATTGTGGAAGACCCCGGCACCTGTGATATTGTCAAGGCTACACAGTAAGTACATGTTCTGAGTGTGCAGAGTGTTGAAATAGATGGGAGTGTCCGGTTCTTTTTACAAAGGAGATGTTTTCAGTTTCGTTTTCTCCCTGTAGTGGAAGAAGAAGAATCACTTACAGCTGCTATTGTAAATGAAAGCATTTCAAGCCGGTTTGTTTAAATAGAAACTTCTCATCACGGCACAGCCCTACTCTTTTTACAAGGCTTCCATTGAATGCAATGTGGAATTTGCTCCAGTAGGAACTGGTGGGTGATGCTTACTGAGATGTATTTTTTCTTTAGGATGCAACTGTCTCTAGACTGGAGAATATTGAAGAAATTATAAGTAAATTGATTTTTTTTTCTCATTTAAGGTATGGAATGCTAGAGCGATGCAAAGAACTGGTAGAAGCAGGATATGATGTTCGACAACCAGACAAAGAAAATGTGACTCTTCTTCACTGGGCAGCAATAAACAACAGACTGGAGCTGGTGAAGTAAGCTGGGAGTCCCTGTGACAGCAACACAGTGTATTCTGCCACTGTTACCTTTAATGACTTTGTTGCTTTTATACTTGAAAACAAAGGAATGCACTGCTTGAGACGAAAAGGGTAGAATGCAAATTTTAATCCAGTTACCTTTGCGAAGATTTCACTGAAATGTAAAGATAGCCTCGTTTCTTTATATGTGAAATCATGTAGTACATGAAATCATTAGATTGTCCTGGGTTTGTTTCTGTAACAAAGATGAAAGCTGATTTTAGAAGTACCTTGCTAATGACTGTATTTTTTCTTCAACATTTTCTTGAAACAGCGTCATTTACTGCAAAAACCCTTCTGTCCATTTGCCTCTCTAGTGAATTTTTATTATGAGTCATTTACTCCTTTAGCTATATTAGCTTTAGTATGATGTTTTGCAATTTTATTATGTCTGTTCCTGACCTTATTGTGTTGTTATTACACAGATATTACATTTCCAAAGGTGCGATAGTGGATCAGCTCGGTGGAGATTTGAATTCCACGCCCCTGCACTGGGCCATCAGGTAACGCTGCTTGCAACCACTCACTGCAAATCTGTCAGTATTTCCAGCCGAGGTAGCGTTTTCTGAGATCCAGAGAACAAAGCACTGCTTGTCTGGAGAAAACATAACCTGAAATAATTATTCTGAGTAAACTTCTCCAAGTGCGAAGTCTCTCACTAGAAGATCAGTGCTTTCTTCTGGACTGTTTGTCTTTTGCCAGAGTCTGAGACTTGGATGACTGCTCACAGGAGAATACTACTGCTCACTGTAGAATAACCCCTGTAGTCTAAATTTATGCTTTGCCCAAGGCTCATTTATTAAGGTGTATATATTTAGTATAATTTCCTGAAAAAAGCCACGAGAATCTGAAATCCTTTTGTGGGATCTCTGTGAAAATTACTAAGGCAATTCTTTCATTAAAATGTCCATTTTTTAAATCATCTCTCTAGTTTCATTTCACATATCGTTATAGACAAGGACACCTTCCCATGGTCATGTTATTGTTGAGATGTGGAGCGGATCCCAGTCTTATTGATGGGGAAGGATTCAGTAGCATTCATTTAGCAGTGCTGTTCCAACACATGCCCATCATAGCCTACCTCATAGCAAAAGGCCAGGTATGTTGCTGATGCCCCAGATATTGTTTTCTGCTTATGAGTAGCTGCCTGTGTATAGCAGACATTTCAGAATTAACTGGGTTTTTTTCCTAGATGAAAAGCAGTGATTTTACACCTATTCTTCTGTGCTGCAAGTGCAGACAAACTTAGATATTTTTTATATTTGTATATATTATTTTCTTTAATACTCTTCCCTGTTCCTGTCGTCCTCCACATCCAGATTCACCTACATGTCAGCGTGTGTAGGAGTCTTGTTAAGGCTGTGCAGATTTGTGATGCTGTGAAATAACCAATGGCTTTTAAACCTGGGAACAAAAAGCAGTATATGATGTATAGACATCATGAAGTATTTATGATTTGATTACAGTTTTGTACCTAATAATCCATGCAGTTGTCTATCAGCTGAAGAATGCAGAATAAATGATCACGCTAGGTCTGAATTTTCATTTGAAATTTCTATGTTTAATTTTGTATTGTATCCATGGTAGTTGATGTCTCAGCTTATATCTGAAATGAGCAGAATTAATGACAGGTGTAACAACTTGCTAATAAAAATGTCAGGAGAGTTCTTACATGATCTAGACCGAATTTGAGAAACAATCTAGTGTTAGGATTTATAAGTTTGCTAAGTTTATTTTCTTTCTCATGAAGTTTTCTTTAGGGAGAGTAACTGATTTCTGGAATGTAGGTATACTGGTGTATATCACAGGCTTAATAAAGTTGTTAGCCCACCTATCTTCTACTAAAAGAAATCACTTAAAAGTGATTAATTCTTTTAAGTAAATCTGCTCTAATGTAGTGATGGATGGAGGCAGGGAGCAAGGAAACCTTTGTTGTGAAGAAGGAAGAAAATTAGGTAAGGGGAAGGAAGAAAATTTAGGTTAGATATTTAACTATGTCTTGAGATACATAAATCCTTCTTTGTTGTTTTAATAAACCTGTTTTATATACATCTTTTCTGTACACCTGTTATGTACATCTACTTACACAAGGAAGATGGTTAACATTGCTTTACAAGGTCCTTCTTATTTATAGTATTTCTTTGTAAAAGAGGACAAGAAATACGGTTGACTTGATTCACTTAAAAATATCCTTAGTGAAGTCTCCCCTTAAAAATTTCCTTAAATGGAAACTCAGAATATTCTGAAACGAATGACATGCAGGACTTGTAGAAGGAGGAAAAAATTTTAAATGAGTGTTGGCTTCTTGGCTGATATATTTTGGTTTCTGTCCATTTTCTGTTTGTTAGTGAAACTAAGCCAGTTGTATAGCCCTGAATTTCACTGTTTCCTGAAATCACTGGTAATCACTTGCTTGTTATCTTTTTCGTATTCTTAGAACATAGACACAACAGACTTCAATGGACAAACACCTTTAATGTTAACAGCACAAAAAGCCATCGGGTAAGTAGAGAATAACTGAAGAAATGTCTATTGTATTGTACTTAAGAAGCAGCGAGGTGAATTTTTCCTTTTTTTTTTTAAACTGACATTCCTTTCCCTTTCATTTGTACTAAAATATGCAGTATGTCAGAGATCAGGAGTTGGGAATAACAAAGGCTATCATTTGATATGGCAAAGACAGTGAAAAGAATTTCTAAAAGAAGATTAGGTTTGTGGCTGAATCATCTGCAGCCTTATTGTATTTTCTGCAAAATGAAAATAAATGGGTGTGGGTGCAGTGAAATGCATTTAGAACAAATAAAATGGGGAGATACAAGCTACGCATAGTATTGTAGAAGGTATAATCTGTGTTATGTACCTCATATTTGTTAAAATGGTGAAGTAACATAGTCTGGAGAAAAACTTCCAGGGCAGGTCTGGAATTCTAAACATGGATCCATCATTGATGAGCTTGTTCTGAGAAGGCATTATGTATCTGCTGTTGTTTCACAGATGGGAACTGTTGTTTTATAAAGTGTTCAAAAGTTTCATTTCCAGTCTAGATTATCTTCTGTTTGTTAACTCTTATACTTTATTTTCATCTAGACCAGAACCCGTGAGGTTTCTCTTAAAGTTTAACCCCTCTCTCAATGCTGTAGACAATGTTCAAAAGAATACTGCACTGCATTGGGCAATAGCCTCAGGAAATACTAGTGCAGTGGATCTGTTGCTGGAAGCTGGTGCCAGCCTGGACATAAAAAATGTCAAGGTATGATTTCCTTTGTGATATTTCATCCCATGTGGCATGAATGTAAAGAAAAATCTCAGTTCTCTCCATGTTGGATGTAAATTGCAGCAGGGGTTGGCTAAGAGCAGGTGTTCTTAGTCTTTCCCAAAGGGAAGTAGCACCTTCCTTGAGGTGTGGATCAAAGTATGAATGCAGAGGTTCTTTGCAGCCTTTGTGTAATGAACAGCCAAGCCTTGTGTTCACTCAGCAGTAATTGTGTCCTTTGCAGATTCTGCTCCCTCACCCTTTTGTGTTTCATTTTCTTGGGGCCTTGTTTAATTTCTTTTTAATTTCTTAGTTTGGCTGTTTTCTACTTAAAAACATTGTCATGAGGACTTTGGCAGATTTTAAAAAATAAGTTTCTTAGTGTCCAGTCATGCTCATAAAGACTTCAAATAAAGTGGATGTCCTCCAGTGAAAGCTGGTGTTCGGCAACGCCTGTTTGTACATTCAGAAGGGTTACCACATATGAAAGACTTCAACTTAATATTTGCAGAAATTGATAGTGTAAGTGTTGAAAGTATAGATTCCCATGACTGTATAGATATGTTGTTGGAGGCAGTCCAACAGATAAATAGATGCAATCTATGTGCAAGTACCAGTTTTCAGAACTACAAAACTCTGATTTAAGCATGTTAGCACTCTGAATTTAGCTTACCCTTGCCTTAAAAAAATAGTGGGGAAGAGGTGGGGCTGAGAGGTAACTGCCCAGTTAGTCTTGTTTTAACTTTATTCATTTCTTGCTTCTGTTAAAAGTGAGAGTATTTATGTGTTAAGAACATAAATAAATAAATAACCCTCTCTGTTGTTAAAGGGAGAGACACCGCTTGACCTTGCTTGTCAAAGTCAGAATCACTTCATGGTTTATATGATACAAGAGGACGAAAGAATGAGAAACAGGAGAAATAACAGGTTACTGAGAATAGCAGAGAAATATGAGGTAATTTCTTGAGTAATAACTAATAGAAACAACACTAGAGCATGCTGGGTTTAGAATGAGATGCAAATTAACTCTAACAAGAGTAATTTCTGAAATTGGATGCACAAAATAGAATTCTCTAAAAGTACATAGGAGTGGTTGGGTGGGGGGTTTTCTGTCATACCTCAGCCCTGCTTTTGATGTATTGATGTGTCACCTTGTCCCATCTTATCCTGTGTCTTTCAGCATTTTTTATTAGGTGAGCTGAATACTTTTAAGTAAGACCTGCTTGAGTACTTTGTCATATTTTAACAGTAGTAATTTTAACAGCTCTTCCTGATGTTGGCATCTTCCTTGATATTCATGTGGGCCATTGGATACGTCATGGACTTAAGTTCTGATTCTTGGCTTTTAAAAGGAGGTTTGCTTCTCAGCCTGCTATTTGGGATGGCTCTGTTTGTGAGGTTTGTGGCTTTTTCTCTCTGTTCACGTACTTACTTGTCAAAGACACTTCAAAAAGTATCTGATGCATAATTCTTTTCGGAGTTTAGTTTCATTTAGCATAAAAGATACTTCCTGAGAAATGGTTGCATGGTGTGTGAAGAATTTAAATATATGTACTTTTTAGAATGAATGACCCTAGAAATTGAATGTATTTAAGTGTACACAATAACAGTTTCTTATCACTGAAAGTTTTGAAAAAAAACCCCAAACCCAGTCTGTTAGCTAATTTTAATGTCAAAGAGTGTTATTGACAGTCTGCATCTGGTAGACATTGAGGTATCTCCTCAGAAATGTGCTTTATCACAACTTTTTCCTATTATATTCAGTCATGGAATGAGTTTTAATGAGCCATCCCCTCTCCTTCTGCTCCCCAGACCTCCCAGTGCTATCCTGAGCTGTTTCTCACTTTTCCTGCCGCAGTCAGTGGTCATTGATATGGCAAAGCTATCTGTGTGCAAATAGACAGAGACTGGACTTTTCACCCAGTCCTACAGCACTTCTCATATATAAGATTGTGCTGGAACAGAGCACTCCTCAGTTTTATTTTTGCATTGTTTATCCCCTATATATATGGATAAAGAATGCTTTTGAGTGACAGTTCTTGATTGCTTTGAGAGACTTGAAGTAAACTGTGTACATGAAGTTTTTACAGTAACAAACAAGATTATTTATATTCTATGGATATATATTTCAAATATATTTTGAAAAATATTTTTTTTCTTTTAATGTTCTTTCAGGCAACTCGTGGGGCTGAAGAATCTGAGGTATCTTCCCACAGCACTTCTGCTAAGTTCAGTTTTTTGGATGTCCATGACCTGGTTTTTCTGGTTCCTGCCTTATATCCTTTATATTCAAGAAATGCAATGTAAATCTTGTAAATCTAAACCTGGTCATGCAAACAGTGATGAGCAGTTCCAGGTAATTCCATGTGGTTGTTAATGTCTGATAAGATTGGTTTAATCCCGTTGGGAAGGGGCAAAGGGACTTTAAAGTTATACACAGGCTAAAATTCTGTACCTTCTTTTGTCTATGGATTTTTGGCTTCTTTGTAACCTCTCCACGCCACACTTTAATCTTCCTCACTGAGGCTGTTGTACAGTGATGTATTTTGGCATGTGGCCTAACTGGGTAACACATATCTTAATAATAATTTTAAAAGCATTTCTTCTTTCTAAAATGATAAGCATTTGACAGTTAGTGGTATTCATGCTTTAAAAACAACATCCTCTACCACCACCCCCCCAAAAAAGGAAGAAATTTCTTTGTGTTCCTGCAAAGTAGACTGTCCAGTCTCCTGTCTTTATTCACAGGTTACACTGAATCCTTAGTATACAGTGGATTAATTTCCATCTGACATTTACTTTCTTTGAAGAGGCTTTTCACTGATGAGTACAAAAACATTTTAGTAGTTTGTGCTCTCTTTTTCTGCTCTTTTGTTACACAGTGGGCATCTGTTTATTGATAAAGTTCTGTGAAAAAGCCTTTAGGAAGATACTTAGGACTGCAAATAATTTTGTACTAAACCAGCTATAATATATTGCTACACAGTTTTAATTAATTTTTAATTCAGCCTTTAAATGACATTTTCTCTTGTACTGTTCCCAATTAAGATGTCCTTAATAGAATTATCAGGATTAACTTTCATGAACTAATCAAGGATATTCCTGCTGGGGATTCACACATATGCTTGAATAAATGGAGGTGGTGTAATTCAGTTGTTGTGAAGCTTTAAGGTTTGTTTTATTGGGGTGATCTAAATTAAAAGGAAAAAAAAATTTCTACTGGTAGGGATTTGAGTCAGAGACTTTGCTGAAGATAGTGAGCATAGCAATATTCTTGAAGGCCTAACCATAGCTTGGTGAAATGGGCCAGTGGGTAGGTTTCCATTTCACTGTCCAACCATTTTTCTCATTAATGTGTTTTCCTTCTGGAGCTGGTCACAGATCTGAGTGGTTTAGAAGTTTTCAAGATTTTAGTTGGCTGTATTTGTCTGTCAGACTTCCTCTGGACTGAATAAAATCCAGCCATTCAAATTAAGGATTTCTCTTTGCTCAGAAAAACCAATAGCAGTGCAAATAGACCAGTAGTATCCACTAGAAACACAGCATCATTTTGACTTCTATAATTGCACCCTGCAACTGCATTGTAACAAACACAGCTGGTGTTTATGCCAGTATTTCATAGGTTATCATCTTGATTTTAATTAGAACTGTTTGCAGTGTTAATTCATAAACAAAACAACTTTGAGGTTGCCATCCTGGATTTTTAAAAATTATTTGCACTGGAGTTCATGGAGTGACTGAGAGTTCACTGGAGGTGCAATGCAGCCTTGAGCTCTCTACCTGCTCTTTGGTGGCATCAGGGACTGTTCTTTAGCAGCCTGAGCTCTTAAGTTTAATGCATGAATTTAATTAGTATGAAACTTGTGCCACTCCACGTTCCTCTGTTGCTGTATAGAGACAGTTAATCTTGACATGTTTTTCTTCCCCACTCATCCGATACACAGATGGTTTTAGTTCATGGTGTAAAAACTATGTTCCTAATGTCCCATTACCTTTAGAAGAGTTTAGCAGTGTGTGTTTAGGGTTTTTTGTGTAACAAAAATAGTTTCAGGATGACTTTCAGTTAAATATTTCTGAATGAGTGTATTTAGTTGCTTTTGGCTGAAATGAATGGGACAAGCTAAGACTGAGTAAGAGCCTGTTTGAGTTAGGGGTGGCTTCAGCAGCCAAACAAATCTCAAAGCTGCCAGAAGCTTTATAGCTCTGCATGTCTGACTGGTATTGTTTAAATAAAATAGAAAAGCTTCAGAGAGAAAAAAGAAATCAAATTTGTTTTACATCTGTGAAATATTCAAAGGCAGAAGTCTGGAGGACTTTTAAGGAGGGTGACAGGGAGCCATGTTGTGGTGCAGGTTTATACAGTTGTAAAAATCTTCTCCAGCACTCAAACTGGACAGAATATTCCATTTCTCTGATAAGATGGCCTTGGAAGGAAGGAGAGGATCCCACTATAAAAGTAAAAGTAATTTTTTCATTTTTGTGTGTTGCTTGTAAAGTAGAATAAACTAATTTTAGAATATTTTGCTTGTTTGACAAATAGTGGTGATTTGAGTTATAAGAATATGGTCTTTAACCTGACTATCACATACAACAAATGTAATTCTTAAAATCACTGTCATGTTCAGCATGATGGGTCTTCTCTATTATTTCTATAAAACCTGGAGTACTGATCCTGGATATATAAAGACTTCGGAAGAAGAAAGAAAAGAGGTAGGTGGTTTTGTAAAGACAAATGGAAGGGCTGACCTGGTGTGACATGTGTGTACTTCTGCTTGATTTGTTTGTCATCATGTACAGCTTTGTTAAACTTGAAAGCAGTGAAATATTCTTCCTTAAAGAGTTTTTAGCGATGTCGTTGAACAACACAGATCTTGGAGAATTTCTCCTTCTACTGCTTGTTTCCTTATCTTCCTCATCATGCTATAATTTCCTTGCCTCTATCTTCTCATTGAAGTGTGAGCTTTGGCCAAACATTGTACAGACCCACTGGTGTTACCTGTGACATGAATTCACATAGCACTTCACTTAAAAAATAGAAGTTTTGTATGGTTTCTGCTCCAGTTGTCTCTGGTTAGAAAGAAATAGTCACAGTGCTTTCCTATATATCATATGCTAGTAATTATTTAAATTTTATCATGTGCTTTGAGGATGTGTATAATGGTTTGATTTTTGTGCTTGAACATCGTGCAACTAACATGCTATTTCCTAACTGTCTTACAGTGGCAAAAAGAAATCATGGGCAGCCAGTCAGTAGAGAATTTAGTGTTTGGCCTCCCCAGCCTATGGGTTAAGGAAAGCATTTTGTTTGTGATCTCATGGCTCTTATTGAGGTTGTATTTCTTCAGATTGCCAGGGATAATAAACTGCAGTTTTAACTTATTGCCGCGGGACTCATAAACGTTATATCCTTGTAAAGGAGCAGACTTCATCTCCCTGAAGTCTGGCTGACTATATGAGAGGTGCCATCTCATTTTAGGGAATATTTAATTTACGTAATTTATTAATTTTGGCAACACAGAGATACATTTATGAGTAATCTTGCATGGGTGAAGCTGCATTAGTCTTTACTGGTTTGTTTTTCCTCGTGCACCTCTTTAAATAGCAAGTTCTTATTCCTGTTTGTGCTTGGCTCTTAAAATACTTACAAACTGCTAAAGGCCTGATGTAGACATCTTCATAGCACCTATGGAAATGTGACCCAAATGCAAGCACAAAATGCTTTGTCTTTCAGAGCATTATAGCTCTTGCAGAAGCTGGTTGCTTGGACTTCAGAACATTTTGCACATCATGTCTTGTAAGTGGAGCTTTTTGTATTTATTTTCTTTGTGAACCTGCCTTTTACTCAATACTGCCATAAAAAACTTATCCTCACTACTTGTCATTAAAGTGTTGCACAAGTAGTTTTGTATTGTGTAGATTTCTTTGTTTCTTTTATGGTGACAAGAGATGCTTTGAGATCTTTGGACTCTAATCTAATTTTTAAAAAATTTAATTCGATCTCTTTTTTTTTTTTTTGTAAAATTAAGGTCTCTGGTTCTCATCTATGTTCTGTGTTGTGAGGTCTATGACACAGTAATTATGCAAAAATGTGGTGGTAACTGTAAGATAATGCTTTAAACTTTGAGCAAAATAGATGCTTCTGCTGTGAGTGTATTTTTTTCCTTCATCCTCACCTAGGTAAGGAAGCCTTTGAGATCTGTGCATTGCCTTGCTTGCCAAGCATGTGTCGCCAGATATGATCAGCATTCTCTGTGTACTGGACAGTGCATAGGTGAGAGTGTGTGTTTTATCAAATTTGAAAATGCCACATGTTTTAGAAGTTGCAGAGAGAACATTTATGCCCTTCGAGAGAGAGCACACATGGTGCACGAATATCCAGTTGATACTGAAGGGCTCTGATAGGTGCCAGAGGGAAATTGGATGGAAGAGAGAAAAGCAAATTAAATTATTGAGGGGGTAGAGTGGTCAGACCACAAATCTGGAACTCTTTCTTAGAAAAGAGAAGGAGCAGGGGATATGACTGAGACTTTAAAAAGGGAAAGAAAAAAAATTACTAAGATGGTGGCTAAAGTGAATGCAGAACTGTTAGGCAAGCACATCATGGTAGAACTAGGGATTTAAAATTAGTGAAGAAAAAAATGTCTCTGCATGGCAGGCAGTGGAATTTTGGAGCTTGCTGCTGTAAGGGTTTGCAGACACAGGCAGTATCAGCAGGTTCAGAAAGGGATTAGACAAACTTTTTTTGGACAATGTGTCCAAGAGTAGATCCTAAAAGAACCAGACAAGTGTGCACAGTCTGACATTTTAATGCAGTAGCTGTGGATGAGGAGAACAAACCGCAGGAAGTGGCTGGACTCGTGTGTCCTCCTGAACTTCCATTGCTTCTTGTCAGTGTTAGGGACAGTTCTGAGTGGAGCAGCTGTGCCACTGAGATAACCCTGCAGGGCGTTTCCATCTTCTTGTGTTCTTCACTCTCACCCTCTCTCTTCCTTTCTGGCTCATTACTGGTGATGTTCAAGATAGAGAGTGACAGCTTCACATCTGTAACAATATATTTTTCACTTCTTTTTTTGCCAATAGCTTTTTTTCTGGTGTTAAATGCTCTTTTTACGATGTTTGATATTTACAAGGTGCTGAGACACCCTTCTGATGTGTTGTCTCAAAGCTTTGAGCAATATGACTGTAATTTAAAAAAATATCTTCATGTAACAATTTTTCTGACAGAGGTCTGGGGTTTTTTGATGTGTATGTTTTCTGAAGTACACAAGGTCGGACAAATTAAATAGCTTAGACCTCTCAGTCATATGAGACAATTTTATTGTGCATGAGAGGGAGTTGTGGTTGCTTAATTTGTCCTCGTCAGACTAAAACAGCTGAAGGCATGCTCTGAAGGAGCTACAAATCCTGGCTGACTTCATCAGAAGTAATTGTATTATATAAATTGGGGTGGCTTACAGGAGAAAGTTGAGAGAGAGATCAGCCCTGCCAAGCTCTCTTGTGGATGGCAGAAGTTGAAATAAGAAATGGTTTTGACTCTCTTTGTATTCCTGTTAACTTCAGTGGAAATGCAAATACTGCCGAATTTTAAAATACCTAACTTTTAAAAACTTTTTTCCTTGCCTCAATTTCAGGCATTGGGAACCATTATTACTACCTGTTGTTCCTGTCTTTCCTAACAATGACTGGTGTCTGGCTGCTGTATGGAACTCTTCAGTGTATGTATCCATGAATTTAGTTTAATTTAGCTTTCAAATCCATCTCTGTGTGGTCTTTATTTTTCAGCATTTCATTTCCAGCAAGTGTAACCTGCACAAGTGGTACCTTATTTCAGCAGTGATGTTACTGTGTAGCTTAAGTGAAAATGCGTCATATTTGAGTCTTTGGTCAAATACCTGATTCCATTTGTGTTGAGCAAGAACAAAGATGCTGCTGTAGTGGGATGTCCATTGGAAAATGAAGTAGCAGGAAGCATATTTGTTAGAGGAAATAGGGAAGCCGTGTGGAAGAAGGTGAGGTGGCAGGTTCTAATCTGGATGCCCTTTGCTGTAGCAGAAAATAAGTTTGTAAATATATTATTGCAAAGGCTTTATTGATTTTTTTTTAAATTTGGAAGTATCTATACTAAATGCAAACATTTCTTTTTGTTTTTAAAGTAGCTTAATTCTGAAGAGAAAAAAAGTATATTCTCTCATTAATAAATCTGAACTGTTACATTGAAAAATTAAAAAATTCATTGGAAAGGAGAGGAAAGCCCTTATAATGTAGTTGCTGAGGCTGAATTACCATAGCACCAACCTTTTAAAACAAGGATGTTTTTCTGTGGGTCATGAACAGAGAGTGTAAAGATTATGCAGCCAGAATAGCAAGCAGTCACGCATCTGTGTGGGTGCTTTTGGGTGGCAACAGGGTAGGTGAAACGTGGTATTTCTAGAGGATGTTGCTATGTAATATTCATTTCATGCAAATAGTCTTTGCTCAGCTCTTAAGGGCTTAAAAGCATAATTAACTGATAGTGTGTCTTGTCAGATTGGTCCAACCACTGTGCAGCAAGTTTCCATCAAGATGGAGCGTGGATGTACTTCACCCAGACAGTGTCCTGCTCTCCCTGGGTTTCCTACATCTCCTCAGTAGCCTGTTTCCATACCCTGTGGGCCTCCCTGTGGCTCGTTGTTCAGCTTTATCAGGTGATATTTTCCTTCAGTTTATGCTTCCTGTCACGTTAAAGCTTTTCCCTGGATGATTTGCTCCCATGAAAGCTCTGTGCCTGCTGTCCCTGATTACTGTCACAGCAAGGTGCTTCTCTTAAATCTCAGGGCAGACCTTGAAGTTTCACAGGTTCTTGTGCACTCAGCATTTCCCCTGCTGGAAGTCGAATCACAGTCTGCAAATCATTCCTATAACTGAGTTCTGGGTTTACTACTAATCAAAAATTCCAAGCCTATAAAAAGTTGTATTTAAAGACAAGAAATTTATTTGACTAATAGAACTGGTATTACTGCCCCAAAAACTGCACAAAAGCTCAGTAACACAATTATTCCTGTGCTGAAAATTCTGTGGCAGAGCTCAGCCATGTGTCATTAGACTGTATTAAATCCCACTGCTGCTGTAAAAATACATGACCTGGATTTTAGCTTGTTGAGGACTGTCAAATTTCTTGTAAATGTTTTTCTCAGAGAAAAGCTTGGCTATGCAAACAAAATTGAGAAGAGCTGTCTTAAAACATCTGTGAAACAGCTTGTTTAGCAACTCTCAGGAAAGAGGTGTCTTTGAGATATGTGTTAAGCACACTGAGCTAAGGGCTTGTTTTACATCTTGTTTAATAAAAAATAAAATAAAAAAAAAAGCTCCACAATTTTAAATGTGTACTGCTAGATTTTTGCAGTGTCCAAGACACTGGGATATCATGCTGGAAAAAGATAGGGAGGATATTTACAGTTTAACTACTTGTTTTGTGCACAGTCATTTGAAAATGTACTCCTTTGTGGCATTTAGTGTCATCGTGGACCAAGGGATCTTCTTCTATCATTTTGTGTGGTAGAACATAGACAAAATCTGAGGAGGTTGGTGCTTGACTGTGATGGATCTTATACTTCTGCAGACATCTGTGAAAGTACAGTTTTCACAGACATCCCAATTAAGCTTGCCTTCTCTGGAAGCTGCTGTTAGAGCTTGCTGGGTTCTGTTTTAGCCCAAGTGACATCTTGAAACATACTTTTCAGTCATCAGTTGTAGCAGTGGTTACTTATTTGTTAAATATGTCCAGCCTCTTCCCCCCTGCTCCCTTCTCGTTAGTATCTTTTGGTCTCACCAGAAGTTTGATTTGTGATGTTCATGTTGTAACCTTTACTTACATTTTTCTTCCAATCAGATTGCGTTCCTGGGGTTGACCTCACACGAAAGAATGAATCTCCTGGTACAGGGAAAATCCTCTAAGCATCCTGTTTCACTCAGGAGGACTCCATTCAAGTGGGTAGTAATGAATAGAGTGTTTTAAGCATGTTATCTCTTCACTACTGATTTGCTTCACTGCTTCCTAAATGCAAAAACACTGTTCTGGGAGTGAGGGAGTGCTGTCCTTTAATTTGTTCATCAGTCTCTGTGTCTGTTGTGTAGTATAAGAAAGAGAATTAAGGTATGAACTGGCCCCTTTCTGACTTCTCTTGCAGTGTTTAGCTCTATTAATAGAGAAATTGGTACCAAGGTTTCCCTGTTTCCTCAGGTGTGCTAACAGATGAGATCTTGCTAAATTTTAAATATTTGAGTTCAACTTAATCTACTCTCATTCGTTGATGTAAAACATGTTGTAAAAGCTCAGCAAAGGAATAATGCTCAATTGAGAGCTCTTCTTTTTTTTCTCCCTGAGCTGTCTCCCTTGACAGATTAATATCTTAAGTACTGTCTCGTGGTGAACTGGTATTTTTCATGCTTGCAGTCTTTTTTTTTTTAGGTTTATTAATGCATATTTTTCTCTTTTTTTCAGCCTTCGGTGCTTCCAGAATCTTGCAGACTTTTTCCAGTGCGGTTGCTTTGGTATGTTCAAACCCAACGTAATTGACTGGACCAAGCAATACAAACTTTTTCATCTGGCAAAGGAGAAAAATGTTCATTCTGTGTAAAGTTTTGCCTAATTTCGAAGATGGTTGAGCTGAAAGCTAAATAAAACTGGATATTTTGTTAATTTTTACAAATTCTTCTGAAGCTGCTTGTTTTTATTTTTTATTATTGTTTCAAATATTAAACTTACCTTGCATAAGATACAGCAGATTTGTATATGGAACAGTCACCGTGTGTCTGTGTATGTATAGTTTGAGCTGAAACTATTTAAAATTTTATGTGAGGAGATGACACATATATATATATTTTTAAAGGTAAGTTTTTGGGGAAGAATTTCAAAATTATGTTAGTACTCTTTGCTTTACCTTGCTGATAACAAAAGACAAATTTGAAAATTAAGGTGAATGTTCATGTTTAAAAACTTAATATTACAATTACATTGTAATTTTATTGCTTATGCTGTGAAAACCTTTCTTAAGTCTTTGTATTTGAATTTGAAGTTTACATGTAATAAAATAGAGCTTTCATACTTGTAAATGTATTTTTGCAGACTGAAATCGATTCAAGGGATGTGTGACCAGAGAGGTATTTAAGAGTCAGTAGGCACAAAACCATAAGAAGGAGCCTGACTGTTTGCCTTATGTTTTTCACATATATATGCCCTGTTAGTGGATGAAAATGGGTAAGTTTATGATGGAAAATAGCAATGTACATAAAAAGAGGGAATTGTTCCCCACTGCATCTGTAATAGCTAATGTCAGCCACGTTCCCAAAGAAAGGAGGGGCCAGCTGGACAGTGGAGTATGAATGTAAGTCAGAGTAGGTAACAAAACCAGCAGGGAAAGAGTTCAAGAATAGGAAATTAAAGTCAGATACCATCTAGAACTGACATCGTAAGTAATGTAGTGAAATGCAATTCTTGTAGTTAAGAAATGGGGGGTTTCATTCATCTCTAAATGAAATCCATTTGTCTGAAACACTGTAGAATGTAAAAGCACAAACAAATACAAATAAAAATAATGTGGAGCAGTAAGTACTTTATTGTAGCTTGAAAACAGACAAAACTTACAACACTGTGTTTGAGAAAATGTTGGGTTTTTTTAGAAATACCTCCCTCAGAGAGAGAGAATTTCAAATCTTTTTTGATTGTCTCAAAGTAAATAACATCTACTTGTCATAACACAAATGCCAGCATGTTCAAAAACTCAGCTAGGAGGTGGAAATACAGACAGTGTAACATTGTGAACAAAGGAAAATACAGTCTAACTGGGAATACCTGGATCCTTCACTCCAGAAGGGATCCCTATCCTAGTGGGGCACTATGAGTCTAAAATTCCAGTCTAAAATGTGACAAATACTAGTTTAAGAAGCAATAATTTTCGATGAGGTTCCTTGTCTTTATTTACTAAACACAAACATGAGTCTAGTTTTATCACTGTACCTTTTTTATCTACTCTAAGAATTTCTTGAGATACAACTCACCAATTTTTCCTGCAAGGTGGAAAGTCTTAATCAAATGCCCTAGGTTCTTAGCAATATGTGTTGTTTAATGTTTTACTTGACAGCTATCACTCGGTGGCATCAACAGCAGTTTGAGTCTGTTGCATTTTTTTTCTTCTTCGCATTTCCATTTCTTCTCATTCACACTCTTTCTTTTCCACTTGAGTGAGGCCACCAAACCCAATTCCTTTGGGACCGAAATTTTTTGCATAGCAAACTGCAAAAGAAGAAGGGGGAGGTCAATGGTACTCTGAAGGCTCTCAGATAGGTAAATGTCTTCTGGTTTTCATTTTTAGATTACTATCAAATTTAAGTTAATGAAAGGGAAGGAGATCTGAAATAGTGTATTTCCCATAAGTTTATCCAGGTCTTAATAGCGAAACTGGTATCACGTATTTGAATTACACAAAAGTTGTACCTGATGATCTCAAAAAAAATTAAGAAACGATATATTTTTTTAGATCTAAGTAATATTTTCATTAAAGCTACTTTCCTGTCTGAAAATACTCAGTAAAACTTGGTCTGGTGAGTAATACAGAGTAAGCCAGAGATTTTTGAGGAGGTTAAAAGAACTAGAGCATAATCCAGAAACTTTTGATGGGCATTTAAGTAATTCCATTTGAATTCTATATTGATTAGTGTGTGCATAGTTATCACAACTCTGCTAAGTGGTAATGGTGAGCATATTTCTCCAAATATGTCAGTTTGAACCACTTGTGGTTGACAGACTGTACCCAAAGTCACGGAACTCCAGTATCCTTCTTTAGGGTTCTCTATAAAGTTCAGCTTTGTATGTAAAAATTTCCCGTATTTTTTTCCCCTTAAGCTGTTTCTAGGAGTCAAGTGAAGTCGGTGAGCTTTCCGGATCTGGGAAGAACATCTAGATGTATCATTTACCATTTTTGCATTATCTTCTGTGCTACCAATGCAGTGGAAATATCTTTAAAATTTTACTGGCAAGAATTCCGATTTGGAGGACCAAAGATCTACATCTTTGTGGATTTTTTATTTTAGTGAGTGAGACTGTGCAGGTACAAGGGCCTGCCCAGCAGATACAGCCAGTGCTCTGTTAAAAGGTCTGAGGACAGATTTGAGAGGTTGTCACATTTGTAGAAAAATTAGAGCTTTAAAATTTAAATGTTAATCATAGAAGCCGCAACTGCGATGCTACCGAAGATCTTTGCTTTCAGAAAATCGTTTAAAAAAGACAAAATGAAATTTCCTGGGGATGTTAAACACAGAGCAAGGTAAACCACGATGGCAATCCTAGGTCTAAAGAGACTAACTTTAGATTGACTCCGTACCCCAGTTCAGCTCCCTGCAGCTCTCACCTTTGCAGTAGAGCTCTCCATCTTTGTCCGTAACGTTCGTGGATTCTAAGCTCTTCCCACAAATAGCGCAGCGGAAGCAGGTCTTGTGCCAAGGCTGAGCAAAGGAAGACAATTCATTGTGTGGCACGGGAAGGGCACAGCCAACAGGTACAAGAAACAAAGAAGCTCTGCCTTGTGTGGTGTGGAAAGGTTAAAATTCATTCTTTGGTCTTGTGGCTTCCATTTTTAGTCATACCAGGTTAGCCTTTTTTCAGTTACATCATCTAATATATCCTCAATTGCCACTACAAATAAATGTTTATAGATATACCCAGAGGTGGAGGAAGAGCAAGCCTGTACAGTAGTCAATGCTTGGTCCTCAGACATCAGTAAGAAGCAGAATGTTGAAGAAGACTTAAAAAAAACACAAGATTTTAAACCTGAACGTACATCCTGTTGTAGCAATTTGCAAATTCATCCTCCTGTTTTCTTTATGAATGAAAATTTAAATGATCAAGGACTTCTTAGGTATAGTTTCTCACCATTATAAAACTGTGGGGTTTTTTTCCTAATGCTGAAGTCACTACTTACTTTTCCTCCTCCCATGATCTTCTCTGCAGCATACACCGATTTGCTACAACGGGGACATTTATCCACATCTACCATCTTTTTGGCAAACTTTGAAGCATTAGTTGGTGTCAAAGGGCGAGCAGGCTTTGGTGACCCCCTAAAACAGAAGTTTTTAAATGCTGCTTAAAAATTTTGTTTATATAGGTTCCTTAGAAAAAGGATTTCATTATTTTTTAAGTAAGGCATAAAAAGATACTAAATTGCTGGTCTCTGACATGCAAAAGGGAATTAAAAAAGAAGAAAATCAAAGTATTCTGTTGAATTCTGTGTTGTGTGATTGAGGAGCTGGTACTGTAAGCTCTGATGTTACCTGTTCTGGGCTAAGTCCATGGAGCTGACAGCAGCCACATGCAGAAAAGATTATATTTAATGAAAAGTGAAGTAAAAACCAATTTTCTCTCATTAAGAGGCAAGAGGGAAAAGGAAACAAGGAAAAGATGCCTTTATTCATTGTAACTGGTTATCTGCTGGTACTCATCAAACTGAAAATAAAAATTCAGGTTTTTGCATGCCGTGGTTTCATTAGGCAGTGAGACATTTGGACAGGGAATTGGAGTTCTTACCTGGCCTAGGGTCAAAAGCACATCAGAAAAGTAGCTTTGTTTTTTATTTCTGGACTTTGTGCTTTATATCTTTGTGCATAAAGCCTTTCATAGAATGATTTCTGAATTATCAGATTGTTGGACTGCAACAGGTCATTATATCCACAGGATGTGACAGTTTTCAGTGCAGAAGTCTGCCCGGAATGGATTTTTATGGTACAAGGAGCTACAGTTAAATAAATTTTTTAAGCTTTTATTTCCTACACAGCATATTGGTTAATTGGTTTCTTTATAGTTGGACCACCAGAAGGAAGAAGCATCGTTGATTTAGAAATGTGCAGCTTTGAGAATTGCAGGAAAATCCTATAAAAATGAACTGTCAGAGCTAATTATGTGCTTTTGGAAGATGGTATCCCATTAGAATTTCTTTGTTCAAACACATTCTCAGTGTGTTTGTAAGTGTTATGCGAACCACAGGGAGGATTTAGAAATGTTATTTCCCACATTGAGAGGAGAGCTAACAGTATGGGGTAGTGTGATTATTTCTCTAAGACTAAAACCTTACCTGGATTTTAGCCTCTGACAGGAGAAAAAGTGCTATCTTTTTCTATAGGGAATATGACTTTACCACTGTGCTACAACTGGCAGATTAGAATTGCAGTGAGTATTTACATGTGTGGTGGCATATAAAGGCTGCTTCTGCAGAATAATTGCCTATTGAAGGAGGGGATAATTTGTAAAGCAGGCTTAAAGAGACTGAGCATCATTAAAAACTGTAAATTACTGTGTCCGTGGAAGGAAAGGGTGTAGGAAAGTCTGCTCTGCTCCGTACGCTGGATGTTGTTATGGAAACAGAATAAAGTATATAAAACACCCTGGTAAGAGACAAGTAGGACCAGAAAAAGGAGCTGTCCCTGGGATTTAACTCACTGCTGCAGATTCAAGCCCAGGTGGTCTCCGGTGTCAGTGCTGAGGCATCCGGCCCCTTGTCCAAAGCCAACACCTTTGGGGCCGTATTTTCTCCCGTAACAGGTTTTGCAGTAGATTTCAGACTCGTGAGCTGCTATTGTGGTGCTGTCCAGAGCCTTCCTGCAAGCCACTGAAAACAGGGAGAGAGAGAGGCATGGATCAGCATTTGCCTTTTCAAATTTGAATTTATTTGGTTTAAAACAATTGCAATCAGTATTTATTTTTTTTAACTTTAAAAATATGGGGAAAGGAGCCAGTCAGTATAAAACTTGTCAGTATAAAACTTGACTGGGCTGTTGCTGAAGTACAGGGGAGGTGTGTGTGTATGTGTGCACAAAACCTGTTCTTCTTTTGCCACTCTGAAGTTATCCTGTAAGCCCAGGGAAATCTAGATCTGTGAAGCTTAAGATGGACTTGAGATAACCATCCTAAACTCCCAAAGGGGGAAAGAAGGTTGCAGGGGCATTGATTCCACTGTGCATCTGGACCTTTCAAAATACTTGCTCTGAGTCTGTGGTGGCTTTCTCAGCTCAGCCCAGGCTATTTTGATGTGCTGTGTTTCTGAAAGAGGCTTTAACATTGACACCATGTCTGGAGTCAGGCAGGACATGTTGGGGTTTTATGTCATTATTTGTTTGTTTGAGCTGTGGCACTAAGGCAAAGCAAGTGTCAGCTCTGTCAGACTTCCTCCGGGATGACAAGAGTGTGGCTGTAGCCATGCCCAAACAGAGCTCTTACAAATCATGTTACAGAGAACGACGGCTTAGCTCAGCTCACTAGGAAAGGTCTGGCAGACTTTTGGACAGAAGGTGCCATAGGAATGCCCAGCTTTCATCAGGGAATACAAATTATGTCCTCTACAGCACTACTAATAATTAATGGGGAAAAAAAAAGTAGCTGCACTCCTCACTACTTGGTGAAGAGTGCACGCCTGTGTTTGCTGCACCACTTTGGGAACTCAGTGTGAGACAGCCTCCACCCCACACAGAGAGGAAGATCTTTCAATCCAGATTCCCTATCAAAAAGCAGGATTTTCTAGTAGGCTAAAAAATTACTATTTCAATACTCCTTACAAATTGTTCACTGTTCAACAGTGGTTGATTAGAAGTGGGGAAAAAATAGGCAAAAACTTTCTCTTCAGGTTCCTTAGAACAAATGCTTGCCCTGCAGAGGGCATTCCAGTCACGGGCTATTGATAGCTTGGAAAACAAAGTTGCTGAGTTCATGTATTCCACAGAAAGCTGTGGAATACAGAAGTATTGGAAGTGGCTGGGAGTGCAAGCTCTGGAGGAGCTATCTGAGGGTTTGATTAGTCCCTTTCCCCCACGTTTACTTTAAATGTCCTCTTCTGAGTCCAATTTATCCACCGCAGGGAATTTACACCCTGGAACCTCTGCAGCTTTAATTACAGAGTCCTGGAATGGTTTGGGTTGGAAGGGACTTTAAAGATCACGTAATTTCAACCCCCAGACCAGGTTGCTGTTAAGAGGCAATATATAGTACTAGTTATACATCCCCAGCTCTCTGGTTATCTCTGTGGCTTTCCTCCTCCCTGTATTGCATGGAGGGGGAAATAATTTGCAAAGACCTCTAAAGTTAACAGAAATAAAATGAAGAGCTTCTGTAAATATGTGAACCTGATCTCCTCATACTACAGTCTTGCTTTGAGATGATAATTATATTTGCTAAGGGAGTTAAGGGATGATGGAAATTCTAGCAGCAGATAAAGTGTTTCTATTTCTGGTACCTTAGGAATAGGGTATAAATTCACCACGACAGATGGAGCAAAAGCCCTTGGAGTGCTATTGTTGAAATAACTTTGAGACCTGTCATCTGCCAGCAGATCCTGTTCTCCCGCCGGCACTGAGGAGATCCAGGTTGATGGCGTGAGATCCTGCCAAATGTCCATCACAGCTGCACTTTGGGTAAAAGCTGTCAGTGAAACAGCAGCCTGCAGGTAGACAGGAGTCTGCACGGGAAGGAGGGATTGCTGGAAACAAGTTTCTCTCTTAAAATATTTGTAGGGAAAAACTATGGAGCGGAGAGAGAGCGTTATATATAGTTTAGCTTGTCTAATTCTTCCTGTGTCAACAGGTTGCTTTGAATTGTTTGTCATTCTGCTGAAATTGAACTCTTTGGTCAAAAAATACTGATGTGTTTTGTGTGCCTGGTCAAATATAATGTGAAATAGAAGATGTATTTGAAATAGTTTTATACAGAAATATACAAAAGTGCAGCTAAACAGGTAAACCATTTCCATGCCTGATTTTAGGTCGGGGAAGATTGATTTTCTTCTGTTGAGAAATGAAATCCTATAAATGGTTCATAGAAAAGCCCATGAATGTGATACATGATCCTGAGGCATGCAGAGCTGCTGAATAGTGTATGTGAATCATGGGGAAAGTAAAGCCAATTAACATGCCTTTCATATGCCAGCTGGGCAACTTAGATGCATCTTTAGGTTTTGACCTTAAACGTATTCCTGATGGGAATACTTTTTTTAGTATCTAACCTATTAATAATTTAATTCAGACTTAAAACTACAAGGGGCAAATAAAGGATTAAAAAAAAAAAAAAAAACACAACAAAATACACCACCAACCAACCAAGAAAAACCCCACAACAAACCAAATACTTGTTAGACCTAATGGATGTACGTTGTTTATCATGAATCACTAAAAGAAAATAATTCAGTTGTACTAAGAACGAAGCTTACACTTGAGAAATATTCATAACTATGCTCTATTAGGACAGCTCTTTATTTTTATTTACTATTAATTGTTATAGGCAGAACATGGAAGCATTAAGAAGGTTCTAGTTGAGACAGATTTTCATTTTACCATTCTGTAAGAATCGGCTGAAGGTTGTCAGTTAACTGAAAACTTTTTGAGGGAATCCTTTCTTACTTGGCCTTTTAGGCATCACTAGAGGCATCACTTGAACTTTTAGGCATCGCTTTTAGGGCACCTGGAGAAAGGCAAAGACAGCTCAGGTGTGTTCTTTGGACTCATTCTGCAAAGCACTGCACTGTATCAGTTAAACATGTAATGTTAATTTCATGCCTTCGAATAAGAAGTCTCTACCCCTCCAGGAAAGGAGGGAGAAAATTGGATTCAGTGGCTTCTAAACTGTCACACTGGAATTCGTACTGCAAAGGTACTAATCCCAAGCATTGTCTGCAAAACAAACTCTTCAGCTATCTTTAGTTCTTAGCAAATTGTCTGCTCTCTCTCTGTCTACAAAGGGCAAACAGAGCTGAATTGATACCTTCTGTCCGATTTTGTTTTTTTTAAGTACTACCTCATCTGCAGAGAAAGCAAAATTCCTGGAAGCCAAACATCACAGAGGAGTGTGGAGGGAAAGAGTGAGTGAAATGGGACTACATGAAATATGGGAAGGAGGAGACTGAGGTACGTGCAGAGTGCTGGTGAGAGGTTTTGATAATGCCAGGGTCTTTCAGCTTTTCAGTGTGAAATGAATCAATGTCAGGATTCGCTGTGAAAGTAATCATCTCCTGAAAGTAAAGAAGTAAACATCCTTCTGTCTAATGAGTGCTGTTTGTTTAGTTCTGCTGGACTTTTTAACTTGAAGCAAACCCGTGATGTGGCACATTGTGGGACACAAGGAAGGGTTTCCTGGAGATGGACCTGGATACTGTGATGCTGTGGCACCTCAGTGTCCCTGACAAAATCCCTCTCATGTTTGGACAAGGAGAAGCCAGGAGCCCAAGAGGCAGATTGCTGCAGGTAAAAGGCTATCAAACTGTCTGCCAAATAATACAAAAATAAATGTTCCGGGTTTAATGGAAGAGTTATACTGAGCTATGGGGGCACTGTGATGTTAAGCCATTCAGCCCAGCTTACTGCAGAGGAAGCAGGACTTGTGGAAACTCCTTCCATTGCACTGGATTTCCTCAGCGTGGTACACTGTCTTTTCACAGGCTCCACACTTGGCTCCTCCTCCCCAGTTCGGCATCCTCGTCTGAAGGGTTAACCTAGGAAGTCAAATTACAAAAGTAAATACAACAGCAAATGTGAATCCTTTTAAACGGAACAGCTTGATTTAAAACAAACAAACAAACAAACAAACAAACAAACAAACAAACTTTTCCCCTCTCTCCATTCAACTGCTACTGCATACTTGCAATATACTACATACCTGTGGGGTAGCAGAAGTGAGGGTGCTACCCTGGCACTTTGGGGACAGGGACAGTCTCAATCCCTGTGATTCTCTTGTAAAAAAGGATGTTCCTTAGCTTGGTATATTGTGATGGTAAATGTGTGAAATGATTGCGAGGTGTATCAGCAAAAAGGCGCTAGGATCACTCAACCCTCTTCTGGAAGAGAGGATCTAGGATTTGTTTTCCATCAAACAGTCATTTTCTTTCCACTCTGCCCTCTCCTGCACCCCAGCACAGCCTTTTCTGAGTTCCTCATGAAACAGCCACGAGATCACCGTGCTGCACAGCCGTTGTACAGTAATAATGGGTAGGTTCCTGAGGTGCTTAAGGTGGGGGTTTTTTCTTTGTCAATTGCATTGAAAATCTAAATCAGAGAAAAAAAAGAGCCGTGGTTACTGTTCCGGTCCTTGCTATTCCAGTGAGCACTGGAGTGCCTTGCCCAAGGTCACACAGGAGGGCAGGAGCCCAGCCCAGGTCTCCTGGTGTCAGGCCCAGTGCCCTTCCCTGTGATTGTGCTGTCACACACCTGGAACAACCCCAGCCCTCAGCCTGCCCTTCTGTTTTCTTGTTTGAGTCATCGTTTCTGGAAAGACGGGGACGTCACCTTGTCATCTGCACGCCGTATTATCAGCTTGTTCCAAGCTCCTGGCACAGGCCTTCCTCCTCCTTCTTGGAAAACCAGTCACCTTCTTATTATAGTTATTCTGAAGCCTGCTTGTGCTATTTGTGTTTGGTTAAATGCTCCAAAAGGTAACAGAGAGGAGGATTCTGAAGGGTGAATCAGGCCTGCTACCTGAGAATTTACTTTTGAGGTCAGGTGATAGAGGGGAATTTGTCATAGCAGTGATGTAACATAGCTGGTATTTTCAATTACTTGCATTTTAGACTAACAATTTACTATATATTTACATTGGACTCTAATGTCCTGTGCTTATCATCATCTCAGTGACTTCTGCACTTCAATCTTCTGAGTTTCAGAACTAAATGAACAATATCTACACGCCAGTTCTGCACCCTGAAGGGAATCCTTTCTGCCAACTAAGACCAAAATCCCGCAGTGATATAAAAGAGATGTCTGTCCAGCAGAAGGAAGGTGCACACTGAAGCAAGAGCACTGGAGACACGGCAGTGGGGGCAGGTTCTGCAGTCAGTGTTTGATAGCAGCGCAGATTCCAGCGTATCCACACATCTCTGCCTCCCGACAGCAGTTATTAGCATATCCTTAACCCCGTGTAATTAAAGAGTCACTGTTGTGACTGCTGCCTTCGCTAGACAGCGTACCTGTCATCCTCGTGCAAGATCCAACCTCTCCTCCTCTTTGTGAGGCTGATTTACGCTCACCTGAGCACCCTCCCCAGCTCAGCCAGCCCAGCCCTCTGCTGTCACACAGCAGCAGCAGCGTTAATCTCTTCCAGCCCCTCTCAGCTCTCCTGGGAGGCTGCTCAGGAGCAGAGCTGCTCCGGCAGTTCCAGAACAGTAACGGTGCAGAAAGGAAAAGAGAACACAGCTTTCTTCTGACTCTGTTTATCTGTAATGTAACAAGTGAGAAGCAAAAAAACTGACGTAGCTGAAATAAGAAACAAAACTAGCTGTGCACAATGAGCAGATGATGAATTTGATCTCTCTCACTCAGTGAAGCCTTTACTGAAAAGCACTGTTAAATTGGTTTTCCCATTTCTTTTAAATGTGAGATAAAGGAACAGAAAGGAACCTTTCATGTAGGTAAAATCTTATTCTCACTCTGCCATTCTATATTTTCTTCTATTTTTAAAGTACTTTTGTATTGGTGCCATTTTTTTTATCTTATGAAAATAGTTCAAGCGATGCTTCAAGTATTTTAAAAGAAGGAAGAGCAACTGTGGATAAAAATCAGTTTAGTGACAATTCCTTGAAAATTAAAACGAGATTTTTGTGTCTACAATGTTGCCTTTCAAACCAGGTTTCCAGTGGAAACCCTTCCCAGCTGAGGCAGCACCAACAGCTGCCTGGGAGGAGAGTGGTTTGCACCTCTGGTCTCTGTAAAGCTGCTTCTGCTCTGTTAGCTCTCCCCAAAGGCACACCAAGCCTCCGAGTCTGTGGCAGCGAGGATAGTTGTTGGAAAGTAGCTCCAATTACATCATCAGCTGAAGGGGAAAAAATAACCTCTGAAAAAGTCTGATAAAGCGTGATAGTGAACCTTGTGCTGTCAGGGGCTGTGGTTAAAGCTCTTAGAAGGACCATTGCTCCTGAGGCTAATTATAGTAACGTGACTGGGCATGCATACACATTTTCCATGTTTTTTCGGCATCACCTGATGGGAAGCTGCAGGAGAAAGAGGAAAGGCACAACAGAAATATTCCTGTAAGGATACAACAGAAATATTCCCGTAAGGATACTGGTTTTGGAGCAGCAGGGCATGCCATGGTGTCTGTGCTGGCTGAGGAACAGCTGGGTGAGGTACCAGGACACGTCTGTGCTCTTCCTGTCCAGGCTTTGCTCATCCCTCTGGAGATGAGGGGCCATCCCTGCGGGTGCTGCCTGTGTAGCCAGGTTACCAGGAGAGAGCAACCTCCACAGGGGGTGTGGCACTCCTAGTTTTGTACTCACCTAATTTATAACGGTGGATAAAGCTCCATCCTTCCAATGTGCAAATAGAACTCGGTTTCTCATTTGTCATCAGAAAAAAATAGATCCAAAGTCTCCACTTCTCATAATTTCATTGGGTGCTGGTGTTTAAATCCCTGTGAAATTCCCTGAACTTTGTTGTCGTAATCTGGTTAATTTTTCATATATGCTCATCACATGGTACTTGTTATACTCTGGTGATCTGGTGGGAAGTGGAGCAGGCTCATCCTAAGCATGTGACACAGAAACTTCTGAGTGTTGGGCTTGCTCAATTACTACTCAGCAGCTTCTATCATTCTTCAGAATGCAGCTTCTATATGGAGCAGAATTTATACACAAGATGTGCAGCCAAGGATTCATGCCTCCTATTACTTAGAGCTTATATCACTACTTTGTAGGCTGGGCTCAGGGCAAGGAAGCCTTTGAAGTGTTCGTGTGCTCTGCACGGGCATGGAAACATTGTGAGCCATCTTCTTTTGGGCTGTTAGTCATACTGTGCGAATCTGGGTGTCACATCACTGCCACAGAGTGTCTGACTCTAATCGAAGTGCTATTGATAAGGATGTAATGCAAAAATGTGTTTTGATCCACTGATCTAAATGGGTGGGGGATGCAGCACGGGCCTGATGAAATGTGGAGGAGTAAAAGGCAGTGCTAATGTCTGACTGCGCTGCAGGTGAAAAATGTAATTAATTAATTAGCTAATTTGAATTAATTCTGGTGCTTCTCTGCTAAACCCAAGGTTTTCTCTTCTACGAGCTCGTGCATTTGACAGTCTAGAGCTCAGGTCTTATCTGACTGGTCTGCAGAGCTGTGTATTGTGTGGCTGGCAGGATTATCTCCATGCCACATGTGCTACAGGATGGCTTTGAAGGGGATAAACAGAATGGGGAATACTGGTCTTTGTGACCACTGGTAGCAGAAATGCTGGATAGGGAGTGGTGGGCAGGGTGTGCCTTGCATCTCTCTGCTTTTTAGTCCCAGCTAAGCTGCTTAGTCTAGACTCAGAGTATAAGAATCCTGATTCCTTGATTCCTTACCTAACAAACGAGCAATAATAATATAAAACTCAAACATTGCTGTCTACATTGAAATGCAAATATCAAGGCCATATTTGAAATCCTTTTCCCAGCTGAAGTCTGAGGGAGATGCCAACGCAGCCAGGACTTCACTCTGGTATCTAATCACAGTTCTGCTGTGACCTGTCCTGTGACCACTGTGACTCATTTGACCGTCCTTAGTGGTGCTCACCCCACCAGCACCGTGGGGGTAACCAGATATGTCCTCCTTTATGTAATAGCAATAAAACGCTGCTGTAGTTTTTCTCTGCAGCTAACACTCACGGCAAGGTTTCATTTTGATATGTCTGCAGTGCCACTGCATCTCAAACAGCCTGGAGGTGTTTCTGTCAAAATCCAGCCCCTTGCGGAACACGTTTCTCCCTCAGCAGGAGAGATTCACAACAGAGGGAACATCTGTGTTTGAAGACTGATGGAGATGTGCTCTCGTTATGTGTTTACAATCATATTTCTGGTATTCTAATGCATTCAGCAGACCATGGCTACAGGTAAATTTTATTAGTTAGTGTCATACATAGAGCTTCCACCATGATCTCATAATAACCAGCATTTCCCCCTCATTTCAGGAGTAAAGCAACACGGAGTGGTCAAGGAATGGGAATTCCAACACTGACACAAGAAAGTAAATATTGATTTTTCATTGACACTGGTCACGCTAAGTTACACACAGAGCTTTGAAACAAAAGATTTTAACTAGCTTGATGTGAAGCACATGATGCGCATTGCTGAGAGCCCCATTCCCTTGCTTTCATCTCTGCTCTTCTACATTATTATTTTCTAGCATAGTGATGCCACATTTCCTTTGAAACTTCCTTTTGCAGAAATTTAAGATCGCATCTCCAAAAAATGTGGTGTCCTGACACTAGAACAAGGTACTTCATTCTGACTTAGAGACCGGCCACACCCCACATTCACATGCTCCAACATTCACGTTCAGAGTTCAGTCTGATCCATGTGGCTGTGGAAAGCTGCATCCCGCTGCACAAATGACCCATTCCTTTTTCCAGGCCTAATCCTGGGCTATCAGCTTTCACTATTCCTTCCACAAGATCCTTCTCTAAATCCTTATCCCAGCACTAAGTCTTTTAAGTGCCAGGCAAAACTACTACAGACTTTGAAACAGCACTGTTATGACTGAAATAAGACACAGAATTATTTTATCTACGTACAAGGCTTTATTCCCTGAAATAATTTTACCTTTAGGTAGAAAACTTTCCATAGTAAAAAAATTTATGTATCTATGTATTTATTTATTTATTTGAATTATTGGAGGTTTTTCTGAAGACTTGACCAATCATGCTCTCTTGGAATGCTTGAATGAGGGATTTGGGAATAATTCTTTCATCCTGCATTCTTATCTAGCCATTTTCTGTCAAGTCTGCATAGAGATTTTCTTCTTATTTGATATGAAATCAATCGGTTGCTGACATTAAGTATTTTGAAGATTTGGGGGGTTTTGTTTTGGTTTTTTACTGCTAGGATGCTATTATGAAAGCACATAAATTTGCATGCTTTGTACATGCGCTTTCTAAAGATTGACTGTTTGCAGAAAAATAATTCTGTAGCTTTGTAACAAAATTTTTAAACATTCTGAAACTTATGTTATCCAGTCTTGCCTAGTCCAGTTGAGTGTCTCCAAGGAGGATGCCCCCAGCCCTGCTCTTGCAACACCAGTAGCTGCTCGCCTGGCTGAGCCAGAAGAATCTCTCTTTCTTCTGCCTACTCCAAACCTAAAACACTGCTCTGTAGGACTCATATTTCTGTACTATACCAGAGTGGTTTTCTTTGTTAGGCAGCAAGCTGCTTCTACCACCTGTCAGGAATAAAAAAATACCCAAACCCTTTTTGGCAGAACCCGTGAGACACTACTTACCGGAGTCACTTGAAGTTTCTCCCTCTTTTCTTAGGTCTCGAAGGGTTTGAGCAGGAGGGGTTCCTGCTCTCTTTAAATGCAGTGACCACCCCTGTCAGCCCTATAAGCTGGGAGGGGAGGGGAGTGAGAGTTTCAGGGATCTGAGCAATGCCATCGCTATCACCAAGCTGAAAATAACCTCTGACAAAAGCCTGGCATTTTGTTCCCTTATGTCCACTTGTGAGTAGGTGGACAACAATGCAGCCCCTCGGATTACACCTAAAGGACATTCCTGACTGCAGCCTAACAGATCAGAAATAAAGATTAAAGTTTGATAGTTGCCCTTCTGCATTGCTTAAATGTGAATCATAAAATAACAGTCCCTGAAATGAGGATCTAGTTATTAATGGTCACACTGCCGGAAGTAATTTACCAAAATAATTGTTAAAAGTAATAATAAATCAAAACCTGTTTGTAGCACCCCCTGGAAAACAACCATTTTAAACTAAATAGCATTTCATTCTGCAGTTCATGGTTCGATAGATACAATTGGTTTGTTTTCTAGGATACAGAGAATTATGCTTTTAACTCAAATCTTCCCTTTTTTACTGTTTTTAGGCATTAAGGTGGGTAGCTAATATGTACAAAATTTAGCCTGTATAATTATTGCAGTTATATTTGCCATGCCTGACTGAGCCCCTTGGAAATGGATGAGGCTGCAGATGTATTAGAGATGTGGGCAATAAAGTATGAAGCCCTTTTTTACAGGGTTTTATTTTAAGGGCTTTAAAGGTTTAGAAGGTACTTCTCGTTTTCTGAACAGATGCCTGAATTTAGCAACTTTGTTCGGGATCATGGACTTTGCTGTGTATGAAGGGGCCCATCCCAGGGGTTAAACACCCGAACTCTCAAGCTGGAAGTCTCAACTTGGGGACTTTCATGGAAGCGTAAGGAAATTAGAAGCCAAATCCACACCAGACTTTAGGGTTTAGGGGTCTGTTAGCTGAGGCTGCTAAGAAAACTCTTAGGAACCTATAAACCTGTTTACTGTTGAGTCGGGCAAGGATTTTATAATGCAGAGACGGGTCTTTGGTGTTAAATTGAAGAACTATTTCTTTCCTGAGGAGCTGGACTCCATCTCTTCTTGGTCGTTCTCCCCAGACAGTTAATGGAACTATTCTATGTCAGAGAAGGCCAAATGCAGAAGAGACAGTGCAGTGCATGTGGTATGAGGGCTCCTTGTAAGAGGGCAGAGAGAAGGGGTTGGGGCAGGCCCGAGCTCCCTCTTGGAGTACATGGGAAGCACTGAGAAGCTTCTAAAATCTTTGTGTTTGCACCCTTGGTGACTTATATTAGCACCCTCAACATGAGAGGGATGAACCTCCTCTAATCTTCACTTGTGTTTTATAGATCATGCACTTGGATGGATTTGCACCATAACCAACTGCAGGGAACTCTGTGGAGAAAGGTTTTGCCCCAAAATGTAATTTCCCTTCGGTTTTGGCAGAGGATTTCAGGGCAAAATGCAGGGGAACAACCTTTAGTTTTCCTGGTGTTGGGTGCTCCTTAAATTCTGTGCTGCTGTGTGCCCCTGTAAGGATTGTTGAAAGGCTCTTACAGCTCCAAGGAGCAGCTGGATCTATACAGGTTAGTTGGGACTACCTATAATTCCAGGTCAACTGTGGTTAGCAGGACATGGGATTGGAAGAAAAGACTCAAGATACTCAACTGGAGTTGAACATGCACGAATTGGAGCGAGAATGTAGAGTTTTCTATAAATCAAGGGCAGGCATTAAAAATCCCTGCCCGAGAGCTGGAACGCAGCGACTCAAAAGCAGAGCCAGCCCAGGGAGCAGAGGGACTTTCCCAGAGCACATCAGGTACTTGGGGCATATTCCAGGGGAGGTGAGGCAGGAGGGAAGAGCAGGGAGCTGGGCTGTCAGAGACGAATGAAGGTCTGCTGGGGCGTGGGACCCTTGGAGCTGAGAAAGCAGCAGCGTTTCAGCCTGCAAAATGAGCACACAGGAGGAAAAGTGCTTGTGAAAAAGCAGCTGCAGTACGTCAGGAGCCGAGGGACACTGGACAGCAAGGCAGAAAACATGCTCAGCTTTCCAAAACAGAGCACCATGTGAGAGAAGAGCATTTCACCAAGCCTAATTACTGTAGTTGCTTAGTCTGTCAGCTGTGGTGTTCAAAAATGAACGGGGTGTAGTTTGCTTCCACTGAGTAATGCAAGTTTCTGAAACCTTTGCCTTTGTATTTCCAGAGTGAAATTGATAGCAGGCGTAAGGAAGATCAGTTATCTCTTTGGAGAAGAAAAATCTACCCAGTGTTCTTGTGAGAATTCTTCCCTCTTTCAGATTTTATTCTTCTTTCCCCCTCATTTAGGAAATTTCAATAGTGATCCTATTCTGTCAGGTGTATTTTGTATTAGAACTTTGCATTATTAAAGAGCAGATGAGTATATTTTACTGTGGTAGCTGTTTTAATTATGGTTTTTTATGCAGTCCAGGCCTTAATCTTGGGCTTTGCTACCATTTCTCCTATCCCAGTTTGGTCTGCCAGGCACATTTCACCTGGGAAAGCAGATACACTGTATTTGTATTTAATTTGTTAGCTATTACTTGTTATCCGAGTGTGAACTGCATGAGGAGTTTTCATCTCTCTTCCTTCAGTGTATAAGAGACACTGCTGCATGTGTTTAAATTCAAGTGGTTTGATTTAACCTGTTTGAAATTTCTGTGACATTTGGACACATGTTCCTGAATGCTCCAGGCTATTTTACTTCCTGTTTTGTTCTAACTTGTTTTTAGGAGCTGTAATATCTAGTGATAAGAGCTCAGAAGTTACATTGAGTTACTTAAGTCACTTTTTCACGAAATACCATTTTCCCCCCTTCCTTCAGAACACAGCAACCCCTGCCTGACAAAAAAAGAATGAAGAGATGCCAGTGAATATGCAATGTATTACTTAGGTAATCCAATCTGATCAAACAGAAAAAGTCAGTGTAGAGTTTTATGTAAGTTTAATCTGAACAAATCGATTTAAAAATACAGTATAAATAATTCTTAACTTATATAAAAATTGATTAAGAAAATCTGGGGTTTTTTTTGTGCTTCTTACTAACTTTACAAAAGAGCATTATTAAACACAGAAGCAAAACATTCTAACTATGGCCTTTTTGCTAAGACATAAAATATGTACACACTCACAGTACTTTTTGTTTTGGTGCAAAATATGTACTGACTGATAGACTGTACCTTTCTGTACAAAGACAATTTCAGCTTACTTTGCATAGAAGAAATCAACACACACTCACAAAAAACCCCACTAGATACATAACTTTGTCGTTAAAATACTTCAGGTAAGCCTTTTGGAAAAATTCATTAGGCATTAACTTTCTCCTTAAGAGTCAGTTTTATTTTCTAAAGCATCAATTAAGGCTATTCCAGCATTGAGGTCTTGGCAATACGTGTCCAAACCATTGTCCATCATACAATGCCAGACGTGTGCAGTGTGTTACCAGTCATTTTGCCTGCTAACACAGTCAGCAATTCCCTGTCCCAAAATTAGTCTTCTGAAACTTCAAGTTTTCGTTGAGGAATATAGAGAGTTCCTTGAGAGGTTCTCTGGGTACCATCTGAGCTTGCAGATAGTGAAGGTTCTGTGTTTGGCCCTCCTGGTGTGCGGAAAAAGTTTTCTGTAACTGCCTGAGGCTCCTGAGGTTCCTTTGGAGCAGAAGGCTAAAGAGAAAAGAGAAAGTTATTTTTATTTATGGGGGAATAAAAAGTAAATTCTACTTCTAAGTTTCTGCAGGATGTTAGCAAAGTTTTTTTCCCCCTGAAATTTAAAAACTTAGCTTTTTACTGAGAAGGATATACCTGCATTCCTTGACATATATATAAATACATAAAAATATGGTTTCTCTAATCCCCTACTTTTTTAATAAAAACAGATACTAGGCAATGCAGTATTGCATAAAATATACAGAGAAACTTCCTGTGGGAAAAAGGTATTTAAAATCCTGTACAATCCTATCCTATAAAAAGAAAAGCTATTATTAAACACAAGAACTTGAGAGTAGATTAGGGAAATAACAAGAAGGAAAGATAAAGTAACAAATGGACAATTTGTCAATAAGCACAATCTCAGATCTATGTAAAATCCTCCCTCTAAAACAGTTGTCTCTTCACATCTTGTCATCTTCCAGCTGGCTTCACTTCCACCACAAATAAGTCACTTATCTTCCTTGCTAACCTCTCATTTCTACTGTACTTAGGCTGGCCATCACTGCTAGCTCTTTTTGGGCAGTGCTGATTTCTAAAGATCAAAAAGAAATGTTTATTTATAAATTTTACCTGCTGTAAGGGAGTTACTGCACCGTACTTCCCACTCAACCCACCACGGTCGAGTTGCAATATATTTTCACTCACCTTCCCTTCTTGCACATTTGTGCTCCCTGAGCTATGGCTGATATTTTCTGATTGGGAAGAGACTGGCACGTGCTGAAGAACAGGATTTGCAGAAACTTGTACACCAGCAGGTATTAGTCCTATGTGTTGCAGCATAAAGTTCAGAGCTGAAGAGCTTGGATTTGGGGCGGAACTGGCACCGCTCGAATTGAGGCAGGAGTTGCTCAGTACAGGTGCAGCAGCTATGGAATTTGGTGACAGCATTATGTTCAAGGGTGTTATATGAAAAGCAGGAATATTGACTGTTTTCAGTTCTGAGGCTGGCATCGGAATGACACCTGGAACAGGAACATCAAGTGTTGAAGGGGGTTAGGATGAACCAGCCCCTCAAGCCAGCCCCCCGTGCCTGTTTCCCTGGACACTCACCAGTGATGGGAGAGCTGTAGGCTGTGTGCTGCAGGGAACACACCCCGGCCTTCTCTTTATTGGAGCACTCTGCCTTGTTGCCATGGGTGCAGTGAGTCAGAGGAATAAGATAGCCAGACGGAAAAAAGGTCTGAGAAAGAAAGAGACAGCGCACCTTTAGCCCAAACATATAATAAACTCCAAATTTCTTCTCCAAAACTGCACCCCCTCTTTGCCCTGTTCTTATTCCTTATCCTCCATGTCCCCAGGATGCCATATCCCATGCCTGTACTACTTTCTGTCTGGAATGAGACACAACAGACTCAAGGATATGCTCTTTCAAGTAAAACCACACAGAACTCAGCTGGCTCCATTTCTTGGTAGGGAACTGGAAATCCACCAGGGATTAACACACTGCAATTCAACTAGATGAAAAAGAAACCCTGATACTGAATACTTTTTTCCCACAAGAAATATCCTGGACCCAGTAAATCATCACATCACCTCACTCGTGGACTGTGTTTTTCATAAAACAAATATTGGAAGACAAAACTTTTGCATTTACACATTCTGTTTTTGTCAACAGAACTGTTCTTTATTCAGGTTTTCCACAGCAATCAGTCTTAACTGCAGAATACTGAATTATACTGATGAAGAGAGTTCCATGTGATTCTGTTTCATAGTATTTGACAGTAAATATATGCAAACAAAGGACTGAGGAGGTCAGGGATCTCAACATTGCCCTCAGCTCCTTAGTGTGACCTTCATTCCAATGGAAGCCTGAAAGCCTCTTTATGACTCCTTATTTGTGTACTTTATGCAGAAACAGAAATCCTACATTCAAAATAAGGTTTTAAAAGCACACTAAATAGAATTCAATCAAAGACAACCTATGCAGGTGTGGTTCGTTACAGTTTTGTTTCTTTTGCAAAGACTCCAAGTAGTGTTTTCCCAAGGAATGGCAAGACAAATCTTACCTCAGGAGCAGGAATGGCAAATGCCACAGGTATGTCTTGTTTTGTTTTGACTTTATCTTCATCTTCTGGAATATTTTCTTTTGTACATTGGTCACAACAACTTGCCATGTTTTGATCTCCTGTTTTGGTTTCATTCTGTCTCTCTCCCTGGACATTGTCCATTTCATGATTAATTTGTGAGCTATTGGAAGGTGGTTTTTCATTCTTAGTGGATTCTCCCTTTGTAAAAAAGTACATACAGAAAGAAAGGCAGGTGTCGTAAGGCTTAACATTTTACATTACAGCCCTATGATGGTATTTATACATTCTTAAAAATTGCAAAGCAAGTTTTTTACTTCCTCCTCATTCCCAAGTTTGTGCTATAAAAATTTCTGGTCACTAGGATAGCCAGGTCCATGTTATCATCTCTTGTTTCTTCCCTGCTAGTGGATGTTTGGTAGCATGTGCTGTCATAGCACACCCCTAACATGTGATGACTGTTTCGGCAAGCCAAATTTACAGCAGGTTTATAATTTACAGAGATGCTAAAACAATCAGCAGCTGAGGAGCAGAAAGCAATCCAGCCCCAGTCTCTCCATACCCATCAAGTTTATCTGAACCTCTTATTCTCTTCATGGGCTGTTCTATTACGCCCACAACATCCCAACACTGGGTGGAAATATTTAGAGGGTATCAGGATTTTGGGATGTTCCCTGTCCAGTGACTTTTATACGTCCACTTTCCCTCCTAACACCTCTAAAGCCAAGAATGGATGCCAGCAAGTTTACAGAAGCCTAGAATTCAAGGGACCTTGAAGATCACCTCCTTCCAATCTCGCTCTCAACCTGACCTACTCCAGAATCATGTATATAAATAGGTAAATTTTGACATAGTGTTTCGTGAGATGTTTTATTTTCACTACACCTGTACACTTTGTCTTCTCAGATACAAACCCCAACCCCTCAAACATCAGCAAGCACAGCAAATGAACACCCTCTCCTTCAAGCCTGATGTTATTTAAAACGCCCACACTCACTGGCAGGCTCCTACATCACTTTGAAAATGAGTAGGTGGCAACATCACTAAGCTATAAAATGGCATTTTAAAACTAATTTAACTTACCAAAGAAGTATCAAGGCTTTCTTCATCACTTTTACGCCTTTTAATTAAATTATTCTCTGGTAATGCTTGTGATCTTTTAAGGCACCGCTGAGATGAAGTTTCTGATTTCGTATCGGGTCTTTCTTCAGCTGCCAAGGGCTTTGTTGGCTCGTCCGGACCTCTCCGAGTGTCCCCTTCCTCAGCAGTTATTTTATTTAACACTTTTGGATTATTACTCTTAATTCCAGTTACATTAGCACACGGCAGAGGCTGCAACATGAAGCCTGGGCTGTAGGTTGTCACCATGTGGGCTTGGGAAGGGTGAAGATAGATCGCGTACGAAACCCCAGACTGAGGATGAGGTAGGATGACCGGTGACACGGAGCTGTGGCTCGAAGGGCACGCGCCGAGGGGCTGGCTCAGGGCTGGCTGCTGAGAGGGTTCAGGCTTGGGGACAGCCTCAGGCGAGGACAGGGCACATTTCATTTGCATCTCTTCTGCTGTCCTTGAGCAAAAAACAAAGAAATCCCAAATGTATTTTAATTCCTTCATGCAGAAATGAATGCCCTGACAAATTATCTTCTGTAATACAAAGACTTAACGTGAACTTGTACTTCTCAATCCACTGAAGAGAAAATAAATGAAAAAGTAGCCTGCAGTACCAGGGGTTAGTGGTTTTTGCAGGCTATTGCCCCACTCAAACTGAGCATAACTTTAACTTAATGGCCAGTGACATTATAAAGTTTCTCACCTTTAAACTTGTGCAAACTTACTTGGATTGTCCTTCCAGCTGATGTTTAGTGATTGCTGGAAACTGAGCTATGGTATTTGGGAAAACTGGTAAACTTTGATAAGTACCTGGTTGGAGGAGAAAAACAAATCAAAACTGTTAGTACACCAAATTCAGAAGTTAAATTTTTACTTTCATTTGAGGAGACTGCGTTATGTAATGTAACATACACATTTCATGAGACAATTTATCCTCAAACTCAGCCCAGATTTGATTTGATCAACTGGATGTTAGCCTACATCAAACAAATTTTAAAGGCCCCAGAGAGGATCCCTTGCAAGAACATGCACATTGACAGGCAATTTTCTGGCCATTTTTTGGAATACAGAACTGCTTAGATAGTATGATCCAAAGCAAAGTTTCTACAACAAAGCAGGTTCAGAGAAGATCCATTATTCAGAGATTCAGTGATTCTACACGAACAGAAGGTTCATAGCAATTTCTATATTTTTGACAGTTCTTAAGATGTATTTTTTGAAAAGAGGCACCACCCACGCATATGCACATCCTGTGAGAAGAGGGCAAGCCCAAATATTTAATGCAGGACTACATCTGACTTGAAGAAAAAGAAGTTTCTAAAAGACAAGTTAGGAAAAGATACGTACTGGCACTTATTTTAACTGGGCTGGTTGGAGCAGACTGGATCTTCCTTCTGTCGTTTTCTATACTCTTAACTAATTTTATTAGAGATGAATGCCGAGTGAAGTTTTGCTTTCCTTTTGAAGGAAAAAGGGCTTTTAAGCACTGCTCTTTGGAAGGGATGGATTCTGAAATAGGTGGGGAACAGGCTGTAGAAGTTGCTTCAAGTTTTGTATCTGAGAAACAAAAAAAGAAGAAAATACGTATTCTATGCAGATTCAGTAATTAAAAGCAATTATTTGAGCCTGGGTTATAATTCTTGAAGTATCAGCAGCAGCAAACATGGAAATTCAAGAATCTCAATCTGTGAACATCCACTGTGTGCAAATAGATACTGGTTGCTGTGCTCTTAAGGACAGTGATGTGATTAGAAAAAGATTTTCTCCTTAGTTATTCTGTCTTTTGGTCAAAAAATTCTAGTAGAGAAAACAAAGAAGCAATCAGTATCATCAGCAGAACAAAGGGAAATGACACATACACCTACCCTGAGTATTTGGCAAGACCTCAGGTCCTGTCCACTTGAATGCTGGTTTTCTACCTCTCTCCTCTGTAACATGAACTTTTTTGATAAGCTTAAGGCTGCTGAGAACATTTGCTATGTCATAAAGTCTTCTAATTTTGGCTGAAATAAAATAAATAAATGTAAAGTATAGCAACTGCAATTAACAAGTTAGCATGTATCAGATAAAGAAATGTTGTAATGCCCCTTAAGCAGCTAAAAGAAAAAAGCTTTAAAAAAAATTATAAGAACAATTTTGTGGAACAGGTATTTATACAATGAAATAACACTGTGATACAAAGTTTACATGTAAAATAGAATAACACAGATACAGATCTAGAAGACACTGCAAAGTTTGTTATGCTAAATATGGAAAAAAGAACGTTTTCAAAACAAGTTAATTTCTGTGCAATGATCAAACCTACACAAATCCTGTAGTAAAAATAAGTTAGATTAAAAGGCAGGTACACACATGCAATGGCAAATGTGGGAACTGGAGGGAAGAGAGACACTAAAATCCAACAGGATAATCATCCTGCATGTCTTCACTGTCTCTAGGTTGAGCTATCAGGGAAAAGTTTCAGGCAGAAGTCAAACTACAAGTGAGTTCTAGAGCAAAGTGAACATGCTTAGGCCAAAACTGATACTGAAAATTTAAAGTCTAGCAAGTCATGGAATTTTTTGGCTTCATAAGCAAGAACGTGGTAAAGCATGGGATTGATTCCTGAAATATACGCAGATGGATGGAACGCCCTGAAAATGCTTTTATTGTGAGACAGGCTCTTCTTATGGAAGAATAAAGGCAAGCACAAAAACCCTACTGAGTAGCCACTCACCCTCTCTATGTTGCTGTGAGGCAGTGGAAAGGAAATAATGAACTGAAACCAGCAAGGATCAGTATTTGCATAGATACAATTCCACAAAAAAAAATCCAACCCAAAACAAAAAATAACCCAAACAAGCAAAGGAGTCTGAGAATCAAAGAAGAGTCTAATTTTCAATGAAACCCACAACTATCCCTCAAAAGCAGCACATTTTTAATTATTTTATGTGTACTGACCTAGACCTAGAAATACCATTTCATTTGAATGGAGGGGAAGGGGAGGAAGTACGCAGGGAACTGAGAGAAGGGTAAAAGAATGAAGAAATAATTGGCAGTTAGAGCACAGGGTTTCACTTCCTCTGACATGCATGTTGGTCACAGGACTTCTACAGAATTTCTTTAGACTTCTACCAAGTTAGTTACGTGGCCAGAACAGATTTTGCATGATCCTGGGGCATCTTTGGTGAAATGATGCTGAAAACTTTGACAGGCTGCTTGAGGAAATTGTTACCAATATGGAGCCTTGTGACATTACTTCAGGAGGGAGGATTTAATGGACTTTTCCTCTTAAGTGGGCATTATGTATCAATGACCATACACAAATTATAAACTGCAGAAGGTGTTTAGTGAGTTTTTGGAGGCTCCAATAAATATTTGTGGCTAGAAAAATAAGATAGTATTTTTTATTACATGAAGTAGTACTGGGATAATTCATTTAGCTTACACTTGCTGTTGTACTTACTTTTAAACTTGCTTTTATCTAAGTCTTCTAACTGATCTTCTCCAATCAAGATTTTAGCAGCAACTTCAAGGCTCACTATTTGAGGTGCTGATACAAGAAACAGCATCACAAATTTCTGACTCATCACTCGTAAGGACTTGTATTTCCTGCCATTCACTGATGCTGCAGCAGACAGGAGAAAGGATTAAAGTATTCAGTGACACACCAACTACAAACATAAAACACTGAAGAAATTTGTCAGTAAAAAAACTGTAAGAACAACACAGAGACTAGGCAGGGCCAATGCTGTCTCCAGAATCATGTTTCTACATGACAGGAAACAGGTGATTGGGTGGATACCGAGTCTAAATACAAAGAAGAGAGGGTGATGTATCACACATATACATTTGCTATTGTCTGACAACTTGTACTCTTAAAGATGCTTAGCCCTTAATTAACATTTATCCCATGAATCAAAGCTAAATTAATAAAAAAAAAAAGAGTAATTTATGCTTCAAGTTTCTATAACATTCAATAGTAACTTCTGGTTTCTATAACAATTCAGTGGAAATAGCAATTGGATTATATGTTGGTGTATTTGATAGTTTCACCTGACGTAGAAACAAATTACAAGAATTGAAAGAATCAGACAAGTGAAAGAGTGCAGAGCACTTTTTCTCACCACAAACAGTTGTGGTGCCTTCGGAGCAGTACCACCTCAGAAAAAAAATATAAGGCAAATAAATGTTTTTTCCAAGTTCATAGAAATCTATCATTATAAGCACATATTATTCTTGGCATTATAGAGAATTATTACCAGCACGAAATTCCACTCCTGGGAGCTCGACAAAAGACATTTCTGATGGCTCACTTGAGCCAAAAGAACTTGCCATTTCTTCATTTCTTTCACTGTCAGGATCGAATTCATGCTCATACTCTCTTTTCTTGATCATCTGGATTTGCTGTATGTATTTGTTCTCTTCTCCCACTTTCTTCAGGGCCTGCAGGGTCTGGGGGAGGTTGTGGCGCCCGTGCCAGACGTATCTGTTCCTGGCCAGGCGGCTCACCATGTGCAGGCTCTCCAGCACGTTCACAATGTCATAGATGCGCCTGCGCTCCACGTCTGCGGAGGGAAAGGTGAACCTGACATCTCTGCTACGTAAAATACCGGCACTCGCGCATTACCTGCAGCCCAGATTCCTGTCCTTCCTCCTAACCTACTTCTAAACCATTTCTGCCAATTCCCTATCACAAACTGAAAATAGCCCTCACAGGTCTTGCCAGCAAGGAAAACAATTCTTGCTTCATAAGCAGAAGGACTTGCTGTTCCACAGTTATACTTGGCTTTCAGCATTCCTTAAGAAATAAAACTTATTGTTGCCAGAAGAGCCATTACATGGGTTTCAATCCAGCTTTAGAAAAAACAGAGCATTTTTAATTATTCACTGCATTGATCTTAGATTGTGTCCTTAAATAACCTTGGAAACTCATGATAGGAAACTGTCCTATAATTTCTTTTTATGTGTTATTTTATTAGCACACCCTTCTTTTCTCATTTGTCTGATAAAATCTTGGTTTTGACCAGACATTTTCTAAAAGAGACATCCTTTTGTACAAAGTATAAGAAATGTAAATCATACTGCTTTAAAATTTTTTAACTATTGTCCATATATAAGTTGTAGAATACTGTAACTCCATAGCCTTTTGATCGAAAAAAGCTTTAGCTTGATGTTAGAAATGCAGACTCTGCAGAAATCATTGATGCAATATAAAAATAGTGATATAATATGAGAAAGTTATCATCAAGATGCTTTGATGTCCTGATCCGTCAGGAAACTGTGGGCTCAGTTTCAGAAATGCTACTTCCTGCTGCAAAAATCTAACGACTAATTTTAGTCACCATCTCTGAGTCCAAAGAACTGAAACTGGTTATTTGTGATATCAGCAATTTAGATGTCCAATATGAAACAGAATTCAGAGTTTCTCAGTTCAGTTCACTGAGGAAACATCAGCATTTTAAAAGAATTGCTCTAGGAATGAGGAGTTTAAAACTGGGTTTAAATAAGTTTGAGAGAACAGAGTAAGCATCCAAAATTGTATGGAGCAAAAATGTACTAACAAAAATGGCAGGTTATTGGCAAATTTGCATGAAGGAATATTTGATAGGATGAACACCAACTTACGTAGCTCTTCAGTGACTTCATCAAGACAAATATAACTTTTCTGTGAAGGGCTGGGGTAATCAGGGTATCGAGCTAAGAATTTATGACACAGTAATCCCAGACTTTTCTCTTTGCGACTTGGCTGAGATTTTTCATATTCATCCCCCAGTAAGTGCTCCTACATGGGAATAAGGAAAGAGGTTGTGAGGTTTTTGACAATATATAAGCACAGATATTTAACAGCTTTGTAGTAAGCACTGTCAAAGGGCCAGTGTTGTCTCTTTGTCCTCAGCAACTGTGAAATAAAAACAGAACATTACCTGTTGCATGTAGCTAGTCAATATCCTTACTCATATTTGGTAAATGCTCCTAAATAAAAATTTTTAAAAAAAAGATGTGCTATGTCAATGTATAATTTTTTATACTGAATAAAGAGCCTTCAGCTGACTAAAAAAACAAAAAAGAAAAAATAAATACAGACAACTTTACAACATACCTGCAAACAGTGTTTTGTCTGTAGGACCTCACTTGAACTGTCTGACAGTTGCCTTCTCTGTTCTCTGCTCCTAATCTCAGGACTGGCTGCACTAATCAGCATTTTCAAGTTGGAAGTAGGTGTCCATGGATCTGCTGGAGGGGTTTCCTTAGGTTTTGGGGGTGTGGTTAGAGGCTGACAGTCAGGCTGTCTCTCTGTCAGTACCAACTGTGAGGTAGCCGCTTGTTTCAAAGGGGTTTTCAGTACATTTTTACATGGCTCAGAATGCTCATTTTCCTACACACCAAGAAAAAGAACAACGGTGATGTTAAAAACCAGGTGCACCGCGATCCATTTATCAATAACAGTCAAAGGAGGATAGAGATCCCTTGCATTTTTTGGGTAGCTCCGATCAAGGGTTCCATCCCTAGTCTGAACCAACGAGCCCCTTCCCTAAAATAATTTCTGTGCCTGTATCTTAAGGCTCGGGTCCCGTGGCATTTATTCCTCGGGTAATTTTCATTTTCTTTCCTCTGAGGAAAATACAGTCAGAACATATGTTAATGCATAGCAGAGAGCTATAAATAATGGCCAAAATATGTCGTGATCCGGGAGCGGATGTGATACTCCTTATACATTCTTGCTGGGCTAAATAGACACCAGCCTACATGTCAGGGAACTCTTATCCTTTATCATATAATCGCCTTAACTCCAGCGACCAGCCCAGTATACGGCAGTCAGAGAAGTAACTTTTACAGTGAACTTTAACAGGCTCCCAACTCTCGCAACAAACTTCGGAGCGGAGTAAGGGGTGGAATGCGATCGCGGGGCTTGCCGAGACAGAACGTGAGAGGAGAGGATAAAGACGGGAAAGCGAAGGAAAGGGATGCCTGGATCGGGGACCGATCCACTTCCCTGCAGTTTCCCTCGTATTCCCTTTACTTTTCGCGCCGCGCCCCCGCGCATGCGCGGTCAGCCCCGCAGAGCCCTCCAGGAGATGGGTTTGGGGTCTGTGGTGGTCCCGGAGCCCCTCCCGGTGAGCTGCCCGGGGCTCCAGGCAGGCTGGCGAGCCTGGAATTGCCGGGGAAGCGGGCTCGGCCCAGCGCCGCCCCACCTCCGCGGGACCCTCTTCCACTGGCTACCTCCCTGTCACAGCACCACAGAATGTCCGAGACAAGCGCGCTTTAAACACCGCTGTACCTGCTCCTCCGCACACCTTCTGTTAAGGGAAAACGAAGGGGAAAGGGGAGCCAGGGAGAAAAGGAGCGTTCCTCACGGACCCGGTGGATAGAAGTCCCGAGAGGTGAAGTTTCAGGAAATTTTGTTAAGGACAGAAATTAGAGCGAAAGTAAAACGCGCTCGGTTTCTGCCATCCCGCGGTTTCTACGCGCGATCGTTCCGATCGAGGCGGTTTCACCCCCAGCGGGGCTGAGCGCGGGCAGCGGGGCTGTCACCGCCCCGCGGGACGCGGCAGCGCCCGGGCTCGGCTGCTCTCGCCCGCCGGAGGAATTACCTTGTCGCCGGCCCCCATCTCCCCGCCCGCCGGCCGCATTCTGCCGCCGCCTCAGGAGGCGACACCCGCCGCGCCGCTCCGCATCGCAGGTCCCGCCGGCTCTGCAGGGCGGGAGGAGGGAGGGAGGCACTGGTTGGCGGGGCCCCGTGACGGGCCGGTTCCCGCTGCCCTCCGCGGCCGCCGGGCTCGTCCCGCCGCCTCCCCTCCCAGCCCGGCCCGCGCGCGCCCACCGCCCAACGG
>VZTG01000571.1:59144-113043 GCA_013397845.1 Melanocharis versteri | reverse complement strand
CACCCGCCGCTCCGGCGCCCGTTCGCGGGGTCCCCGCGGCCGCCGCGCTCCCCGGAACCGCCGCGCTCCCTGCCCGAAACACACCGCACGTCGTGCCCGAAACGCGCCGCAAATCGTGCCGGAAACGCACCGCACATCGTGTTTAAAACGCGCCGCTCATTGTGTGTAAAACGCACCGCACATCATGTTTAAAACACACCGCACATCGTGTTTAAAATGCAGAGGACATCGTGTTTAAAACACACAGCACACCGTGTGTAAAACGCACCGCACATCATGTTTAAAACACACCGCACATCGTGTTTAAAATGCAGAGGACATCGTGTTTAAAACACACAGCACACCGTGTGTAAAACGCACCGCACATCACGTTTAAAACACACCGCACTTAGTGTCCGTGCCCCGGGCCGGGAGCTCCAGGCTGAGCTCCACGGCCGGGGCCGAGGCTGGACACCGGCTGGAGCGGCTCCCCCGCTCCTCGCTCAGCAAAAAGAGCGGATAAAAGGTGAAGGGCTGAGCCGGTGAGGGGCCCGCCGTTGGGTGGGGGCGCTTCGATCGCCCCCGGATAAGGGTCCCAGCCGTCTGGTGACGCTTATGGCAAAATCACGGAATCAATTAGGTTGGAAAGGACCTTTGAGATCAGCGAGTCCAGCTTATCACCAACCCGACCGCGGCAATGAGTGCCACGTCCAGTCTTTCCTCACACACCTTCAGGGACACCGAGTGACTCCACCACCTCCCTGGGCAGCCCATTCCAGCGTCTGATCACCCTTCCTGTGAAGAAATTCCTCCTAATGTCCAACCGAAAAAACCCTGTCGCAGCGTAAGACATCTTGTCCTGTCCCTTGTTCCCTGGGAGCAGAGCCCGACCCCCACCTGGCTGCACCCTCCTGTCAGGGGCTTGTAGAGAGCGATAAGGTTGCCCCTGACCTTATCGCAGAGGTTACAATACTTTTGTTCTGCAGGCATGAGTCTGGGATTTAAACCCACCTCGCCTCAGCTGGTTTTTATACTAGAGCCGGGATTACCAAACCTTTTAATGTAACTGTGTAGTTTTTCTGAAAGGGAAGACTGAAAGCTTGTAAACTCAAATGAAAAAATTGACCCCAAACTGACCTTCACTCACCAGCCATGTAGCAGCCAAGGGTTATTCTCTTGCAGTACCTACGTGCCACACCTTAAAAAGTGGGATTTGGGTGGACATTCGCTCTTTTTCCTTGTTTGTGCTTCGACACAATTACTGTGTATCAGTTTCTTTCTATAAAAGGTGCACTAGAAGGTGTGATTGTTGTAACCCACCGCTGGTGTGTTACTCACAAGAAGTACAATTATAAATACTAAAAAAAAATGTGTTTTTTCTTTACCCCCACAACCCCGGGGATGACCACATGGAATGCACATGGAATTTGAGTTACTTAAATGAGGAGCACTCACGTGTTTCAAAAATCAAACCGGGGGGGAAAAAATCAGACTTTTACATTCAAGCTGTCATTTGAATATTTATTTAGTTTATGTTGAGCTTTGAAAATTACCTTTATCACCTAATCAAGAAGCCATTATCTCTGTTCAAACAGCACACTCCTGTGACCTTTGTTCAGGGGACTTCTTTCCTGGTCTCCAAGTTAGCTTTACAAGCTGCCCATTACAACAGCATCAGACATTTTAAAGTAAAGGTTAAAAGAATTTCCAAGGTTATTACATCTATTGAAATAATTATTCTGCTAATAACTTGTGTGCCTCTTTCACCACGCTCCTTACCATGCTAGTGCCTTTGCCTTTCTGAGATTGTGAAATTACGTGGAGCAGTGAAGGCTGTTCTCATTTGCAGCCATCAATTTAAATGGTTTGTATTTCCCTCTGCTCTCGCTTGACTTGCATAAGAAACTGCAATTACGTTCTCTGCCAGGTACCTCTTAAAGGAAAAAGAACAAGGATTAAAAACTTTAATGTCCCTGACATGGCAACCGAAGGCACCAGTAGCAAGTTGATAATGGGTCCTTTAATGTATAACCTTGAAGCCTTTTTTGTGATGATCCTTGTGGGGGATGTTTGCTGTTTTCAAGTATTGTGCTGAATCAAGACACCACCTGATGCCAGAAATCAGAGTTGGAGACGTAGGTGATTTTATCTGTGCTGGTTCAGCTAAAGAGTTACTTGAAGCATCGCCATGTGGATTAATGTGTGACATATCCTAGCGGTTTGGTCAAATCAAATCACTGATAAAGTGGTAAATAAGCAAAGAATTTGTGAAATGAAGTGCTTCCAGTGCCTCTATTCTAGTTAAACATCCCTCCTCATCTGCCTGTAGGTATTTTCCTGTTTCAGAAACAGCTTTAGCGATGCACTGTGCTAAAGAAAGCACTAATCTGGTTTGCTCTTCATGCGCTGCTCGAGTTGTATTTCTTGTATGAACACATGTCGTCAATAATGGATTTGTTTCAGTGTGATCACAAGGCAGCAAAGTTCAGCATCTTGTGCTCGTGTGCTTCCTGGATGTGGTGCTGCACTTCTGTCAAGAGGAATTGTAATTAATGGCTTGCATAAAGACAAAATACGTACTGGAGTCATTCTCATTAGGTAATTCCATGTATAAGACCACTTACAAAATGCCCAGGTGGAATCTTCATCCTTGTGGTTACTCAAAAGCTCTCTGGATGTGGTCCTGAGCAAGGGGCTTTAGCGATTACATTTCTGAGAATAATCTGTTGCAAAGTTCCAGTTTAAAAAAATTAAAAAAAAAAAATCAAATCACTGATAGTGCCGTATGCGAATTGAAAAGATTCTGTAATTTCTACAACCTTCAGAAAACTGAACTTCCTGTAGCTTTATGCCCTGCTATCGGAGTGCTCAGACTATTTTAGGCTGCTTTCCTCAAGGAACGACTTTGTTATTTCTCTTTCTAGGGCTGGAATTGTGAATTTGAACAACATCGTAGCTGCCAGCGGGAGATTTGCAGGAAAGTGCCTCGAGTTCAGCATCCAGTTTCACTGTTGAATCACTGCTTGCGGGAATCCTGGCAAGTGATGCTGTTTATTGCATATGTCTCTTTCAAGTGCCATGTTTTCTGGTAATGTTTCTTTTATTCAAGTGAATTTTAAAAGGCAATTGATACCTTTCACTTATTATACCTTAATTTTAATGGCTGATGGGTTTCAAGGAGAAACTGCAGCCTTCTGCAGGTATGTACTTCTAGTCAAGAAGTTCATGATATAAGCAGATCCCCAAATACCTCAGAAATCTCTCAGTAGATTGGGTAAAATATCTGATACATTTTAAGAATAAATAATGAAATTATTGCCTTCAGTAAAAATGAAAAGAAGGCAGGGTGGTTTCAAGAATACAAGGTAGTAGTCAGAGACCATAGTTTTTCCTAATTCAGATGCTTCTGTAATGTTGATCTCTCCAGTCACCTCAAAATTATTAAGAAATCCAGATTATAACATTTATCCTTTTCTTGTCCTTGTCTTCGTTTTGGGCTGTGATGTAACAAAAATATATCTTCATTTCTGAGCTATGAATAAAGTTTTGCAGAGCGTGCAGATAACTTCAGGCTGTGCCTCTTGCAGGAGTGGTATAAGCACTTGGGTTCACTAGAGGTCACACTTTTTACTCGTCTCTGTCTGCAAGACAGGCTGCTGCTCCTCACGGAGATGTGCTGGCGGGCTGTGCTCCCATCACGTTATTTACCCAGCAAAACGACATCCGTAATTCTGTATAGGGTATAGCAGCACTAAGTGGCTTTTAAATGATTTACAAAAAAAAAAAAACAACAAACCAAAAACCCAAACCTTTTAAATATTAAACAGGGAAATGATGGCAAATAAATGACATGTGGCAGACTGAAAAAACAATGTCTAAAAGCGGTCTCATGGATTTTTGTCAGACGATATCTCCACAGGCAGCAGCGTGTTGTCACAGAATCCTAGAATGGTTTGGTTTGGAAGGGACCTTAAAGCTCATCCGGTTCCACCCTCTTGCCATGGGCAGGGACACTTTCCAGTTTGCTCAGTGCCCCATCCAACTTGGCCTGGAGCACTTCCATGGGTGCACTTCCATGGGTGCATTTCCATGGGGCATCCACAGCTTCTCCGGGCAGCTGCATATCCTGGGCGGTCGGTAAGACCAGCTCCACAGCAGACAGACACAGCTGTAGCTGCATGCAGGCACCCAAAGGAACCCCTGCTGCCACGTGCCAGCCTGGGGACTGGCGTGGTGGCAGGGAAAAGTGACAGGGGAGGAATAACTGGCAGCCCCAAACCCAGGTGGGGGAGCAGCGCTCGGTGCAGGGCATGGCAGCGGGTCGGGAGGTGGCAGTGCCTGCTCCACAGGGCCCTATGGAGTGCTCTGCTCCAGCCCCACCTAATTCTCTATTCATTAGTCTGCATAAAATTAAATCATATTAAGGCATATTATTGAACGAGCTGATTCAATTTAACTTGAGTTTATTTGCTTTCAGTTGTTACATTATCATTTAAAATTAGGCAAATTAAATCAGCTGGTCAAGCTCCGAGGTGAAGTCTGGGAAGGAAACAAACCTAAAACATTGTGAAAACCTGGATTCCTAAACAAACAAATGCCTCTTTCAGGCACGCTAATTTCAGGGAATGCTAATTAAAACTTAATGCATGCACCAGAAACTACACTGCAAGAATATTAACAGCATGGTACGAAGAAAAATAGAGATACATTGTTTCAGTGCTTCACTCACTTCTGTAGGTATATTTTTCCTGCTAAGATGAATTATTAGGAAAAGAAGACAACAGCTCAGAAATGTGTGTTTATTTAAGATCAAACACAGGGCACTTTCTTAGCACTGGAACATCTAGAGCTAAGGGTTTAAAGTACTCAGTAAAGAGCATGTTTGTACTTCAAATGTGTTTTACTCTTTGTAGTCAAACATTTCACAGGTAATACCATCTAAATTATTTTAGTGTACTTTAGATTTTGTTGTTTCAACATTTCAGAGGTGAGTTATCTCTACTAAGAGCTGAGACTCACGGCCATCTTATATGAGTCAATATTTTTGAGAAATTAAGAGGAATTCTGCTTACCGAAGAGAAACATACGGACAAGTCTCTCACAAGAGTTATTTCCTGAAAGGGTAAGTTGGAGCAAAGGTCTACTTGCTTCATGTCCTTGAAGTAGAAGATCACATTTTCTTAATTATTTATATACCCAAATCTATTTATAGTATTTTATATGTTAAAAAAGCCAAAAAAAGATTGCTATTATATTGTTATTTGTGGGAGCCTTGGAAGATCTTATTTCCCTAAGTGATATGCTACTGAAAATGCTTCATTTATTTTGTCTTTGTTCTGTCACGTATTTGTAGTGGAACCCAGCATGGATTCCTAAAGCAGCCTATGAAGCATTTTTCTTAAGACCTGATCTCAATTTGTTCTTGTCAACAAGCAGCATCTAAGTTCTTATTTAAGAGGATTCCTACTGCACAGACACATCCAAAAGTTAATGTTTGTTTAAAACGCGGATTCTTACACAAATTCCTTCCCCCCTCAGTTCTTTAGCTGAGAAATGACACATGTAATTTTCAATGGCATGTCAATAGCAGAATACTTTGTATTGTGGGATTAACAAAACAGACTACACTGACACTGCACAGACACACTTCACTCCTTTGGTTCAACTGAATAGATTCTCGATATTCTCATGCTGAATTGTTTGCTGTAACTCATTGAGTTGGAATAATGTTGCATTCACATCAAGACATTTTCCTCTACTGCAAAATGACTGGTTGCAGAGGATTTACATCAGGAAGGAATTTAGTTCGAGGATGTTAATAGTATTTTCAATTTGAAGATTTTTCTCTGTGTCAGTGTAATTCTCCTTGTCCTGAGTTTTTGTACCATATCATATTTGAAAGCTGTTTCTTTGAGTTTGCTCATGTCTCGCTTAAACCTTTTGTCCAGCTCTGCCTTTCTAACTTGGGCCACCTTTTCCTCTCCTTGCTCTAACTTCTGATGGCTCATTTGTTCCACACCAACTCTCTTTTAAGCCTGCTCTTGGGTACTCCCACCCACAAGAGAGGTGTCCTTGCAGGCTGCCTACAACATGTACATGGCAGGTACCCGCCCAGGGACACGAGTGTGCATTGCAATTGTGATGTACGGCTGAACACACTGGACAAGGACTCAGCATTCCTCTTTCCTTCCTTCTGCCATCCCCCCAGCTGAAAAGATCGCCTACTGGACAACCTTCTGCTTTTCCAAAGGAATGCAGCACCGTATGCCCTGTATCCAGTCTTCCTCGTAATAAGTATATATGAAAGGCAGACTCTTAGCTTGTTTGTGCTGTGGATTCCATATTGTGGAATGGGTAATAAAAATTCCTGGCTCCTTGGAAATGGCATGCATTATAATGGCATAAAGGGAATAGGGAATTCCGAGCTTCTTCCGTGTGCAATTAAAAGCAAAATTCTGTTAGGAGATGAACACAGACTTTTCTCTCCATTAGCTAGTTTTCCATGTCTTTTGCATGTAGAGAGAGTTGTTCAGCAGTGCATAGATAACCTTTTCTTTTTTCCCCTATGAGAATGCTGCTTGAGTGCAATAAATCCACCACAAAGCCCATAATACCCGAAATAAACTTTACTTGCACCTGCCATCTTCTGTTCCAAATGCCATCTCTATTGAAACACTCCTCTATATTCTGCATGTAGCATCTCAACCAAGCTGAATTATTTCATCTGTCACGAAGGGATTAAACATGTCAACAGTAATTATCTTTGCCTTAATCTCTGGCAGTTGCTTTTCCCTAAATATGCTCAGAGGTTCATTATAATTTTCTCACTGAATCTCTTGCTGCATAAATCTACCAAGGTATCACTTGCTGGCATAGCAAGTGCTGACACATGTGTCCACTCTTGCAAACAGAAGATGGTCAGGAGGGTTTTACTCATAAATTCTAGTCTGTGTTGTTCTAGTTAAAATCCCAGTGGAGCTTACACTCTGCTTGGAAGCCTGTTTGGCTGCTGGAAAGCGACTCTAACCTACGAGAGAACTGAGAATTTTTGCAGAGCTTTGTGTTATTAATATAAAATACTTAGTGCTTTGAATTCTAATGACAGTCAAGCCTTACTTTTAACTAGAAGAACTGTCAGAGGAGAGTGAGGACAAGAGAGCAAGCAAGAAGAATTACTAACTTGATCTTTAAGTTTCATAGACTTTTTAGAGATACATGACCCCCAAGCAATGGGCTCCTGAGGGTTTCAGTTTATAAAATATCTGAATAATATTTTATAGACAAAATATTTCAGGTGCTATTTTTCGAAACTTATTTGTAATTCTTGCTGTTAAAATAAGTTTAACTTTATGTAGGGATTAATTAACAAGTTTTGTTATTTAAAATGACTGTAAAATATCATTTACCAAAGCCTTGAAATGAAGGTTTTGATAAAGATATCGCAGAAGTCAAGAGAAATAAAAAATTTTGTTAATATCAAGTTTTAAAGGGTGGTGCTTTTTTAATATTAAAGTGATGTTTCATTCTTTTGAAATACTTGTACCAGAAAAAAAGTGCATTATCAAATATACATTCACCTAAAACTGCATGAGAAGATAACTTACAGTCCTCTGTTATCAAAGGAAACTTGTGTTTATTACCTTTTCACTGTACTCCTGCTGAAAGGCTAGCACTTAAAGCTAATAACTAGACAAATACATTTAGGAATCTCTCTGGGCATTACAGTATTCCAGATAAGGTTTTTGGCATAGGGAGTACAATGCAGTAATACTCATGCTCCAGGAAGGCACAGATGATGACAAATACATATTGTGGTGTGCCCATCAAAATAAAATCCAGTTTGCTCTGCTTGGCAGCCTTGCCCGTTCTTCACAGAAATGATAATTCTCTGAGGATATTTTCTTGTGAAGACACAAAGGAGAAAAAAAAAAAGCATCTTAAATGCATTTGAATATTCATTTCTTAGCTATCTTGTTGTTTTGTTTCTTCCCCCTCGGAGGATGCAGGAAAATGTGTGGCATTCTAACAAAGAGCCGTTATTCCTTGTGAATAATCTGACACAGGGAAATTCTGCATCCAGTGACGCTTATGATGAACTGGGGTTTTCACTGTGAATTCCCTGCTGGCTGTACTCCAGAACGTGGGCTGTCAGTCAGGTATGGGCGATGTGCAGCATTGGCTCCTTTTCCCCCTGAAGGGGCTGATACAGTGTTTAGCCACACAATGGAGAGTTGTCCATTAAGATGACAGGGGCCTGGAAAGACACTCGGCAGGCTGCGCTCCAAGACGATGAGATGATGCATAATGGGCTGTTAACAATCACACAGGCACCTTTTTCAAGGACCATTTATCCTGAGGGAAGCTTGCTGTGCATCCTCCCCAGCCAGGGATGCATTTCTGGTGTTAGTTTAAGGAAGGGAAGCTCCTCTTCAGAGAACTTTGTGGCGTGAAATGATGCTCTCCAGCGTGTGGTTTGTCACCAGGCTGGGACAACAACCAGCTGGTTTTACACCTATTTCCTCCTGATGTTTCTTGTCCGAGTTACAGCAACATCCAGGAGCACCAGCTGAAATAAAGAGTCTATTCTGATATGGTGCTCACCACCACAAAATGCACAAGGATGGATTTTCCAGCAATCAGGTGCTTATTGGAAAGCTGGCCTGAGATTTTCTAGAATCCTTGCTCTCTTCAGCTGATTGTGGACTTCAGATATTAAGTCCCTTCCCTGTAGCCAAGCCCATTCCAGCTTCCCATTCCAGCCTCCCCAGACGGCTGCGTCTGGCTATGCTTGGGATTATTTTAAACTTTGTGTATTACAGATAAGCAAACATTTATTGGGCCAAAGAATGAAAAAGAACTAGAATCTGTCACAGCATCTCCATCTGTGAGAACGTACTCCTGGTACCTTCAGCGATTAGTTCACACAAAATCCCTGTACGCTGTTTAGAGTAGGGCAAGAATGGCAGGTGGGTGCCCTCACTTCTCCATTGCAATGTCTTTCTTTCTCTGTCCTAATAAAAAGTCAGTTATGCTCTACAAGTGACAGGGCTTCAACAGAAGAATTGGGAATATTCTCCTGTGGTTAAGGCCATTGTAAGGAAATAGGACAGATAAGTTCAAATGTCCCCACGTAGAGAAGAACTTCAACTGTCTTATTAGGGAGGATTTCCCTAGATGAATTTTGTGGGATGGAGTAGAGGTACTTTATCCTAGAAGATGTAGACTAAAAAATCCTGAGGGAAAGAAGGTGCTGCTTATCAAAATTACAGAGGCCTGGGAGGGTGAGGGTTCAGCTTACTGAGTATGTTAAGAGCTCAGCTTTTTACCATCTCTCGAGCTTGTAGTAGCAAGAATATGTCTTCTTTATTAATTTAGCCTAGATATCCGTTGCTTTCTTAAACTATTTAAATTACTATCTTTACATTGAGAAAAGGTAAATTCTGGGGTGTTTTTTATCTTGAGGGGGGGAAAAAAGCAAGGTTCAGACACATCTCTCGGTTCTCCATTTCCTCACATTCAACAAATTTGTGGAAGAACAGAAAAGCCAGCACCACTGCTGGTTTTTAGTTCACTTCTCAACAGCTGGATTTCATCTGAACACATGACCAAAGAGAGACACTGTCAGGTAAGTAAAGCTCAATATTTTTCCTTTGGAATTAACAGTATGCACAAACTAGCATTGACAGACAAGTTTCAAGCAATTAAATACATGAATCAAACCCAGGGTCATGTCCTGATTTGAGCAGCAGATTTGGGTGGAAGCAGTTCATTTAGTTATGAAAAGACAAACGGTCCCTATTCTGTGAGCTTCAGAGAGGAGAGATGTGCTCCCAAAGGAAACAGTGTTGGACTACGGATGGGTACTGGCATGGGAAGCTACTTCCACATTGGAAAAGGCACGATGGAAGTTTTGTGTGCCAAAAATCACACAAATGACCTCGGTGGCAGTGCTGGTAGTGCCCTAAGTGGCCTTTACGCACAGGCCAGATTGCTCTTGCAAATTTTGTTTTCCTGCACCTAACTGCTGGAATGAAGCTGAGCGGGTCCAAAGCCACTTCATGGGGATGGTTTGCCAGGGTGACTGACAGGCTGTTGAGCTGGAGATAAGCATGCTTCTCCAGTTGTTTGCAGAAAGTCCAGCCTCATGTTGGATCACTTCTCTCTGTAATCAGTGAATCACAGATCAAGATAAACACTTGTATGGAGTCAATAAACCTAATTTTTATTTTTATAATTAAATCTTGAGAGCCACCTGATTCTGCATTGAATCAAGACTATAATTTCAGCAGTAAACATCTGATATTTTATTGTAATGAAGAAGCTAAGTATGAATAGAGCCACATTTTTGATTAATTAGAATTTTGTTGCCAAGGAATTAATCTGTTTTCCCTTCTCTGTGGAAAAAACCCAACCCTCTCTAAAATGAGTTTCTCAGCAGGGATAATTATAGAAATGTTGAGTGAACTCCAGCAACAGACATGTTTCAATGTTTCTTTGTTTTCCTGCAGCAAGGGGAATATGGGAGAGAATAGATGACCATTAAAAACTGGCTATGGCTGTTATTTTTTCTGACCATAAAGTAACAGAAAAGCTAGTCCTAGATCTACGACTTCCTGGCCACTAAGCTATTTCTAGGTGAGATAAGAGCGAGTTTAGCTCAGGCTGTATTAACTCAGCCCCGTATTCATGTAGGAATGGCTCCAGGCTGGAAGTCTATACTAGTTAGCTGCTGCTGTATCAACTGAAGAGCTGCTGCAGTAATACGCTACACAACTGTGCTTCCTCGGATGATCCTTTGGACTGATTCCCATCTTCTTCTGAGGCAGTGGGGGTGATGCTAGCAGAACTGACAAGCCCCCAAAATGAGTTAACTGCACTGCAGCAAACTTTGCTGAATTACTTGTGATTTATGGACGTGAATCCATTTGTGCACATGGCAAGCTAACGTGTAATTTCCATGGGTATGAATAAATAGAGCAACCACTTAGTATCTTAAAACATTGCGTTCTGTCATTACTTATGGCAGCAGGGGATGCATTTCATTTCTTCTAAGGTTAAGGGAAAAAATGCTTTTTCTTTGCTTAGAAAAGCTACCACACTTACATGATTTGTAGTTAGTAATGTGCCTGTTGCCATGTTCCTGCTTTAATATGTCTCTTTAGGATGCAGAAAGCTGTGTTCAAAATAAGGACAACCAGACAGCATTAGAAAATTCAAAAGGATGCTGTCTCCATATCAGAAGTGCGGGCTCAAACACTGCAGTTCTGGCTCATCAATATTGTTTCAGATGTGAGTAATTGAAACTTGCTGTCACCGCGTGCTTCTAGCAAAGTGTGAAATTGAGGAACTGGAAGACAATACCCAAAAGCATGGATGCATGACTGCAGCCTTGAGTGCTTCCTTGTGGGTGACCAAGGGATTTTATTGCCTGGTTACCCGCAGAGTAGAGAGCACAGAAACTCTTAGGCATGAGAATAATTTGGGTCCTAAACTTTACTTCTTCACTTTACTGTTAACTACAAAAAAGCCCAACCCAAAGCCCCGTGCAAGGCTGATTAAAGTATAATAAGCAGTTACGTCTCGCTGTTAACATGGTTGAAACTGTACAGATGATATTTTTAAATCACTTTCTCTCAAAGAGGTGTAATGTAATTTTTCTTGTGTGAGTGGTGACGTACATGGATTGAAAACTTGAACACGATGATCTGGGCTATTTCTTAAGAAAATATTTGTGGTTAAAAAAGGACTGGGTTGTTTCATCCTCCAGCTCATGCTATGCAAAGAACTGTCCTCATACAGAAGAGCTTTTTTTTGAAGATTTTCTGCTGTATTAATGATTTCTCCAGTTGTAGGGAGAGGGATGAAGAAGAAAGAGGCCCTTGTCCCTTTAAGAGCCATGTAAAAGAGCATGAAATAAGTTTGCTCAGTAAATAGAGTTCCTGTCAAAGAGATACTAGCTCTTGTGCACTAGGTTCCTAAATAGTGGATGGAAAATCTAGTATCTGCAGTAAAATAGATTGTTCTGTGTTAGGTCTAACTAAACAAGGTAGAAGACCCTGAATATAGCAACTTGCTAAGAAGTTACCCCCAAAAACAATTTCTATTTTTGTCTGTTTGAACAAGCAGCATATGGTTTATTTTGAGCTACAAATTTTTGTGTGAATTCAACTTTGTATCCTTCTAGGACAGAGAAAGCTATTTTATCCCCTTCTGGTCAGGTACATTCTTGTCTCGTGGAAACAGTGAACGAATGCTATTTAAATTAAAGTACCTCAATATACATATTCATCATTTCCATGCATCCTTTTGAAAAAGAACAAAATGTTGTACACATCCTAGGAACTGCAGCCAAAGAGTCTTTTCACTCTAAGAGGAAGTAAATGAACACAGTGAATCCAAATTTCTTCTCTGGTGAGTACAAAATTCAGGTATCCTACTAAAGCCCATAATCTGCCTTAATTCTGAAACCTTGTAGACATTCAGTTACGAAATGAAACAAATAGTAGGTTGAAATTGACTGCTAACTCATGGATATATTTTGTTTTTCTTCTTGCTCTGATTAATATTTTATTCCTTAAACAGTGCTTCAAACACCTCTGAGACTATTGTTACAGGAGTTATATTATGAAAGAATGACAGATGGTGGATGAGGAGAATCTTTTTCATAAATCATTTCCCTTTGCAACGCTTCTATTTTATCTTCTGTAAAATAATTAGGTAAAAATATAATATTATTTCTGGTACTAATAAGAAAATCTGTAAACAAAAGAATTCTTTGACTCCAGGCAATTGCATTTTACCTACCAGCCCCCAAAATACAAAAAAAAAAGGTATCAGAAGCTTGAAGTTGTGTCTCTTTGTGGTTGCCAGCAAATTTGCTTCTGCTTCTTTCACAATTTCATCACAGATATGGGCTTCAACCCTCCCAGTGTTAATATTGAAACCAGTATTTTGGGTTAAAAATAAGTCCTTTCAGTCTATTACAGTGTAACAGTATCATTTCATTTCACATTATACCTCCTTAAAAGGTTGTCACAGCAGCAGTAAACCCAAGATTAGTTAAAAGCCATGACAAAATTGTAACGTTCCTATACATAAGAAAACAGGCGACGAAAGATTTCCACCCCACTGAAAATTCCTGCTCTCTTACATCTTCTTAACTGACACTTAATGCTTGGATAATAATGAGAACATAGGAAAAAAAGATTATAGCTTTACGTTAGTGACAGTAGAGTTATGGCTGAAGAGCTGCTTTCATTCTAAACCTTCATTTTCAGCACTTACAGCTTCTGAATATATTAGCCTTTGGGCTTCCATTACACATGCTTGCTTTCATCCCAAAAGGTGGTTTGTGGCTTTTTTGTTTAGTCTTTTTCCTTATTTTTTTTTCATTACATTTTCTTGGCTATTTATTTGATACCTAAATATGGGGAAAAGTATCCTCACTATTCCATCAATAGTTCAGATTTTTTTTTCCTGCACATTGGTGCTGGTGTTTCTGCAGAACATCTGCCTTTGATACAGTAAGGAAATTTCTTTTATAGATAATTGTATAAAGTTCTTAAAACCTACCTCCTCTGTTTTGGCTTTTACTTCTTGAAATAAGCATGGAATTTGTCCTTAGAAAAGGAATCCTGAAGTGTGATATCATAGTTAAAGATGTAAATATGTTCTAACCTATTCACAAAGTTTCTCTGTGTGAATAGTGGCTACATGTATCCGGGTAAAGAAGAATAGATGATTTCTGACAGTTTAGAGCAGGACTCCACTCTCCTTTATGATGTGGTGGGAAAATAGCATCTGTTTCACCAACAAATACCATAAATAAAAGCCAGGCTTCATATCCAGCTTCAGTTTTGAACTTTCAAATGCTCACAAACAATAACCTCCCTTTGTTTATGTACAGTTTAGATTAGTGGGCCTGATCTGGGGAAAATGATGAGGAATCAGGAAAGTCAAATCCACTGCCACGGGTTCCTGATGGAGGCCCCAACAGTCAGCCCCAACAATAATAATTCCAGTCTCTTGGCTTTCAGTGTAAATGGATTAACTCAAAAGATGAATTAACATCAAGGGTTTTGTATTTGAGTGAGAAACTATTCCATGTGCCTGTGCACATGCACAAAAAGAATGAAGGATCAGCAGAAAGAACCAAAGATCATTAAACACAAACAAAACCCCAATCCTGAGTGGGAAATTTCTCCCACACAACCATCATTTACAGTCTTTCTTAAGTTCTTTAAGATGGTGAATGTTGTTTATTTGAGAGCTTATATAGGTACTTTACTATGTTTTTAACTACCATTAGGTACAGATTCAACAATATATCAGCATTGTCCATTGTAATTCTAAAACAAAAGGGGTTTTTGTAGAGAAAAAAGCACCTGTAGAATGCAAATTGTTAATATCTGTACTACCTGTGTTCCTAGGACCAACTTTGCTGTGGTGCTTGACCCGGCTGGGACTGGCAGCAGCATCTTGAAGTAATAAAACACATCTGAGCAAGGTCCTCCTCACCCTCAGGGCCTCTCCGAGGCCGTAATTTCCCAGGGAACGTGGTCCTGGCAATGCTGCTGATCTCATCAGGACTGGGAATATGGTTTGCTTGTTTGCTTGCTTGTTTGTTGCTATTAGCTATGCCCAATTAAAATGCATTTAAATAAACATGTGATGGCTTCAGAATTCTCATGTCTCCGGCAGTGAGAATCCATGGAGCTCCCCTGAAGAAGGACATGAACAGATATTAACTGTACAGAAATACTGTCTTGTTTTTCCAAGCTACCACAGGGCGTTATGAGGAGAGACAGATCAAGGAAAATCCAAGGCTGTGTAGCACTGCACGCTGTGAGCAAAACTCCTGCAGCCATAAACCTAATAAAGCACAACATCTGACTGCTGCTAAAAATGGCACCTCTCTGGAACAAGGGGTGGTTATGACAGGGATCCCATAAAAGTGATGGCCTTGGAAATAGGTGGGCTTCTTTTAAAGGAAATAGTAAGTGTGAGTCTAAGGCACAGTTTTATCCCTTCTCTCCCTTCTTTTCCATAATTTTTCCCCCCTCCCCTTCCTCAAATCTCTCACAATAACTTGGTCAACAGCATTTTCTTGCTTCATTGGTTTTGAAAAGGACTTGCTGTTCCCTGCTGTTAGATTATTTCCAGCAGACTGTCTCAGGTCAATAGTCATAACATTCTTTGCTCCACTCGCCCTCTCCCCCACCCAGACAGAAAAGGAATAAAATTAAACAAAAATAATTTAACATATTAAGTTGGGAAGCGGGAAAAGCAAGCATGTGTGCATTTACAGGATTGATCCAGAGATTTAGGGTATAGATTCTTTTTGTGTTCAAGGACCTGGTCTCGGCATGCAATTCCCATAGAGAAATTTCTCCTACGAGGCATCAGCAGTAGCAGTTAGGTTTCAAGTGAAATTACCAAAGAAATATAGGGACTTTTTATGGGTATTAATTTTATTTCAATCTTCAAGACAGAAAAAGCCTAGGAGACATTAATGTAAAGAACTTAGCCAAAATAAACATCATCCAGTTGTGGTTACCTTGGATCTTTAGGTTTCTTAGGTTTTGTTCCTGCAATTCTTCAGCTGTGACAGTCTGTAAAAGGGCAGAGAGATGTTCCTGTGAGGCACATGCAGCCACCAAAGCGATAAGCGCTGCAGAAGGCAGGCCCAGCTCACGCTGTGGCTCCTGCTCTTTCTCACGCTCCGTCTCGCCTGGCTCACTCTGCACTCGTGGTAACCACTGGTTTATACACAGAGGTGCTCAGTGCACACTCCCCAGCTGGGGTTCACCTGCAACTGTTCTTCCCTCCCTCCCGCATATCTTCTGCATTTAAAGGTGTCACAGGTTAGGACTGCCAGCATAAAGTAAATGTATTAGGCTTGTTCAGCACTCCAGTAAATTTTGGTTAATGTTAGGATGGGCTTTAATTTTCTGTAACTGCTTGAACTGATTAAATTAGCACGGGAGCAGGTACTCGCAAACAAAGACAGACAGTTCCTGTTAGCTGAAATGAAAATTTGATTATATGGTGTTTAAATAGGACAAGGTGTGATAACTAGCAACCACTGATAGTTTCACAGTTTAACAAAATAGGGAGAGACCACAGCAGGTGGATTTGACAGCAGCAGGAATGAACAAGAAGACAACTCAATATTCAGCTAACCTGTCTTGGGAACAAACATGTTTCCTTTATTTTTCAAAATCTGATTAAAACTGTCTTTGACCTGCATTTTAGTTGTTATCTGTGTGTGCTACTGTAGGGTCACAGAGTTATACAGCAGTCAAGATTTTTGTGGTGAAGCCCATTTCGGGAGCTTGAACTTTGCAGACCTCTCAAAAGCTTCCATTTCTTTCCTTCTCTATGTATTCTTTACCCACTTATAATCTATATACTGCAGGACCAGAGAGATTGTTTTGATCTTATATTCATTACCAGTCATAAAATCTGTTAGTTCAAGTTTTTGCTTGTACTTTTGTAGCTGAAAAATTCAGGTTCTGTTGATGACAAACTGCTGGTGAACAAGCATCTGCTACACAAAAGGTTTTAGAAAAAAAAAGAGAAGTTTTTGCTGGAAGAGCCCCTATTTCAAAGATGGTTGTCTTGCTCATACAAGACAACTAAAGATAAAGATAAAGATACCAAGTAATTGTCTTATTCACAAATTGGGGGAATAATTGTGAAGCTGTGGAGAATGACTCAGTGTATGTGACTTTCTAACAGCAGCCATCCCTACAGGATACAAGAGGTTGGGCCGCAGAAGTTGAAATTTCAAGTTCTGGTTCAAGCCAGAAAGAATATAAATTCTTTGAGTCTGGACGTTTTGCAACACACAGCTATTTGCTATCCAAGGGTATTTCACAGAGTCTTACTCAGAGTAGCTGGGGGTGGAAGGCATCCCTGGAGTTCATCTAGTTTAGGTCCCTGCTCAGAGTCAGCCACATCAGCAACCTGCTCCACCAGCTCAACAAACCCACCAAAAAAAACCCAACCAAACAAAAAAACCCAAAACCAAAAACAACAACCAAAAAAAACCAACCCAAAAAAACCCCCAGAAAACCAAACCAAGACCGTTTCTATTGAAACAGAATTTCTTGTATTTCACCTCAGGCCCATTTCTTCCTGTCCTTTCACTGGGCATCAATGAGAAGTGTTTTGCTTTGTCTTCTCCTTGCACCCCTATGGGAATTCACACACAGTTTTACCTGTTTCAGTGGAAAGGGATGAGGAAATTGTGTGGGATGCCTGGGTGCCTGTGATGCCCAGCTGTTTATTTTCAGAAGCAGCCCTGGGAGTATTCACTTACTCTCTTTTCTGATACAAGAACAAGAGGCATTGCCTGGCTCAGGCTGTGAGCCACAAATTGCTGGAAAGCTGGGACCACGCAGTACATAAATATAACTGTGCTTGGTTTGCTCCTATATCTTCTCACAGACTTTGGTTACTGAGCTCCGTTAGAGATAGGACTTTGAACAAAACTGGGTTTTGCCATGACCTGGTACATCTGCTTTTACTTTCCAAGACTTTAGAGAAGTTTCAGAGGGATAGATACCCTCCTACAGGAAAGAAAAATTGCTCCAAGATGTTTATCTTGAAGCTTGATTATTATAATTGTAAATAAAGGCTAATATGCATGTATGATAACTCAGGTCTTGCTTGCTTTTTATAGAGTGTGAAATGAGCTTCCACTTGTAATTGCAGGTTTTCTTGATTGATGTGAAGCTATTTTCTCTGTAAGCAGATACTTCTCAGTTTCTAGTTTTGTTCCAAGTATGAATAAAAAAAAACAATTTGGGAAAAAATCGAATTGCAAAGAGGTTAATTTCCTTATGCCTCAGGACAGCAAGAACTTCTGAGTTAGGAAATTACATGCCCTTAACATGACTGTTGACTCTTGCATTGAATGAAAGCTGTACATCAAGAGGGATCTCTCATTACATGATTACAGCACATATTCTCCTTGGAAGATACAAGGCACTTCCCCTTTGGGTCCTGCTTATGAATTTTTACAGCTTGGAGAACGGCAAATGTGCTTGAGAGGAAAGTGTATCTGTGACCAATGGAAACATAAAAGGGGAAGAAAAGTTGCAAGACTTCACAGATCTCCTGAAATTTCATGTCCCCGTGCATCAAAGGCTTCGCCTCCTTTCTGAAAGATGCTGTTTTTATCATTGCACATGATAGTGCATCCTTTGGGATGAATTCTGCCAGCCATGAATAGAATTATTTATATATAAAACTTGTCAGGTTAGCAAAGGCACAGGAATGCAGCTGGTCATTAAAGAGGTAAGTGCATTTTAATGTACTGTATATCGTGCATTCCAGGGAGAACCAGGACTCCTTTCCTTGCTGTGGCCTCTGTGCTCAGAGACTGGGTTTGATTCTGAGCAGGAGAGCATTCCTCCAACTCTACTGTCTTGGCTGAGTGACTTCATACAGTCCTGAATGTGGTAATTTGAAAAGCAAATCCACTTCAGCACGAAAGTATTCTATAAAACCTGTTACCTCTATTGGCCAAAATTAAGTTTACATGTTGAAAACAATACCTTTTTTTCAGTCTGATCTATTCCCTGTTTATTTCTGCTACCACTGCTGTCATTGCATCCAATCTGTCTGTATATAAACAGCTATAAACCCTTCTTACCAATTTTTCCACTACTGTAAATTGCCTTGGAGGCACATGGGATAGACAGAAAGAAAGAGGAAAATAGGGGATTTTCTATATGGTCTGAATAGTATATGATACTTCAAGAAGGCCATTTCCCATTTATATCCATTCATCTCTTCGAATTTCAATCTTTAAATCATTACCTTTTCTCTCAAGACTGCTGTGAGGCTTAATTCATTAATGTCCATAGAGTGCTTTGAAATCCTTAGATAAAAGAGATTATAGAAGTGGAAAATATTAAAGCAAAAATGTGAACTCTCAACCTCTCTCTTCCTTACCTCACCTGTTCATGAAGATCTTTATAATCATATAAACTTACCTTAGAATCAAGGCAAATATATTTTCCTTTGATGTACAGATAACATGAGGTTGCCAATGCCCATTTTTTTAAAGAATCCTTTTCATATTAACAAAGTTAATGTAAAAACTTCTTAGCAATGTTTTTAATCTTCTATTCTGTGCTTTCCCAATTAAAAACGTGGTCTTGGTTATATCCATCTGAATCTTGTAGGACTGCATGAATGCTGAAAGATTCACACTGCTCTCTCCATAGGCTCACACCAGGAAAACAGAATTTCCTCTATCAGGTTTATGTCACTTCAGACTGTGAAATAATTGGCCTAATACAGTATTTTCAAAATACATAATTTGTTTTCTAAATGGGAACCATCTTCTCTATCCTAACATCTGTACTGGTTTCTGTAAAGCAGATTCCTCATTTTCATAGGATGATTGGATAATTCAGGTTGAATGGCCTCAGAAGATCTCTAGTCCAAACTTTTGCTCCAAGCAAGGACATCAGATCGGGTTCCTCAGGGATTTATCCCAGCATGGAATATATTTCTATCTGGAGCCACTATATCATCCATGAACTCAGCTGCTTCTGTTTCCATCTCTGTAGCCACAAGATTGCCCGTGGTCATTCTCAGTAACTTCTTTTTCCCTGGAAAGAAAATAGGAGAGAGGGGAGAGCAGGATAAGAACTGTTGATAAGCCCAAGGGAACTGTAAGTGAGCCTTTTTGAGACCTTGGAGTACACATATCTAAGGACAGAGTCAGAGCAAGGAAATAAGGATTGCCACCTCAGCTTCTTGGTTTGGGTATTGGAAGTCCCATTCTCCAGGCCCAGTAAAAGAAGAAATTCCCTCTTGCTGTAGCCACTAACTAAAATCTGTGGAAAGCTGCTTTTTCCAGGCATTTGTGATTGCCCTCTCGATCCTCATGAGGCATCCCATACTTTCACTGTCTCCAAGAGGAAAGGCTCAGTTTCCTGTCTTCTGAGTCAGCATGAAAACACTGACCTGCTGCAGAAGGTTTCAGTTTTCTCCCCAGGGCTGCTCTTACAGCCCCCAGCTGGGCAATGCTTTGTGGTATTGCAATCTTTACTGACAAATAGGACAGAGAACTCTTTATCAGCAGGGAAGAACCCCACCATCCTTAATTCAATGCTCAGTTACAACATTTCAGATACCCAGATTGTCCAAGACAGAGCAGCTAGTCATGTTTTCAAAAAGATACTGTTGTAGTGTCTCTCATCTTCCCATTGGAGTTCATATTCATTTTTGACAAGAGCCAATGCCTTTCAGAAATTCTTTCTGCTGCTGCTGTGACATTATCCTGCTCTTCCAGTTCAGCCATTTAAAGCCAGTAGGAAACTCTAGTGACCTCTTTATTTGCAGACAGAGCAGATATCTACAAGCCAGTGGTGGAGAGCAGCTAGTTTCAACCCAGATTTAAATACTCAAATAAGCATATGGTTATTCAGATTTCTCTTTAAACTTCAGGTCTGAAAGTTTCTCCTGCATTCATAGGCATATGTTGATATAATCTGCAATTTTGAGTTGACTATAATATTGCTACTAGATATTAGGCTAGAGCTGTTTTACCACCACTTCATCCTCAAAGGAGAATTAATCATTGACTTAACTAGAATGCTAATAGGAATGATTGTGTTGTTATGCATATGTTGATTTATTTAACTTTTTCAGCCTTCTAGGTCCCTTTTGAAAACAAGCTTAGCCAACCAAATGTAACAAGCTTTTACTTGAGTGTGTATAAATGTTAAGTAAACAAAATATTTTTGCTGCTTATGCTTGCAGTATTCAGCTTCATTAAACATGTTTGTACGCAGTCCACGGCCTTTTGCAGCATACGTGAATAACTCGTAAGACACATTTCATCCAGATAAAAGAAGACACAGAAAATGTGTTTTGGAGAACTCGTTTGAATGCAGCTCTCCCAAGGCACTCTCAAGGTGTCCTGTTCAAGCAAAACAGAGATGTCAAATCTTGAAAACTGGGAGGAGAAAAAGGACTGGTGTGGTTTAACCTCAGCCAGCAGCCAAGCCCCTCACAGCCACCTGCTCACTCCCCCAGCAGTGGGATCGGGGAGAGAATCAGAAGAGTAAAAACTCGTGGGTTGAGAAAAAGACAGTTTCTGAGGGAAAGCAAAACTGTGCACACAAGCAAAGCAAAACAAGAATTAATTCACTGCTTCCCATGGGCAGGCAGGTGCTCAGTCACCTCCAGGAGAGCAGGGCCCCATTATGTGCAATAGTTACTTGGGAAGACAAACACCATCACCCCAAACATCGCCCTTCCTCCTTCTTCCCCCCCACTTTATATCCTGAGCTGGATGCCATATGGTCTGGAACATCCCTTTGGCCAGCTGGGGTCACCTGCCCTGGCTGTCTCTCCTCCCAACCCCTCAATTTCCTCACCAGTGTGGACGTACAAAAAGCAGAAAAGGCCTTGTCTCTGTGTAAGCCCTGCTCAGCCATAAGAAAAATGTCTCCATATTATCAATATTACTATTAATATCTATATTATTGTGCATCCAGCACAAATCCAAAGTACAGCTCAGCACAATCCTGACTCAATGCTTGCAAAGGTGTTTTGTTGTAGCAATGAGTGACCACGGAAGCCGCTGGCTGTCCATGGATACAGGCCATGGAGGAAGCCAGTTACTCTGAAGAAATAAACGTTCTAACCATGGAAATACAGACTGACAGCTCTGAGGATGACAGAGACGCCAGCTAACAATAACAACAGTTGATAGAGGGCTGTCCTAGAATATTTACACTGAAATATAAGGCACTGTGAAATAAATTCTTAGTCTTCAGGAGCCATGAGTGAGGAATCCACATATTTCTTACCAAAGAGGTCCAGGAGCCCACCTTTTAATAAGTATAGGGGACATAAATCTTAGAGAACATCTGTCCTTTTTCTTTTAAAGCTGTCATTTAAATTTAGTGCTTGAACTTTTTCTTCAGTCTAAATGGTTTTCAGATCACAGGAGAGGTAAATGGGTGAAACAGGTTCTAGGATATTATATACTTGTTGCATTCAATTGATCAGCACCTGATTTCTTTTTCCAAGCCTAAATGTTATTTAAAGAAATGTTTCATATTTAAAAAGAAAAACCAATCCCCCTCATGCCAAAGAATACAATAAAGAATGACAGCATCTGGCTGTCCTAAAGGAAACCTATTAGCTATCTCAAGAGTTAATCTTTCAAAGACTGTATTGGGTATCAGAGAGGTAAAATAGATTCTAAAGATGCATTCTATCCCCAAAAGCAACAACTTTTCTTAATGTACATGCATTACACAGTAACATCTTAAAAATGCAAAATAAGACATTTTTAAGAATTCATTGCCTAAAGTCGGAACTTATATGAACATTTAAATTGATTAGCTACAACCAAAAGCTAAAAGGTACATAACAGAGCCTGAAAAATTAATGAAAGCTTTGCTATTTTAGTTTAACATCCCTGGTTTTTTGCTATCTAAACACTCCTACCATTGCAGCCATCAGTTTTGTAACAGAATGTTTTACCAGACCCTGCAGCAGACATACAGACAAATGAACTCAAGATCGTCCTCAAAAGTCTGTGAAAACACCTCAGGAAATATTGACTCTTACAGGCTATGGATCAAAGGTGAATTATCTGAAGCTAAATGATTTAAATTCTTCAGATGATGAATTGCATGTAGCTCTTCATGAATGTTTTGTTTTCTAATTATGAAACATTTTTCACTTGCAATAGAAACTCGTTCTTTAAGAGTTTGAATAATATTCAGTATTTTTAGGCATCTTTTAATGTGTTAGAACTGAACTTTCTCTGACATTTAGCAGTGTCGGGAAAAGGGCCCTTGCAAAGGAAGCCTCGTATTTCTAAATGCTTATGGCGAAGAGTGGGTTTACAGCATCACAACTCCCACAGCATTTGAGAAGCCTCGTATCGCAGCGGTGATCAAAATGCATCAGGCCAGGTCCTTCTGCCTGTGCTGAGGTCACAACTCCAAAGCATGGCCAGTGTCAGTGTGCACTCAGTCACTGCAGCCTTGGTACCTCTGAGTTCCAGCCAAGACGAAGGGCTTGTTTAGCGCAGCTTCTATGGAGCTTGTGGTAAAAGGCAATCTTTGATTTATCTCATTGCCAGCGCATGGCTGGCATTTAGACTTCACCCTGTGGGAACCTGGTGCGCTTCCACGGTACCTGGGCTGGGCTTAGGTGACACAAAGCTGACAAATTCAGGAGTCCCAAGTCCCAGGCTGCTCCTCCTACCCCACCTTTTCCTCTCTGTGAACATACTAAATGGCTTTTTCATAGGAATTGTACTGGGATTTTACTGACATCATCCCTGGACTAAAGGCGTGCATTTAAAGTGCTTTGTTACTGATTTTCACAGGACAATGACCGTTACCTTTGGTTATGTATGGACTCCTAAATAAGAGAATTATTTCTGTGTTAATGTCCAATGAGAACTTGGACTTTGATCATTAACATTTTAGAGTCCAAGGCTGTAACTTTTACACATGATTACTTTTACCTATCTAACAGGCTGGAATACATGAAAAGGTTAAGAACCAACAAGAAGGGGAATAACTTGTGGTTAAGACGCTGATTCAGTTGGGAGACGTGATCTCGGCAAATTCTCAGCATCAGCTCTGTGCCATAGCTTTCTGTTTCTAAAACAGAGATTAAAATGTTGTTTTTTTCCCCTCTTGCCTTTTATCCATCTAAATTGTAAGCACTGCAGAGGGCACAAATGTGCAACACCTTGTACATTAGTGGTTCTTGCTACAACCATAACATTTAATCAATAAAAATAAGCCTTGTGCCTATTTGATTCACAAAATGCTGAATGTCTCACTAGTCTGAGCCAGAGAGGAACATGTACTTCAGATGACCTTTAACTGGAAAGAGTGGGAGATCACTGTCCTTGCTTTCAGCTGGGGAGTATGAAGCCAGCAATGCAAATTTTTAGGCTCTTGGCATGCAAATTAACAAAAGAGGTGGCAGTACACACGTCTTTTCAAAGCTCAAAGCATCACACGTGCACAGGAAAAAAATAAAAAAGGTTACACTTCTGTAGTTCTCTACAGTCAAGCATTCTTTCAAAGGGAAAATCCATCACTTTGAAGAATTTACAGAAGAAAACCTCCACAGCAACTAAAGCTGCAGGCAAACGAGTGAATGCAACTGCTGAGAAAAATAAATAAGGGCCTTTACAGCAGTCCCATTGAATTGAAATTTTCCTTTATCACAGACTAAGCTGTTCTAATCTTCTTTTCTACCTCTAGCCACATATTTTAAAAGAAGATTTTCTAAACATAAAAATGTTACAGTAGAAGCAGAGTTACTAACTAATGTATTATAAGTCATCTCTCACCATACTAAAACACCACCTGAATTTGCCAAAAAACCAGTTTGGCTTAATTTCTCATTCCTGTTGTCTACACGAGAGATATTGGTACAAAAAAAAATGGCAGTTGGGTCACACATTGACAAAAATGTCATCTTCCATGGGTGCTGGCAGTCAGCAAGTGCCTCAAAATGCTTGAAAAGGCCTTGGAGCACAGGCCAGACTGAGAGCCACAGCGAAGAAGCCTTCTGCAAGACACATTGTCCCCAAAGGTCCCAAGAGCCACAGCAGTCCAGGCGTTTGTGACATCTTGTTTTTCCAGGTAAGCTTAAACAAAACCTCAGGCAACCTAAGTTCATAGGTTATGTTTTACAGAGGCCACATACTTTGACATTTAAAGTACAGAACTAAAGAAATGGTCTAAATGAGATGTAAACTTTATTTACCGGTGGATGTACCAAATACTGGGCTGAAAGCCCTGCTGAATCGAGCCTTGAAGATAAAGCTAAAAGCAGGGCAAGACTGTAGTCATAATTTTATTTGGGGTTGAGCTGAATTTTCTTTGCTCAGGAATGAGGTGCCGCAGAAGGAGTCACACACAGCACTAACTAGGAAGTGAGAGAGAAAAGGAGGAAAATGCCTTGAAAAGCTGGGCTGGCGGCAGGATAGGAAGGGTGAAAGCTGATGATGCTCCTGAATATGTGCTCCCACAGAAAAGCAACCATTTCTCTTCTTGCTGGTCTCCCAGGAAGGGTGGTTGGCAGTAGCCACCCTTGGTTTTTCAGACTGCAGTCAGAGCAGGTGGTGAAGCACGACCAGCTGATTGCCTTCAGAAATCAACAGTCCCTCAACATCACCCCATTTCTGTGGCCTCCAGCCAGCCTTGACTCTGACGGTAACATTCTGCTCAGAACACAGCGTGTTACAGCACCCCCACTATAAAAACTGCATTTCAGTTTGGGGCCAAACCTTTCTATATAAACCCCCCCTTGTTTCGCATCTGTGATAGGATCTGCTAGCGCTCCTTTTGCTCCCCCACAGAAGCTGTGTGGGCCAGGCAGGGTGACCAAGGCTGCTTGAAGTCTGCTGGGCCAGAAAGTCGTGTTGGACCAAAGCCGGCTTCTGCTGAACCTTCTGGAGTGCAGCTACTTGCAATTTCCAGAACCGGTGTTGAGCTTCCTAAGCGGCTCTGCGAGGAGTGAACTCACACCCAGCCTGGCTTATTAGCTCTGGCTTGTTAAAGCCTGCGAGGCTCCGGAGCAGGCTGGCCCAGCTCCAAGCAATGCAAGGATCTGCACTAACGAGAGGGTGATACCACGTTTACATCAGTTTTTTTGTGAATACACACCTGATCAAGGCACGTTTGGTACCAACAATATACTGCATTAATAGTTCTGTGCGAGCAACACGGCCACGTGCCATCCCTCGGGCGGCGTCCCCCGGACCGGCGTGCCCGTGGTCCTGCAGCGATGCTGCCGCCTCCCAAGGCATGAGGACGGGATGCAGGACAGCGGGCTGGGCTGGGCCGGGCAGAGGAGGGACATGACAGGCTCTGTGCAAAAGCCCGCCCGTAGCGCTCTGCTGCCGACATCGCGGCCTCGGGGGGTCTCTTTGGGCAGGTGACGCGGGAGAGCCGAAGGGGCAGGTGGCCGGCGGCCGCTGCCTCCCGCCGCCCTTCGCACCCGCTCCCGCCCGGAGAGCGGCCGTTCCCTGCCCGCGCCGGCCACATCCCGCCTTCCATTGGCGTGGCGGCCCCACGTGGGAGCCCCCGCGCCGGGCGGCGCTGCGGGGAGGGCGGGAGGCAGGGAAGGAGGGAGGGAGGGGGCTCGGCGAAGGGCGGGCGCTCGTTGTCCTGGCGACGCCAGAGTGAGTTGTGGCGGCGGCGCGGAGCGGCGGCGTTGGAGCCGGAGCCGGAGCCGGGCGTGCAGGGCGGCCCCTCGATCTGCCCCGGNCGCGGCTCGGGCCGGGGTCGCTCCTCGGCGCGGTCTGGCGGGGCCGGCCAGCGGGCGGGTCTTGCCGCTGCCTTCCGCGATTATTTGTATTATGTGTATTATGATTACTTTATCTGTCGTTGTGCGCCGGGCCGAGGGGCGCCCGCCCCGCCCCGCAGCCCGCGGCGGGGGGGCGCGGGGGGGGGGGCCCCCCACACCGGGGGGGNGGTGCGGTGTCCCCAAACCCGCGGGGTTTTGTCTCGCATCTCGCAGAGCAGCCGGACCCACGGGTTGCCGGGCTTCTGTTCCCCGTGCGAAAAAAGAAGAACTTGTGGATTTGCTTGCTTGCTTGTTCCCGAAACACGGGCGGTTGCGGGAGTGGGAAATTCCTGATGTTGCGAGATGGCTTATATTTTAATGAGAAAACCGCCAAAAGTTGTGTTAATTTGCGTTACTTTTAATGAAAAAGTGGCGGCCAGGCGGCGTCCTTGGGGATCTGGGTACTCAGCGAGGTATTTCTGAGCGACCTTTATCAGACTGTGTGTTGAGGATGGACCCCGGTAGGACATATCCAGGTGAAGTCCATATGGCTTAAATTTAAGGATATTAATTCACCTATGGTTCATTGAGACTGTTAGTGTGTTTAAACCATGGTCAGGTGTAGGCTGTGAGCTCTTAGAGCTGTTCATTCATGGAGGATTTTCAGTCATAGCCGAGCTGGGTCTAGAGCCCAGCTGGGGGCTTTGGATGCTGTGATGGGAGAATGAGGTAACACAGATTTTGGGTCACTTGGGTTTTTTGTTGGTTTCACTGTCTCTGGCTTTGTGGCGATTTCCCTAGCAAACCTTACGTTTTTTTCCTTCTTGAAGTTTTTGTTTTCTGTTTGATTCCAATTAATTGCTGTTAAGTTAAATTTGTTAATAAATCCACCTTCACAGTCAGATATGCGCAGAGATAAAAAGTGAAACTTATTTTTACTGGGGACGATAAGAATAAAATTCGGTCTAGATATTAAAAAATATTTTGGTTTGTGGCTGACTTGAAATGGTTCTTCAGGCTTCAGGATACTTTTTTTCCCCCTCTTATTAGTATATTTTTTTTAATATATGAAGCTTAATGTAGCTAACTTGGGCAGTGACACTAAATACCTATGACACATGGTCTTAGGTTGCACTAAATGCTACATACAAACAGATCCTCACATGTTTCCCCAGAGAGGCTGTTTCCATGATGGTTAAAGGTGGAACATTGAATGCACAGGAACTTCCAGAGATTGCACTTTTTCTTCTTCTTCTTCTTCTCTTTTTTTTTTTTTTCCTAGTTGAGGGGACCTTTCATGTTGTCCTTAGTTGCACTGGTTATGTCATGCTATTCCAGCATGGCATTACACGATGTGACTGATGCAGTCTCATGTGTCACATCACAGTGAAATCACTGGAGGGAAAAAGTTTTCCTCGGTGGGACTTAAGGATATTTATAAAATTTGGGATTTTTTTGCTTGTGATATTTGTTGCTAAGGTCAGAGGCCATATATTGCCTTCAAGGTACCTGTCTGATTTCTGTGGCTGTTGGGAGATTTGAAACCACAGATCAGGAGGAGATTCTGGTTCAAAATAAAATTGGAAACCTCCTGTTTCTCTGTAAAATGGGTTAGATGTGTTTTTAGATTACTTTCAAATGGCAAAGCGTAGCAGCACTGCTGCAAACAGCTGTATTCTTTCCTGTGCTCTTAAGAAGAAAGAGAACTGGATTAATGACCTACTGCTTCATGGTGAGGAGCGCTGAGAGAGCATTTGAAGTGGTAGGCAAAAGCAGTATTTCTACCTGTTGTCTTGTCAAGATTTTTGCCTTGGCATAACAAGGGACCTCAGCATGCAGAACAAGCATTTCCACTGTGTTATGAGAAATCTGTTTTTTTAATGCTGTTTATCCTTCAGTGGTGGGAGAGTGTCTGATGATTTTCTTTATTATTAATTCCTTTGTTACATAGGACACAGGTTTGGATTTTTTTGGCGCTCACCAGGCTTGTAACAATGTGCAGCTAAATATGTGCTCTTATACCATGCTCAGCTAAGGTGGCTAAAATTGATTTAATATTTAGCCTTTTTGTGTGGAATTCAGTTTAGTAAATGTGTTTTTCCTAGTGCCTGCATATTGAAGTTGGCTGATGTTGATCCCACCTTACAAATTAATTCAGGAGACTCCTTTTGTCTTTTGTAGTAAACTTGTGCTTCTCAGTGCAAAAAGAACAGCATTTTAAGCTGGTTGACCTGCTAAGCTGTGATTTCGGGCGCTGCTTTGCTTTCTTTCCCAAGTAATGATAGAACCTGTTTGTTCACTTATTTTTGTGCTCAGAATTTTGGGAGGTGGCACACAGTAACTCCACAGACTGTGGAGAAAGATCCCTGGGCAAGAGACCCCAGAAGAATAACGGATTTGGCTTTAGATCCAGGACTCGAACCCTGGGAAGTTGAGTTTTGAGTTGATCCTTGCAGGCTTCAGGCAGTGTTGTTGCAGTATGTTGAGCTCTGATGTACAGTATTGTCATTCTGGGCTGGTTGTATGCAAGGAGCCCCAAAGGCAAGGTAACACTCTAAATAGGCATCAAAGCATTTTGAGAAGCTTGGATGAGGAGTGTGGCGTGTTCAAAACATGTAATTATTGTATCAGTTCTGACTTGCGGCTCCTGGTGGTGGGCAAAGAACATCAGTAACTATGTTTTCTTTCAAGCTAGTAAAAACTGCTTTTCTTCCCCCCTCTTCTAGGTATTTGTTTGAACACATAGAAGAAGATGACAAGTGTGCATGGATGATTTTACGTAATTAACACCTGCTAGATTTGCAAAAGGCAATTATCACTGCGAAGTGTTTACATTGATTTATGGGAGGAAGGTGGCCCATGAGAGGGATGCTGATAATATCAACACAGTGGATTAAATGCATGTTTACACCTTTATTGACATATAAATTATTTGTGCCAGGAATGCACTGAAAAGGCTGCTGATGGAGCAATAATGTGGCACAAACTACTGGGTTTGGATTCAGCTCTGTCATCCTTCTGTAAGGCACATACATGGAAACCTTCATCTGCGCTGCTGTAGGATATAGAGGCTCACAGAATGGCTGCTTGTTGAGATAATGAGCAGTGATGGCAAACAGGAATTTAGAAGGATGATAAAAGACATGGACGAGGTTTGAAGGAATTATCTAGCCTTTTTAAAAATTATTTTTAGATTTTTGTTGTTTATACTATGGATTTTTAGAGAAAGCTTAAAGAGGCTGGAAGAGTCTTTGTTTCAGGGAAATGGAACCTGGCTCTGAATCCAGCCAACATCAGAAAAGAAAGACTGTGACACATGGACTGGAAGATCAAAAAAGGGTAAGTGACAAAAGGTGGGAACACTTTCTGCTTAAATTACTGAAGGAGATGCAAGTGGCAGAAGAGCTCCACATAATGCTTTTATCACTTGCACTTGCTGCTCGCTATGCTCAGCTAGCTGTAGATCTCTTCTCCTGATTATATGTTTTAGAAAATGTTTGTCTTTCTCTTCAGGCTTCTTCCAAGGTATGGAGCAAAGAGCTGAGGGAAGGAGAAATTGTGATATGAGTGAAAGAAGGGAAAAATCTGTAGAATTCTGGCTGTTTGTTGATGAAAAGATGTACAGTGCAAATGAAGTATACTGACTCTTACTGAGTCTGGTCAGATTATTGATTTATTGTAAGTTTAGCTTTTTTTTCCTGTTGATACCATTTGTAGAGTGGTTAGAAAAATGCTTTCTTGGCGTTTGGTGCTTTAATTTGCTGAGAATGTTGTACACTTGTCAGTGTAGTGGTGGTACTGTTTGCATTTTGCTGTGGTTGCCAGATGTAATTTTGGCTTGAATCAAAATGTACAGTGGAACGTGCCTGATGTCAGCTGTTGGTCCTTATTTTTGCACAAGTGCTTTGTGGAAGCTCTGTGTGTTGAGGTGGTGGTGTGTTATCCCATCCTAATGGGTTGGTGCACTAAATTGACCTAAGCGAAGTCGTTGTCTCAGACAAAACCGTGGCTCGTGAACGACTGGGACTCCAAAGTTGTTTTGTTGGCACCAGTCAAGCAAACTAAAACTTGACATGTTTCTGCTGTATAAATCATTGATGTTGTCCTCCACGCCAAGTTGATGGGGGATAGAAAATGCCGTGTTCAGCTCTGTGTGGAGAGCTCCTTTCCCCTGTATGATTTTTATTTCAGTTGAAAAGTGAGTTGGAAAAAAAAATTGACCGTCAGCTATTATTTTGCTGTTCAACAGCACTGTCTAATTTCAGGGAGAGGGAGGTTTGTGTCACAGTTTCATCAGGTCTGCTGAAGAATAAAAGTGGTTTCCCTGTCACCCCATTAGAAATCCAAGCAGCCTGGAAAACTTTCAGAAATTGGATAAAATGCAGCTGCTTGCTTGGAGAGAAATGGCATTTGGGGAACATTTATTTGAGGAACAAAATAAAACTCCTGAATGTATTTTAATTGCACCAAGCATGATCTATTAACTGACAAGCTGCCAAGGTCTTCCTTCTACTTTTTTCAAGGAAGCATTTTGGGACTGAAGTAAATCAATAAGGGTTGAAACAAAATCCTTCTATTGACTTAATTTCTGGAGGCTGCTAGAGCACTTTTTTTCCCCCCACCTCTCCTTAAATGTACAACATTATACTGCGTGTGGGGTGTGATGGGAAAAACATTTGCGACCTGTGACACCGAAGGATGCTGTAATTGTTTTGATGCACAAAATTAATATGCAATTATGTCTGTCTCTCCTTGCTGATAGGTATGGGAGCCTACATCTCCCATCTGCTCCTGGCTCTGGGTATTTGGTGCACATGTAGCATGGGGCCTCTGAATGTATAATATAACCCCAAGTGAGGCTTGGTGGCAGCTGGGATAACATCAATTGGTCATGCTTTGCTGACATTCATTTTAACTTGAACTCTAGCCGTCATGGAGATTATTAAATTTATAATGATATATGTAAGATCCATTTTAATGACTCCGCATGCTTGGGTGATCTCTCTCACTTCTGTTTGCAAAACAAGTCTTTAATAGAGTATTACATTTCATTTCCTATAGAATTTTTCAGGGAAAGGTTACTGATGAGAGCTTTGCTTAGACTTATGCTTACTGGGAAAAATCAGTTTGGAATAATAATAATGTTGATGCAACTATGTTGTTGTTATTATGGAGTTGAATAGTAATGTAAACTTTAGTGTTTTTAAGCTTAAAATTCTTAGATTTGTGATGGGGAAAAGTGTATGTGTGATCAAAGGCCATTAAAATTAATCATCAATAGACACTTTTTTGTTATGGGAAATGAGGCTTGTGCTGGAAGAAATAAGACCAAGCTCATTTTTAATCAGGTGAGTGCATTCTCCTTTTTATCACCATACATTTTACAGACATAAAGTCAACCATTGTTTAGTGTTTCTGAAGCAGTGAGAAATCAGTCTGTATATGTACACCCCTCGATGATGGATCTGGCTTGTCTTTCCCAAGTAAAATACAGAACACTACGTTTGCATTTGTGGTGTAGAAAGAAAGCTTAGTTTCCTGATTGGTTTTTTTTTAAGTGTATTTCTAGGTATCAACTTAGTAGCTATATTGATTAGAGCAAGACAAGATTTAGTATTTGTGCTTGTTTTTTAGAGGGATGGGGTTTGGCTTTTTGTGTGTTGGCTGATCTTCAAGAACTCAAAACTGGGCTGCCTCTGACTTCGCTGAAATTGGCCGAAGCAGGTTCTTTTCACTCATCACAGCTTCCCAGGCTGAGTTTAAGAGGACTCATATTAATCTTTGGGATAGCAATGCAGCTATCTACATATCTTAAGTTGGCTCTAGTGGGAATTACATAGTCAAATTCCATGTAACTGATAATGTATGAGTGAAGAATTTGATCAGGTTTAACAACCGTGTAAGCTGACCATCTGAAGGTAGCAGGATTACCAACATGAATACTGATGTGAATAGTGAGCAGGCTTTATGCCAGGATATGACCTTGGCAACAGTCTTTAAATATGAGAGTAATATAGGTGATGCTGTAGACTTTTTGTCGGTAAAGTTTGTCTGTAGAGTATTATTTTGATATAAAATGGATGATCACTCATGAGTAGTGAATTCAGATATTTCCTGTTTTATCCTTGAAGAGATTTGAGGTAAAAACTGCTGCTGAAATAATCTAGTTAGGTACATTTTCATGTCTTGTGTCATGAAAAATTTAGTGCTGCCCTGTGTTGTGATTAAATGCGTTTTCTGCTGATGAGTGAAACAAAGTATTTCTTCAGTTGATTTCCATCTTTCATTCCTCCTTCTTGAATTTTCATTCAGGTCCATAGCTCTAAGTTAGTGGGACATCCTAAAGAAATGTGTATGTGCAATAGTGACAGAAGTATCTTCTGCTCTGCCTGACTGAAGCCTCTTTGACTGAATGATGAGTAAAACGTAATTGTGAAATGCATTCAGACTTTGGAAGGATCTCTGGAAATGTGTATTTTATGCTCAGATGTGCTCTAATGTCTAACTAAACATTTGTCTGTGCTTAACTTGTGATTTTAATTTTTTAGAGGTTTATTTGCACTTGCCTGGTGTACGGGGCTGGTAGGTTTTAGGAAGGGCTGTGTTTGTTGTCAGCAGCACAGAAAGTAGCATGGTAATAGTGCACCTCACAGGCTTAGTAATGGTTGATTGCTTTTGTGCATGGGTTTGTGGGCATTTTTGGTTTTGACTGTAAAAAAATGGTCACCCTGGACTTTGAAATATCAGTTCAAGCTCCCTGGACATGCTGCCACAGAGGCAGTGTGTCTGGTGCTGGACCTTGTGAAGCCAGACTGATGGTTGTCTTCCAGTATTTTTTTTCCCCTTTTGCTGCTTGATAGTAAACATCCTCAGCTCTTTTTTTTACTTTTTTTTTCTTTTATTATTTTCATTTTGAAAGAAGAACATGCGAGCTGCAGTTTTACAGTGTTACAAGCAGACTAACACTGTTTTTGTGGGGCGTCTTTCTCTCTTGACTTGTTTTTGTTGGAACAGTCGTTGTGATACCCGTGACTGAAGCCATATGCTTTAGCTTTCTCCTGGGTTTGTGTTTTTCCTGGCTTGTTATCGATACACTTCCCATTTGCTTGAGGATGCTCTGCTGCTATCTCGATATCAAAGTCAGTTTAAAGAGCGTAAGTGGTCTCACGTGTATTGACCTGCTTATACTGAGGACTTGTGTTGTTTAAAGCAGGGTGATGGTGGCTGAGTACCATGTTTATTAGCAGAATTTTGTGCTGAGACATTAATGCAGTTGGGTGCTGTGCTGCTGAGCCAGTGTGGAAGCACTCAAGTATAACCACTTATAAATTGCAGCGAGACTTAGCTTATGAAATTACAGCAAGCTGTGTTGTGGTGTTTTGATAATTTAACTAACTGGGTTTTTTATGGAAATACACATGCAATAAAAATCCATAGAGCAGGAGAACTGAGAAAATGTCAGCTTCTCCTTCATTTTGCAGATATTTAAAACCTTCTGTAAACATAACAATCTCAGTAAAATTGTAGTTCCTGCCTGGATTTTATGTTTTTATTACAGTAATTAAGATTGTTAATAAATTTACTTTAAACCTTACAATCACAGAATCAGATTTGGGAGATTTTAGTTACATGGATGTGCCTTGGTGATCTGTCCAGGACTTGGCTTCTGCTTTAAGGTCATAAATTTCCTGCTCTTTAGGATGCTTCTGAAACCCTTTTTGTAGGTGTGTTGTCTGTGACTATTTTGAACCATTCTTCACTGAGAAATTGGCTCGAAGAAACAGGTACTTGTGTTTGTTTTGGTGATGCAGATTTTCACCTTAATGCTTTTCACAAGGTATTTTGTTCTTCCATTTTCTCTAAAAGTTCTTTCTGGAATGGTTTTAATGAGAGAGTCATAGGAGTGTGACCCCTCTCCCAGTCAGACCTTGGTCATGAAGAAATTTTCCATATTGTCTAAAATGTTTATATAATGTAAACAGAGGATCTTGCTTATTCAGCTGATGTCTCTTGTAATCCTTGTCTAGTTAAAGGAATTTTGCAAACTTTTTAAGATGCAGGGGTGATTTTTTTCCAGCTTGTATTACGTTAGGATGTGGTACAGAGGATCTGTGGTGATGTCAACCAGTCAAAGGTTAGACTGCAAGTGGTGAGCTTCATGTGCCTGAGGACTCTGTGGCATAGTCTCAACTAGAACTGACTCGTGTGCCTCTGTCAGTCTTTCATCTCTTTGCCCTGATCTTTCCCCATATCTGTGCTACTGTACGATGAAAAAAAGCTTGCATGTGATTCCTTGAGGTCTTAGGCTTGCCCACATTTTTGAGCTTTACTTCTGTTTCGCAAAATGAGTAATCTATATGTGGCACAGGCAGATATGCTATTTCTCTTCCTCATACCAAGTGAAGTTCATTATCTTGAAAATAACCTGACTAAGGAGTTTCAGTGGAAGTTCTAAGGGTGTGGAAGAAATACCCATGTGTAAGCAGGTGGCATTGTAAGCCTATGGAGTGTACCTTTCTAATTGTTTGGGTGTGCTTTGGAGATTCTGATCTCACAGGTGGCTTAAGCCGTGAAGGACAATCGTGGCTTTCCACATGACCTGTGGCTTAAAGCCTCTTTGGGAGGGAGGGAATGAAGCTGATCAGGAGATGAAACCAAACAGGTGATGGGATGCATAAACAGCTGCTGCTTATGCTGTGACTCTGAAGTGGCAGGAGAATTGTGAATGAAGCGTTACACTACAACAATAGGACTCTGGAAATCTCTGTGGAAAACGTCTGTAACACCTTTTACAAACTTGCTGATGGCATTCTTTGAGCAGGATGCCCAGTTTTGGATCTCTACCTTAACTAAAAATAGAGCATGGGGATGAAGTGCAATATGCTTGGGGGAGCCTGACATCCGCTTTCCCCTACATGGACAAGAAGCAGAACAATTATTCTTGAGGGTTTATTCCAAAATCCTGCCAAGTATGCCTCTGAAAATGGTTGCATGGTAGACAGTTTAAACAGCAGATAAGTGCAGATACCATTGTAAATAGAACTGTACAAAATCAGGGAGAAATTATTTCTGTTTGCTGAAATTGTCTTGAGTAATATGGAAGAGTCGATTATTTCCCATCTTAAAGGAGTGAGGATCAGTGGTGAGGAGGACTTTATATGGCACCCCTGACTCTGCTCATGCCTGGAAGAACTTCCCTGCTTGCATTAGTGTATATCTACACAGCATGAAGTTTTAAACTGGCTTTTCCACCCCCCGCTTCTCTGATGGTAGATTAAGACTACGCTGGTGTGGTCTGCTCGTTCAAATCCTGCAGCAGTGTCTGGTGTGCTGTAGTGCCAGTGGCACTGATCAATAGCAGATCTTTCAAAGCTGGACAGAAACCCAGCAACATGATGCATCAGCTTCTTGCCTTGTGTGTACGGAAGAAATCCAGCCCTTCTTCCAGCTGCTGCTGCTGACAGCAGGCTTTAAAACCCTAAGGCATTACATGTGATTATTGTTCTTATCTTGGATGACTATGAGTATTAATGGTCATAAATTAGCTGGGATATTTCAAAATTTAGCCAGGCATCTTGATTCTGTGGAAAATCTCCAGTCTGGGATGGATTATATATTCTGTCTCCTCTAGTTGGCTTTGGGGTGCCTTGTCTGGGGGCCCTTGTGAGTGTGGGCTAAAGAGTGAAAGCTGGACATGATGCTGTAGCTGTGGCTCAGTGCATTAGTGAGCCTCTTACTCCAGTTTTCCACATCCTGTGGTATAAATGAGGATTTTATAGCTGAGATCCTAATGGCTTCATCAATCTAATTTCAAAAGTAATGACACCAAAAGGCTCAAGCAGTAAATACAGGTAACTGCTATGTAGTATAGGATGTGTTCTTCAGAGTATGAGAGCACTGTTTCAGAATAAAGTTAACTTCTGATATTAGAAAGAGTTGTGGGATGCTAAGGAGAACTCTATGCCTAGTAAAAAAAATTCTGTTACTAGTTAGATTGTAAAAAAATTTACCCCTCATGCCAGAGTGTTCCTGGAAATGCTTCTGCAGGTGTGAAATGCACTTCGTCTTTCATTCCCTTCTTTTACAGTGGTTTAGCAGAAGTTGCTGTATTTCCCTCATTCTTTCTGTGATTAAGACGTAGCAAACCCATGTTTTCTGTGCCATAGGATGCATTTCCCCTGATGTACTGCTTCAGGAGCCAGCCCACTTCCCAGCCCTTACACATGGGAAAAGTCCTATGGAAATTACTGAGTGTCAGATGACTCAGTGCTGCAAAATCTGGTTCTGTGTCCTGTGCATTTAATAGGACAGGTGTCTCTGTCTTTTACATAGAAGGTACAAGAAGGTAAACACTAGAGGTTGTGTTTTCAATTATTTTTGTAAAGCAAGTGTGACTTTCAGATAATATACATTCTAACTCATTAGCGTGTAGTTTCCTGCACACCTCCTTAGAAAAATGTTCATTATTATGCAAATGGCTACCCTCTGGCTTTGAAGTAATTGTCACTTGGAATAATGTGTGGGCCGTGGTATAAAATACTTCAAAACCTAAATAGCTGGGAAATTCAAATTGGGCAGTCAGACATTGCCTCTCGTTATGTCTGTGCCTGGAAGCAAATTTGATATCCCTGAGGTCTGCTATCTATTGTGTTATTCCTGGTGAAGGGAGTGGTAGGAAAGAGAATGGGGAAAAGGAGGAAGAAGTGTGCAGGAAATAGTCTCTGTGATAATTCAGACTTCTTTACTAATTTTAGGGCGTATTGCAAAGCTTGGAGTCTTCCACCAGACTCAAGGGTCTTCCAGAATGGGAGGCATTAGGGAGAGAGAGACGTGCATTTGTCAGTATTTATTTTTAGGCACTCAGTGTTAGGGGTTTTTCTGGTTGATTATAGTCTAGTTTGACAGATGTGGTATAGATTTATTTATGCTTGCACACTGCAGCAATTCATAACTTTAGGAAACAAATATTAGCGACATCTTCCAGTAGCAGCAAAGCTCTGGTATATTCTTTAACAAAAAAAATAGGTTTCCTTGTTAAGGTGTAGATCCAGTGCGACAGACGACTTTAAGCATATTTACTGGTGCAGTGCAGATGAAGGAATTCTTGGTGAGTGTGACAAATGTGTATTTCTTAGGTATTCCTCCTTGAAAAGCATCATATGTCTATGTATGCATTCATGTTCACATGTTACTTTCACAGGATCGTTAAGAGGAATAACAGAACCTGGCAGCAAAATAGATGTGTTACAGATGAAAACGGATATTTTCTTCTAAAATTGTTCAAGGTCACATTGGTCTAACTCAAAAATAACTGGTAGGAGACTGCTGGACTAAGTGAACTTATTCTCCCAGCTGAATTCCCTTTGTAATACAGTACCTTATTATTGTTTCCTAGATCAAGTCATAATTTCCCTTTGCAGAGGAAGACTGGAAGGGATAATACGTCTGAGTTTCTTGCCTTTTCTTCCACAAACCCCTTTGCCAGTCAGTCCACTCTCTGCTTCTGCTCTTTTTCTGGCAATGCAATGTAACCCAGAGGAAGGATGTGACAGTGACCTGTGTACAGCATTACAGGGAGATGGAGCCAGTGTAAATACCTCAGCCTTCCTCCAATTGCTCAGGAGTCTACTGCAGCTCCTGATGGGAACCAGACCCATTTTTGGGAGACTGAGAGACTCCTGCAACATTCCCATTGAAGTAAAAGTCGGTGAGAGGATGGACATTGTTTTTTGTGGTAGAGTGAAAAAAAACTTGCCTTTTTTGTGGTAGAATGATAAAAATCCCTTCTTTACAGAAGACTGTCATTCATTCTTTAGAACGAAATGATCTGGCTTACAAATTAGCTTGTCCTTGCAGCATTAGGGAAAAAATAGCATGGTATTGAAGACTGTGATTCCTTTTCTTGCTAACAGATTATGATGCGTGGATGTCTCTTGAGGCTATCGCACATTGATGGTAATAAATATATACTCAGACTTGTGTAGCTATTTTTCAAGTATTCTGCACTAAAAAAAGGAGTTGTATTCAAGGGAGCTGAGGGGCAAGAGAGTATTTTCTGAGATCTCATAGCAGTTGAGAAATCGATAGAGACAAGGTAGGCTTGTTATGAAAAACCTCACTTATAGGTGGAAAACGAGCTCTATGTGCTGCAAGCATTAGCTTGCAGTTTGTTTTCTAAAGTCTTTCAGTTCTTCGTTGTGATGACAGCAGTGACTATCAGATCCTCAGTAACTTGGAGGATTTGTTTTGGATAAACAACATACATCCGATATGACTACTCTAAAAATGTAACAAGGCAGATGGAATTGCCTGTGTTATTTCACTGTCTCTCTCTGAAGTCTCCTAATTCAGATGCCTTGTTTTCTTCATTGATGTTTGCTGTATCATGTCAAACAAGGTAATGAATTTTTAAAATGTCGTCAATTTAGTACTCTGATATTCAAAATTTTTAAGTAAATCTTGTGAACACAGTAGGAGTGATAGTGGTTAGAAACTGGAGAGATCACAGAATTGCAGTGCTTAGGGTAAGGAGAGTTGGACTGCAGTTAAATTTTTTTGTGATATAAGCATGAATGGACCTCAGTTGTTCTATTATTGTTCCATTGGTTCACAACATGGATGTTAAACTAATCAAACAAAAACTAGATGGTGCTAATTCAGTTATTGAAAGTATGCCCTTCCCATATCAGCCTTGATCAAAATCAACATTAGCTATTAGAAATGAATGAAAGTTGCATCAGCTGTCTCTTAATTGCATAATGTTTCTGCTTTAATGTTATTTAGTCTGATAGCTCGCATTCTGTGAATGAGAAAACCACCACAAAACTCCAGAAGAGATCTTTATTTCAAATACTTAATTTTCACAGGTTTTAAATACTGCACTCCACTGATGCAAAACTCATATTAATCTGATGTTCTGGTTTGTTGTTGTCTCTTTAATTTGCCTTCCAAACTGGCATAATTTTGATTAATGTGCTGACTGCTGGAGCTCAGGCTTGGCAATAGGAAGACCCTGTCTTCAAACTCCTTTTCCTTTAAGATGCTTGACTAAATAAAAGGAAGATTAGTTATAGTGTGTATGTGTCAGGACTGGAATAAAATATTCATAAATATTTATCAGGTGGGGAAAATAAATACATGGGTGCATCCTTCTAAAACTCAGATGACATGGCATAATAGACCAGCTGGCAGAGGATGAAAGGTGAGTGTGGGGGAGATTTTTCACCTTGTGTAAACTATGTAGTAACCTGGAGTGCAGCACAGCACGTTGAAATGCCGAAATAGATGGAAGCATGTACAGGCAAGGGCCTTTCTAGATAGATAGGCAGATGATTGCTTTCCTGAGAGCCTGGAACTTTGGATTGATGGTGGGTGGTCTGATGTCATGCGCTGTACTTGCAGTGGCTGAGCGTGAAGTCGATGTTTTTAATGCTTTCACAGAATCACAGTGAGACAAAAGATATGTACTGAGTGGCGTTAGCAGAAAATCCAGATTTTGTAACATACATTGTAATCAATAATGGCATAAACACAATGTTTCATTTTTAGTCTTCTGTATTCACCTGTCTTTATCTGTAGGTAATGTATTTTCAGCTTGTGGATATAGCTGTTGGATTTTCCCACGTGTATAAGCATATCTGTTCATGGAGGAGAATATTGGTTACCAATTGTCAGCTGTAAACAACAGCAGGAAAGATGGAGCTCTGTGGTTCAGGAGGGGAGTGCGTGAAGTGCCGAGGTGTGAAAGAAAATCCTCCCTCCCTGGTTCTCTGTGTTGTTATGGCAGGATCTGAGTTGGGAAGTGCTGCAGCTGGGTGGTGGTGATTGGCCCAGCCTGGGTATGTTCCAGTAGCAAGGCGTCTCTGGAGCTTTACAGAAAAGTTTGAACAAAAGAACCCTTCACAATCTGAGCGTGTCACAGGGGTTGGGCCGATCTGTCTGCCACTGTCCTGCTGCTGCAGCTTCACGTTTCAGGGGCTAACTTGTTTGGGTGGCCAGTGCTGCCCTACACAGATGGGAATGTCTGAGACGCACAGCTCCCAGTATTGGATTCCTCTTGGATTAAACTAATTTTTTTTTGGTTTTGTTGTTTTGGTTTTTTTTTTAATTTCCTTTTGGAGATGGGCATAATTTTCAGATTAATCCAGCTGTCAGCCCTGCGTGACTTTTAGGCAATGTAGCTCCAAGACCTTTGGCTGATCTCAGGATCAGGTAGAATAGAAGAGTGATGGAGGATGGGAAGCTGGAGGAGAACTGGCTTGTTCTTGCAGTGCTGGTTTTGTTTTTTATTTGGGGATTTTGTTGCTGTGAGTAAAATGGGAGTTAGAAATGGATAATCTTGATAAATGATGAGAAATACTTGCTCTAGTCTTGCAGACAAGAACACAAGCAACATGAAAGCAAGTATGATGTAAGCATTCACCTTATATGAAGAAATTGCTTAAAAATGGAAGTGTCCTTATTTCTTAACGATAACAAAAAAACCAAACAAAAAAAATACCACTTAAAACCCACAACAAAACCACAATACTCTACAGCCTGTAAATGAGTGTACTGTTCCATAGTAGCTTTTTTGGTTTTTTTTAACTGTTCCATAGTGGTTTTTCATGTGTGCACTGAGGTGCAGACAATTCCGGTCTGTACAGAGTTTTGGTGTGTTCTGAAAAGAGCGACTGGGCTGAGAGAAATGTCCTGCAGAGCCAGAGGTGTGTGTGGAAATGGAGGTGATCCCCCTCTGGTGCTGCCCTGTGCTCCTGGGGAGCAAGGACAGCTGAAGAACTTCGTTTAATCCACATCAGTTGTACATCTTTTTGAAGATGATGGAGCAGATACTGCTGTCCTCTCTGCCCTGTCATATCCTCTGCCATAAGGTGATGGATCATGACTGATAACACTTCCTCTGCAGTGAAAGCTGGTCACTATCAAGTGCAGAAGGATTTAGGATTAAGATTGTTCCAAGATATTTTGAATATCTCAGGAGGTGTGTTTGTATAAACAAATTAGACATGCTAATTAGTTTATCTTGCTAGGTGTCTTCCAGGTAAACCACTCATTTATTTAATAGATTTCATGATTTTGGATGAGAGCATAGTATAAAGCTCTGTCTTGTCTTGCTTCTTCAGGTTACAGTAGTGGTTCTGATTGCAACTTCTACAATAAACCTTTTCAGTAGGTGTGCTTCAAATATTCAGGACAGAGAAAAGTGTTTTTTTCTTATTTTTCAGTGAATCTTGTCCGGGGCGGGGGGAGCCCAAGCTGGGGCATGGTGAGAGGAGGACAGAGTCTGTTCTGTCTCAGCCCTGGCGGGTGCTGTGTGCCTCACAGTCAGTGCTGGTAGATGTGCTTCGTTTACCCCGCAGTTCCTCAGCTGCCTCTGCTCCTGGGGTCGGGAGGACAGCCCCCATCCCTGATGAACCTCCACATGGACTGTCAACAGCCTCACGCTGCCAGAAGCGCCCCAGAGTGTTGTGGCTGCTGCCCCAGCTGGGCATGGGCCTTTTGAAGAGTGGTAATGTGAAGGCTGTTAGTGTGGTCCTCGGAGAATACGACAGGATCTAATTATGTTTCCTTAAAGCTTGCATGTGTTTTTAGCCAACTTAAGGGGTGTCCAGTTATCATGACCGAATTCATCTGGGAGTTTGGAATGACTAATTTTCTTCTGAAAGAGAGCAGGATGCTGAAATTATTCTATTGCAAGTCAATTGCTATGGGGAACTTCAGTGATAATCTTTTGTTGCCAATTGAGATTAGTAATCTAGAGTGCTTTTTATGTTATGAGTTATTTTCCGTTCCTATATCCATTCCTATGAAACTAGAAAGTGGATTTCAATTTAGAATTTTTTTACGGCCTCTAAATAATGAAAGCATTCAGTCTTGATTTGTGTTTAATGGCTGGATAAAGACTGTTTGTTTTTATTTGTAACGTAGTGTTGTCTCCTTTGCAGATAATGTCAGAGATATCATAAAGCAACATGGTGACTGTTTAATAGGTTCGTTTCATCCTTAATGCCTGAGAGGAAAATGGGACCGTGCACTTCAGCAAATGGTTCAAAATTGAGTCTTAGGCTCCAATATCTTAACTTCTTGTGTGTCTACAGTCCAGGCACGTTGTCAGTCAGCATATGTGGCAATGCACTGCATGTTCACAGAGAACATTGTGCAGTTAAACCCTTCTGAAATCAAGGCCTTTGTGAGGGAGATCCAGGCAGCATGTCAGATGTTCGAGTGTTGAACTTTGGAAGCCAAAAACTATTCATAACCATTGATGATAACTTAATATCCACGTGTGTGTTTTTTTTTCTTTCTGGCCACGTGCCCAGATTCTATAATGATGAGTAGTTATCTTTGCAACCTTTCACATTGTTGACAGTGATTAATAACGCGTTGTGCACACTTCCATTGCATCAAATACCAATTTTTTGGGTAATGGGAAAAGAATATCTAATTAGGGAATTAATATAATTGACTTCACATATTGCATATAATTCAAGTATTATTTTTTGGAAAAGCCAGGGTAGGAGTAGTAGATTGAAGTATGATTTTTATGCGGTTATGGGAGTAGAATATTAAGTTTTAGGGTAATTTCCCTAATACAACTGAAATGCGAGCATATGAACACAGAAGCATATTTTTAAAGGATTTTAGTGTAAGGAAGAAAATCTTTTGAATCACTAGATGCTGCATATACCCTTTTGAATGTTAAATCCTAAAGCAATAAAGCTAGCAGATGCTTGTAAAAATGAGATGACTGCAGCTTAGAAATCCTGTTTTTCCTGAGCAAAACTGCTTGAAATTGCCAATGTGTGCACTGATAAGCACTCATTACTAGGAACTTATCTCTCAGGCAGTATGAAAAAAGTGTAAAACTGATGATTGGAAATTAAGAGATGGGTGCTATTGTCATATTTGGATACCTTTCATGTAAGTACACATCCTTCAATTGCTGTATTTTATTTTTTTTAGTTGACGGCATTTAATCTGAAGCACTTTTTTTTTCTTTTTGCTAGTATTGAAGTAGTTTGCATATCACTGTATCTACTCAAGAAAAACTGAGCTGTAAATTAGGTCACCTATGCTGATTTTCCACACTTTTCCTAAAGTGAAATTTAGCTTTTCTACTGTTTGTTTGTCTGTTAAATATCTTTACCTTTCAGGATTCAAGGGGTTTTTTTGTGTTGTTACAGCTCCACTATTTAGCAATGCAGAGCCTGTAGTTGTTTCATGATTTAGATCATATCTACGTGTATATATTAATTTCTATTCATGTGGCTAAGGGCCGACATATTAAACTGGTATTCTTTCTGTTTTGTGTCATGGTTACTTCATTAACCGTGTTGAATTATGCTATAAATATTTGCAGGAGCCCAGTCTTTGTAGTCATTCTCCGTGGGGAATTTGCACTGAAATTGATGGGGGATCTGAGTGTAGAAAAGCTGCTTGAGTGGGCATCATCTGCTCTTCCAGGCACGCAGGTCTAAGTGGCAGAATATATATATTTTTAACTGCTAATGTACTGTTAGGGCAATCAAGGAGATGATTTCCTCGGTGATGTAAGTGGTTAGGCAGGAGGGGGATATCTGTTTCCTCAGAAACAGAGGAGATTTTTATCCAGGAAAGCCGTGGATAAAAGCAGAAGCCAACAGAGAAGATGCAGGAATATTTCAGTAAAACCGAGCTCTGAGATGATGATGGGAGGGGATGCAAGTTCAGTGGAACAGGATTGTGACTATGTAAAAGCCTTTCATTTGTTCCTTAAGTATTTTGAGCCTGCTATGAATATTGTACTGAAGGTGATATATTCTAGACGTTTGTTCTAGAGCTGCTGTGTGCTGGGATGTGAGCTCACACAGAGCTACAGCAGCAGGGGAGATTATTTTTGAAAATGAATTTAAACAAAATTCACACCACTGTGGAAATCCTCATACAAAGGAAGAAAGATACAAATTTACTCTTTTCTCTCCACAGCCTTGGAAAGGGAAGGTTGTTGAGTAGCAAATCTTGTGCTCCGTTGAGGAAAACCGCATTTGGAACAAGTTACTTTTGCAGATATACAATAACAGCGGAGAAACAATACAGTGCTCTCACTAAAAGTGCTCAAATTGTTATTTCCTTTTGCATTGACTGTTTGGCCCTGACCTGCATTTCCAAAGTATACACACACGGAGAATGAAAAACCGTGTTAAATTGTGGGAAGTCTGCGTCTTTGCAAACTTCATCTGGGATAGGGACTCCGTTTTTTCTTTGCGGAAAGGTGCACACCAAACTGAAACCAGAAATAGAAGGTGGTGGTTTTGCCTGGGTCTTTCTGTCCACAAAGATGCACTAACCTTTTTGTAACAATAATTGCCTCAGTTCCCTCCTTCCCTGCTGAAGCAGTGGAATCGGAGAACCAGGAAGCTTGGCATGGAACAGCTTTGTGATGGCTCACTGTGTTTCAGCATATTTTATTCTGCTGTGGTTTTTAGCTATAGTGTTTCCAATTTTTGGCTGGCATAGATTATGTTTATACTCCATGACCCCAGTGGTCCATCCAAGCCTCAGCAACAGAGCACAGTAAACTGGTGAAAGAGACAGAAAAAAGCTGAGAAATTGTCGGTTTTGTTGGTTTTCAGAGGAGGGAAGGGGTTTGTAGTCTTTTCACAGCCTCATTTGCATTTTGCTGGAGACAGGCAATGGTGATATTAAGGCCTGTGTTATTTCCCAGGGTACTTGGAATTCATAAGTCTGAGTTAGACTCTTCCGATTCTGCCGTGAGTTTCCCTCTGTGATCAACAGAAGAATTTTCTGTCTAACAAAAGTAAGGTCTTGTGATTATGCTAATATGCTCTAATGAAAAATGGATTTTCTCATTTGAGCCCTTGCATAAGGGGCTTTATTTTGCTCTTCGTTCTTTTAAAATTTGTCCTTGAAGTGTCCTGGCCATTTTAGACCCGGGGTAAGATCCTAAAATTCATCTAGAGAGTCCTGAGAAAGGTGATGCCTGGTGGTCGTGCTTGCTGGAGACCTGCTGCTATGCAAACAGAAAAATACTTTACATGGAACTCTAGGGCTTTCCAGACCTGCATTTCCAAAGGTGCACTTTCCCCAGCAGCAGAGTGATTTGCAATTAATGGCTTAGAGGCAAGGAGTGAAGCACAGAATAATGTGAGAAGTCCTGTGAATATCAGCCACAAAACAGTGCATATCTTTTCCATCAGAAATAGTTGGTTTTTCATTAAAATGCTTGGAGATGAGTACTGCTGTGCATGGGAACAAGTCTGGCAGTGGTTTGGAAAGCAGACCTGGCCTATTGCACTGCATTTACAAATTGCATGATGGTCACGTTGCTTTGAATGTGGGACTGGGAAGCTCTCTGTTCTGAGCCTTTGCAAGTTAATGGCTTAGTTTGAAATCCTCATTTCGCTTGAAAAGATTCCCTGTTGGATAGGGAATTGCTAACTTGTGATATTGATTCTGACAGGGCTTTTTTTCTTCCCTAAAGAAATACATTTTGTTTTCTTAGTGAAGTCAAGGCGTGGGTGTGATGCCACTGGAAAATGAGCACTGTGTCTATCGCCAATTTGAGCACTCTAATGGTTGCACTAGAGGCAGCTATTCCAGCAGAGAAACTTGTGTGTTATTGTTCATATTATTTCACCACATAAAGGAATCCATTCTAGTAATATGAGTTGATTTAAAATACACACCAGTGAGCAAGTAATAAAAAAGCCAGTAGATAAAGAAGTGTTTCCTTCTTGCTTAACTTGTGTGGTTGGTAGCTGAAATACCTGTCTTAGGCAAGAACAACTTGTATGACTTGTCCTTGAACATGCATTTTGAAAGCTAGCCTAGAAGTTTAATCAATTAGTACATGTTTTGACCATGTACTGTCAGCAGGTTCCCCATCAGATTCTTGTGGCTCTTCCCTCCTGCTTTAACACACAGTCCTTGCACCTTTGTTGTTTGGTGGTGATGTCTGGCGTAGGCACGGGTCCAGGAGCTGTGGGCTGCTAGGAGAAAGCCAGAAAAAGTAGTTTCAGGCCCACCTGTTAAACTGCTTCAAGCAAATACTAGATATTTAGAGGTTAGACTAAAACCTTTACCCTTCAGTTTCTTTCTTAATTGGATTTTGGTTTTATTGGATCCTCATTCTAGCCCTTTGAATGATTATTATGAATATTTTGCTAAGTAGCATTGAAAATAAAAGGGTGATGTGTAGAAAGATACAGCACCTTATCTAGAAACAATTAATCTGTGGTTGTTGCCACTCAGGTTCCCAGTGTAACCATTACTTCAAGGATTGAGTGTTTAGGTAGTCTGAAATAAGGCTTTTTGAGGTACCTCTGGATTCCACGGATCAGCTGATACCTGTAATTCCATGGCTGTGTAATGGCAAGGAATGAACCAGAGTGAGAATTTAATTAGCTCTCCTCTTTCTATATATTTTCATTTAAGATTAGGTTTTCTTTAGTGGTGCATCCAGTCAGTCAAACTTTTTAATGCTCATCTGAACTGATGGGATAAGACTGGGAGCGTCACTGTGTCCTTAGGAATGATGTGGTTTTCCTCGACAGGTGTGACAGGGATGTTGCTGAAGAAGTATTTTGTTTCAATGGACTTCTAAGAGCAGGAAAACATCTTATTTATAGCCTTCCGCTGGAGGATGAGTTGGTGCAGGCGCTCTAGTGATATACATTTAGGTACAAGTAGAAGCTTAAAATTGTGGTTTTTGAAAGCTTGGATAAATTTGCAGTAGTGCAGGAAAAAGAAAAGCTCAGCAACAAGCATCAGTAGAAATGGGGGTGCATCTTTTGGGCTGGAACTCAAAGTAAACTGGCTGTCTAAACACTGTCTTGCCAAGCAGCTGCTTACCAGGCTTGGTGTTGTTTTTAAACTGCGTCTCTGTCGATGAGGCTAATGATTCACAGCTCCACTTATCCCATTTTGTCTGTGTCTCCTATTGCAGTTGGATTCCAGGCTCATCCAGGGGTTGCAGTGATTCCTCCTGTGTGTGTGTGTGTGTATCTCCTAAAGTGTTTAATGACGTCTGGTGAATCTTGTGTCATCCTTTCCCCCTTATCCCGAAGAGGTGTATGATCTCTGTGCACCAGAAATTGTTTGGTCTGTGCAAATCGATATATCCCAGATGAAATTGAAATGGTGGCTTTCCAGAAGGAAAAAAAAAAAAGCTGAATTTTCACACCATGATTTTATGAAGTGTTTCAAACAATACCAGCAAGTCTTAAAAGCTGTCCCTATCCGTGTGGACAGAGGAACATAGCAGTCTCATTGAGTGTGATGTGGACACCAGGGCTTTCTCACGTAAGTGAAGAGCCACCAGCATGTTTGTTCCTGAGATCTTCAGGGCAGTGGGTGACGGGTGGTTTACTGAATAATATTATTAATGCTATTATTATTCTGATATACAGAACTGCATTGCATGTCTGCAGCGTTTCAGTGAATCTCTAAGGTTGTGAAGATGGATCTCTGAAAAGAGTTAAATAGAGGAGCATAAAATGAAAGGGATGTGTTTGTCTGAACTTACGTGTGTGCATGCATATTTATTGCACAATTTGGAAGTCTGAAACCCCCTGTTCTTTCATAAATATTTGTATGTTTCAGCCTTTCATTTTGGTTTAAAGTATGTAATCTACCATAGCAAATACACTTTTTTTTTTCATCCCTCGACAGACCTTGCCAAATGATTACTTTTACCAGCTGTTCCAAATACTGGAACTAATAATGAGCTTTAAAAAAAACCCCCAACAAATTGTAGCTTGATTGCTTCCTCATTCCAGTGTCACTAGAAGATTTGGACAGTTGCTCTGTCATTAAGTACCTACTTATTTTAAAGATTATGGTTGCAATGAAAATAATACTTTTGCCATTTAAATTTGTACTTGAAAATCTCTTCTTTGAGGGAAGACTGTCATCTACAATCATGTAGGCCACAAGTACAATGAAGTGACAAGTGCTATGTCTTAAAAATAGAAAAATGCTCAAATTGCTCCCACTCCTGACCAAAATTTGAGAGACTCTTGGATCCTAATGATAGTTTTCCATGTTTCTTCTGTGCAGATGGTTTCATGAGGCTTTATGTTTCCATTAATTTTGTTCAAGATCTAAGGATTGGTTCTGTAGAATAGAGCCCACCTTTGTGAAGAGTCATGGTGGTGTGCAATGACCTCTTGTTGATTTGTACTCATAATTTACATACTACAATGAGGTATTCGGGTTGTGACTTCTCAAAGGTTTGTGCCTTTTTGAAACTTCCTTTCATACAAAATTAGCCCCTTATTTTATAATACCAGCTGTATTAGTGTTCACTGAGAGTGTGACAGTGTAATTGGAGGCTTAGTGTTAATGCTCACTTCGAACTAAGCTCAGACATGTTCTTGGTGATGAAGAGTAAACCCAAGGTTTAAGAGGTTAAAATAAGTGTTAATATAGTGGTCATAGATGACTAATCAAATTGTTAAGTTTATTTATATAGATGCACCTAAAGTGAGTAAGGTTGAGAAGTGTCTCTAGAGTCGGTCTTTCTTGCTATAGGCAGTTCAAAGTAAAGAGTATTATTTCAGTAACTTTTTTCCTGGTTTCAGACAGTTACATGTCTCTCCCTGCTGATACTGGTTTGGTTTTTTTGTGTTGAGGTTGTTCAGGGTTTGCTGGATAGTTCTTTTCCCTAGTATTTTCCTTGCTTGTGGTACCAAAAGCGTAAAAGCTGGAATCTGTGGGCTCCTGCTTTTGGTGTTAGCCTGTGGTCTGTTGTACACATAATTATGGGCTGTAGAAACAAACTAATGATGTCACTGATAGTTTTGCTAATGGGGTGTGTGTTTGCTCTTCTTGTAAATAGAAAAAATTATGTAGATGCCCATTTGGAAAGATGGGGAAACCTGGTAGAAAATGGCAACAATCACTGTGTGGGTGACTTGTCCTGGCACACGTTTTCTTGTGAAGCTTCTTGTCTGTAATACTGACTCACTGCTTATGTGAGGGTATGCCTGGTATTTCAGGGGAGGTCCAGATTTTCTGTTCTGATTTCTTTTGTTGGTGTGCACGAGTCATTTATTTGATGACCACTCCAGTTTTGGGTGCCTGCGTTTGCAGTGTTCCTTACTTACGGTACCTGTAGTAGCTCTGCACTGACTTCAGCCCCCAGCTAGGACAGCAAGGACTAACACTTTGTCTTGCTGCTTCCGTGAAGAATTTCCTGTTTTCAGGGGAAAATAAGAAACCAATTCCTTCCTGGACGTCTCTTTTAGATGAATCTGTTACTTTTCAGATAGCTATCCCTATAAATGGGGTTGTGGAACAGGGATTAACCTTGTAGGTAATGGAAAAATCCACGTTTTATCTACAGTGTTTCTTCTGTGAGCGAAAGTCCAAGTCTAAACTAGGCTGGTGCATTTGTTGTGTGCTTAATATTCTTTCCAATATGGGCTGAATGATGAATTTGGGAAACCTTTAGCATTCCTCTTTGCACAGCACTAATTTAAAGTAGGGTGAGTGCTCTACTTTTGTCTCTTCATTTTTATTTGAAGAAAATTGCGCTTCTGTCTGCCATCACTCCAGATGTGCCCCCCTAGCTTGATATGCTGAGCATGACACCATAGGGTCCCTTGGGTCAGCTGGGATCAGCTGTCCCACCTGTGTCCCTTCCCAACTTTTTGTGTACCCCCAGCCTGCTTTGCTGCTGGAGTGGCACGAGGAGCAGAAAACTTGACTCTGTGTGAGCACTGCTCAACAGCAGCTCCAGCATCCCTGTATTATCACCACTGTTCCCAGCACAAATCCAAACCATAGCTCCATATCAGCTACTGTGAAGGAAATTAACTCCACCCCAGAGAAAACCAGCACAGGCGTCCCGAGGTCCTTTATTAAGTGAGCTTTCCCAGCTATGCCTCTGCAGTAAGGCTTATCTGTGTGTTAGATCCTGAATGTGAAATGAATAGTCCTTTGTGTAAACACAAATAGATAAAATTTTATCACTCGGAACAGCTATTTCCATGTAGTGAGTTACATCTAAAATGCAGAGTGACTGATTAAGGAGAAGATAAGTTGGAAGATGTTAGCAATAGCTTGTGAATAAAAATGTTAACAACACTATAGGTGTCAGGGAAGGACTGTAAATAATTAGGGGTTTTGGAGCTAGAGGTTAAGGTAAGACGAAACTGGAAACAAGGGCTGTAATACTGGAAATACATAGTCCTGCTGCATTCTGTTATGTAGTCCCTGCTGTGAGATGATGGTCAAAGGGCCGTGGTGTTGATATTGCAAAAATCTGAATGAAGGGCCCCATTTCCCACCACAGAAGAGCTTCTCCCAGTCTTTTTTCTACCCACTCCCTCCATCATTCCCAAATAATCCTAAAGCACATGCTTTTTAGTCGGTGTAAATTAGCATAATTTTGGGAAACACATTTCTTAAAGCCATTTCACACTTTTCATTTCTGTCTGGGCTGTGATGAGGCACGCGAATGAATGGCTGCAAGTTCTCCAGATGCTGGTACTTCCCCTTGGCCTTTACCACAGTCCTGGCCCCCAGTTCTTGACTGGCAGCTGCCCAAGGAGGAATCCTAGAACATCTCAGCATCAAAAAACCTCAAGTGTTTTGAAGCTGGGGCCAAGTTGATGAGGATAGTTGATGAGAAGCTGGACTCAGCATTGGGGATTTAAGTCTGGATTAAGTTAATGCTTACCTGTATCGAACACCTGATTGTGCAGAGTACATGCGTAGTGGACACCTGAGAGAGCATTTGAGACAGAGCAGTTCTGGGTAACACAGGGGTTTTTTTCTCCTATTTATGTTGCATTAGCTTTGGTATTTCCTGTGTGTACACAGGTATTCCCTGCTGAACTGGGTATTTACAGTCCTGCAGAAATATTTATAAAGCACTTGAATTTGCTGCTCTCTTAACAGCTTGGCACAGGCTCTAGGGAAGCACTACTGCTGGGAGCAGTAGGCTGCCTCCTTTTGTGGGATTTAGTGAATCATTAAATGTCTCAAATTTATGTCCATTATATTAATAGAAATGAAAAGAGCAATACTACCTGGCTTCAAAAATTATTCTCTTCTTTCCTGTTGGTGTCATAAATAGCATTTCTCCGCTTCCTGTGGGTCAAGAAAAACAACAATCCTGTACAAGAAATTACTCTCAATTTCCTTTCTCTTACTGCTCAGTGCTTGCTGATTTGGTGGAAAGTGTGTGGGTCTTCCTAATCTTTTCGACAAAAATTTGTTCGGTTTTTTTTTCCTCCTTTAGGAATTTATTTATTTCAGAAAATAATGCTTAACACTTTCAGAGCACTTAAAGATGTTGTCTTTGGTCTTGTACCTGATATTTCAAGTTTTCTGGTTATACACCATTTTAAAAAGAACAGCACCCTGCCCTTCTGAGTGAAGAAATTGATAAAGAGCTAGGAAAGTCCCATTGTACTGATTATATCTGAGGTTACATGGGGATGGAGGTTAGACCAGTGTGCCTTTGGTTCATGAACCCAGATTAGTTTAATTTTACATATGCGTATGATAAATAACTCAATTATAATTAACAAGGATATAAATGCTTTGAAAAACCAGCCCTTTCTTTCTTCCCTGGGGTGCTTGTGAGTGACTTCTCTCTTTTCAGGGGAAGGGAGCCTGAAGCCAGTTTATCTCCGAGCTCTCTGTCCCTGACCTTTCCTTCCCTGTTGCGTTCGATCCCTCCCCATCCCTCCTCTCCGCGCTGCCCCTGCACTGGAGGAAGAGCCCAACCCGAGCAGCTTTGCTGGAACAGCTGTTTCCAGTCTCCTTTCGTGCTCTGCTGCCAGCTTGGATAACTCAGCGTGCTTCTTGGGAGGACACAGGAGCCTCTTGGTTTGGGCAGCAAAGGTTGCAACAGCAGACCTGTTGTTTTTGAGCCCTGGCAGTGCTTAAGATGGAGCTCAGTCCCTCAGTCCTGCTCTGAGATCTTGCTGTAGGTGCAAATGTGCTCTTGTGGTTGGATTTCTGTGCTGTGTAACGAGAAGGAGACACAATCTCCGAGGAGAAATACCGGAGTCTTAGTAGGAAAAGCATCTTGCAAGAAACAGAGCTTGGTGTTTGTTATTCAGCATCCATTAAATGCCCTTTAAAATCGCTATTTCAAAGTGGTTTCTCAAGGTGGCTTTTTTGCAACATTTTTATAGGGACTAATAGCTCAATTTGTTCTTTTTTGCTTTCCCGTCAAACACTTTTAACTTGGAGCAGATTGGCTTGTGTTGTGATTTCTTCTGAGCCAGCTGGTCCTGTTAGGGCATTGAGGGGGAAAAACCTGGGAAAGGGAGATGAGGGCTGGGACATCAGGGCTGGGACATCAGGGCTGCCTTTTTCTCAGGTGGAGTGAAGATTTTCTTGTTAGGCAGGACTCTGGAAGAGGTGAGCACTAGGAGCTGAAGTCAAATGCCTTTCAGGGACTTACAGGAAGGATTGCACATCATGGGAGAACATCAAATACAGATCTTGTGTGTTGAGCACCTGTAGTTAAGATGTGGTGGGATAACATTTTCAACAGATCCTGTGCTTACAACTTCAATAAACGTACTTGCTGTCAACTCTACGCCTTTATTCAACCTTAAGCCCAGCCAGAAAAAACCCTGTTCAAGTCCTTGTTTTTAACGTTATAAACTATAGGCTTCCTGAGTAGTTTGTTTTGCATTAATTAACTCAATTTTTTAATGATAAGTCCAAAGCAAAAGGAGAGTCGTTGTCAGTGTCACAGTGCAGTGTGATCAATGAGATTAATCAGCTGTGAGCAGGACACAGGCGAACAGTTGTTCTGAAAGGTAATTGCAAAACAAAGATTTAAACACTTTCATGTGTACAGGTGGAGCAGCTGTAAATCGTGCTTTGTTAATATTCCCAGCAGAATCTGAGGCAGCTCAAAACTGGATGAGGAAAAAGAAAGATGCAGTTGCTCCTGGTCATGGAGGCAACTGCTAGACTGCTGTAGTTTTTTTTAGCCAGTAAGCATATTATCTGTTTTTTGGGGGTTAAGGTTTTGAATTTCATATCATCAATCACTTTCCAAAGGTGTTTGGAATACATATTGTGCTGTGATTAAACCAGTCCTCCACTCTGGAGGGACAGGATAACATTGCTGCTGAAATACATCACCTACAGAAAATCAAAGCTTTTTTGTAACCTGGTATGGAAATAGGTGATGTTGTTTTGCTGTAGTAATACACTGCTTTTTCTTGCTTTACTCTGATAAATGGCGACTATGAATTTGAAGTGACTTGTTTTTGTACCTTTTGAATACTGATCTAACTGAGGTATATACTGCTTGCTACATCAGTTCACTGTATTGCATAAAATAAATCAAATCCAGTTGTAGCAGAATCAGTAATTGGGAGAAAGCAATTTTCTGTCTGGTTTTGGTTTGTTTTTTAAAATTGCCTTTTTTTTTAAGGTGGTGTGGGGTTAGCTCCTCTTCTTGCACCGCATTGCAGTGTTCTCCTCTGCCTTTCAGTGGGACAAATTGAGCCAACTTCAGAGGAGATCCTTCACATCAAAGTGTTTATAACACACTTTTTGTGTTCTGGGTTTTTTTCCAATCCTAGGCTGATCTCACTATTAATGTCTTTTTCAGGATGTCTGTCTTTTTTTTTTTTTT